>JBAMJV010002183.1:0-374726 GCA_037951105.1 Echinarachnius parma
TAATACAATATGAATTTGTGCACCCTACATCTGAACAGAGCATGAGATATCCCATCTCCCTTATATCATTTAAAACAAACGAACGCATCCTTTTTATTATCATGTACAAATACATCTGTTGACTTCTTAATTATCACAATCAAGAAGCTTCCGATCTGGCAGAAACTATTCTAGATGTCAAATCTTGATGATATAATATGACTGATTGAATCGGGAAACATGAATGTCGATGAGCAGGCAAAGAATATATTCGAGAAAAATGTTTGCATCAATTTGTATCCTATATAGCAATAACATTTGAATGCGCATCTAAATAGGGTAGATAGATACATAAATACATTTAATAAGCACTTATATTTCTTATATTCCTTTCTAATCATTGTAGACGAATGTTGGGGAAATACTGTTCATGCAAAATTGTCTAAATTACTAGGTCAAGTGGATTTGGGCACTAAGGGGTTTGTTTTTAAAGCCTCTCTTAATATTCCGAGACCCTGTTTCAAAGGTATCTATATAACATTGTCCAAATCCACAAATCACTTGAACTTTATCGCGGTTCTTTCATACCTTGTTGTACAATACAATAGCGGACTGGAACGGATCTTGGTTTTTCGAATTTCCCTTTTGTTAAAAAGATATTTACGATTGAAGTTTAGATATTTAATTATCCACTGGAAAGTTATAACTGTGTACAAAGTCAGTGCAATGAATAGCGAATATCAATTTGCATTTTTGCTTCTTACTCGGCAATAAAACACATAGTGGACATGTCAGATCACACAAATACACATTTTTATCAACCAGTCATCACTAATGTTGCACATGTCAACAAACTTATATCCCTTTAAAGTCACATCATCCAGACATGACTTCGGACCCTGTCTCTTTAAAGGGCAATGAAACCCAAGCAAAATGTTGCTTTCATAGTCTTGAACAGATTAAGAAGAATAATCTCTGAAAGTTAGAGCATAATCGGGTAAGAAACAAGGAAACTACGGCTCTTAGAGGATGTCCATTTATTCCTATGGGGAACTCAAATTGGCAACGAACTCTGATATAAGTGTGTGGACAACTCCCCATATGTTTTGTACACAAATGTTCCCATTTTTACAGTTTTCTTCATAGTCACATTTTTGCATTCCCCCAACTCATGATATGTTATGTATAAAAGCATTCTACAAAACATATGTTGAACTCGAACGAAGGGTAAACATAAATTTTGAGAAAATTGAACAAAAATGAAATTTTGTGTACAAAATGTATGGGGAGTTGTCCACAACTTTGCCAGAGTGCGTTGCCAATTTGAGTCACTCGAAGAAATACATGGCTCTTTTCAAAGAGCCATAGTTTTCTTATTTCTTGACCGATTGTGCTCAAATTTTCAGAGACTATTCATTATATTTAGTGGCTTATAGTGCATACAACAATTTGTCTGGATTTCATTGTCCTTTAATGTCTCATCGGGAACATACTCACAATAGAACATTCATGACTGCGTGCATGCATGTGCCACATGTATCGTTTCCCACATTGAAGAACATTCAATCATGTGACTTGAACCTGTCACTGACTGGCCTCCATCCAACACGAAAGGTCTTGCAAACGACGGCATCACTTTGGCTCAAATACAGTCTTAATTACAATAAGCACAATGCTTAGGTTGGAAGATGAAGGGCATGACAGTTTTCTTGTTGGTTGGAGGGCATTTTGGAAAGAAAATCTAAGTTTGAAATTATAATTTTTGTAAAGTGTCAATGTTTGAGGCGTAATAACTTTACTTTGAGAAAAGCGGTTCAGAAAGATCTACAAGATATTATATTATTCATTGTTATTCATTTATGTATTTATTTACACGTCGAATGCTTGTATCCCACATGCATGTGTAGAAATATTAAACAGGTTTCGTTTTAATTGTTGCTTGTAAGTATCGGTTTCCATGGTGGTGTATATAATACGTGTGGGTTGCGGTTGCACTATGTGAAATGGGTGGATTGGTGAGTCCTGAAAAGGACTATGGTAGTCCTAGAAAGGACTGTTGGTAGTCCTAGAAAGAACTGTTGGTGTAATCCTGAAAAGGACTGTTGGTATTCTTTCTAGGAGAGTCCTAAAAAGAACTGTTGGTAGTCCTATAGAAAGGACTGTTGGTAGTCCTAGAAAGGACTGTTGGGATTATCCTGAAAAGGACTATTGGTATTCTTTCTATAGGAGAGTCCTAAAAGGGACAGTTGGTAGTCCTAGAAAGGACTGTTGGTAGTCCTAGAAAGGACTGTTGGAATAGTCCTGGAAAGGACTGTTGGTATTGCGAGGAGAGGGTGGATGGTATAGGGGCTCGACGTTTCGAATAGGTTGACTATCCGTCGTCAGGAGTGGGTAATTGTCGTTTTTTTTCCCCTTCTGTTAACAAGATATTTACGATTGAAGTGTTCGGATTTGATTATCCACTGGAAAGTTATAACTGTGAATCTTCATTATTGTCAACTGTTAAAAAGCCAAGGTGTATATTAAAATGGCGATTTTGCCATGATTATGAAATACTAAGTGTGATTCCGAAATAAGAGATATCAGATCACAATACACATCTTAACACAATTAACATCTTAAAGGGATCTAGTAACTTTGTTGACATGTGCAAAAAGTGATGAAGGGTTGATACAATGTATAGTGTTGTTATCTCATATGTCCACAGGGTATTGTGTGAAAATTTCAAGTCAAATGGACATTGCATGGCCAAGTAATGAGCGAAAATGCAAAGTGATATTGGGTGATATTCACTAACTCACTGCATTCACTTTGTACAGGGATGAAAAACTCGCCCGGAGTTTTTCTTATCTGAATACTTCAATCATACATATCTTTGTAACGAAAAGGAAATTTGAAAAACGGAAACCTGTCCCATGATTTTATTGTTAATACGAATACAACAAGTTATCAGGGAACCGCTAGATCGAAAATTTTATTTTGAGGATTTGGACAATGTTACTAAGTCCCTTTAAAGGGATAGTTGAGTTCTGGTAAGGAGAGTACAGTTTTGGTGAAACTGAATTTTAGTAACCAAAACCTGCATCATTACATTACAAACTAATAGTTACAACTAGAAAGGAACACAAAATTACAAATGACGTAGTAAAGATCATGTTATCATTCAAAAAGAGCCGTTAAAACGTAAGAGGGCGCTCTCTAAACACTCATCGGTTTCAACCATTTTGAATAAAATATTGTGCAGGTGATGCTTTGTTGAAATAGTGATTAGATATATAGATAAATAACCAACAACTATTTAAATACCTATTTTGTAACTTTTTGAAAAGAGGAAGCATTTTAAAAAATATTTTTAACGGCTGGTTCAACATTCTCTAATAAACCTGGGGCCCCAGGTTTATTACAAATAGTTATATTTATGGATATTTCAGCCGTCTCTGAACCGATTTTGATCAAACAAAGATGATTTTATTATTTAAATATTATGCTCTTTCAAATTTTACACTCAGTTTTTCATTACCTCACAAAAAAAAAAGTAGTCTAGCGCCCTCTCTACCAAAACTCAACTATCCCTGAACTGAACTGAGATATATAGGTTTGTTTTACTTGCTTACACAAATCTGCAGGTATACCTTTAAGAAAATTACTAGCAGTCAAATATGTTGAGCTCATCGACGAATTCTCAACCGAACAGGAAATTGTTGACGACAAGAATCTTCGCACGAAGATGAATCAGTGGTGAATGGAATCGCATCAATTTATTACTAAACAAGGTTCAACATAAAATTATATGGTTCGATGCACCTTTTCAACATTATTGAAACAATGATAAATCATGATGTAATATCCTGGCAATGATATATATGGTATATTATTATTATAATTATTTTGTTTATCATTGTTTGTTTGTTTGTTAGTTTGTTTGATTGGTGTTTTTTGGGTGGGTGGTGGGGGGGGGGGGGGGCGGGGGAAGGTTGTACAGATTGCACCTTTTCAAAATTATCGAAAGAATGATAAATCATGATGTGATTTCCTGGCAATGATCTGTATGGTATTATTATCATCTTAATGATTGTGTTTATCATTGTTTGTTTGTTTTGGGGGTGTACTGGTTGTATATACTGTTAGTTTGATTGCAATGTGTATTTGTTTTTCTGTATAATGGAATGTAGATATGATCAAGTTAGGATGATAATGTTGAAGGAAACATTATCAATCAGTTGCCAATTGAATCCATATACGATCAGATAGATAGACAGATTTGATACGATCTATATAAGATTTTTGAAACGGCGACAAAATTTACTAACTAAAATTTATTAACATCGCCCTTTCCTTCGTTGTAATTGTGTAGTTCTAAGTACTGATCTATATATAATTTTGTCTTGTTTTGTAAGTACCTGATGTATATTTTAGCATATTAACACCCAAACACGACTTATTGAGAAAATAACATGAGCGTGGTCGGACTAATTGAAGGGTTGGAGGGGGAGGAGGGGGAGGGGGGGGGGGGGGGGGGCACACCTTGTGTATTTCTTATACACATATTTCCCCTTTATGTTTGTTATTGTTTTGTCGAACTATTTGGGGCAAGGTGGGGGGGGGGGGGGGGGGAGGGGGTAATGAGTCATGGAATAATAAAAACAACCATGCCGTATGGAAGATTACCTTGACTTGGGTTGTTTTTACCGGGGCCATGGTCTTACCGCGGATGAGGTATGGGGTTTGGGGGTTTCCTTATGTCTCGTCGCATTTCGGAGAAAAATCTGTCTCATCAGATTATTATTGGGATGATCAGGAATAAAGATTTGATAGAGTTGACATATTTATTATTAAATCTGGGAGCAATAATATTATGCCCCCTCCCTACTTTCTCTGAAAAACGACAACAATTTGAGTCGAAATTAGGGTATATTTAATTCCATTTGATCATAGCAAAATATTTTCCAAAATATCACAATCATTACAGTCATATAATTTAGAATGTAACTGACTAAAGTATACAATTTGAATATTGCCTGAATCGACTATATAATATTTCAATCACTTGCAACACAACTATGCTGGTGGTTCTTTTAGGCATTTGTTGTTTGATTTTATTTGAAAACAAACATAAAGCCTTCGTAGTTCCATTGCGTACACACCTATGGCATATCGTATTACTATTAGATAGCACATATCAATCATTACTCGCCCATATTATGGCATTAATTCATCATCACAACTTCCACACGTCATTCAGTGGATATAGGACCACATAACTTGAAACACATTATATACGTTTGTCAGTTCTTGCATGTGGCGATATAATTACAATTGTGTGACATCGTTCGCTGTTCTCATAATCCTCAACTGCATGGGCCACTTCTAAATGCATCGCTTCTGAATACGCCTGTTGAAATAATAATCGCAAGTACAGGAAGAGGCTGCCGCTGCTCGTGTGATTGTCGCGTTCGCTGGTTCTTTCTGCCATGCATTCAGCTCAGACGGGGGGGGGGGGGGGGGGGGGGGGGGGGGGCTTGTCTAAGGATATAGCAGCTGTCCATGGCTTATACAGATATTATAATACCCCCGCAATAAGATAATATTTCATTATTATAACCGAAGAATCGTTCAAGGGCGTCAAATAGGGGAGAGTCTGGTGTTTTATACAATGTTGCGGAACTTCGAAATTATAGTCTTGATTATTATAATAAAGTAAAATGAGACTTATAACTCTTAAAACCGTGTTTACATTACACTACAGATAACGATGATGAATATCAAGGTACATTTTCTTGTTTGTTTACCTATCGTACCGTTTTAATCGTTTCCGACTATAGACAATTTTATCTTACATTCGCAAACATTGCACAGCGATATCACTCGGCGATAAGGTTTATTTCATTATATTTGTTTATACTTTATTGTGTTTGTATAATAAGAGCCAAGTCATTCATGAATCAAATTAGTGAACGGCATAGACATTCCTTAGTTATAATATTTTCATTTTTAGTATACGGTATTTTTCTTCTTTTTGAAAATTCCTACCGTATTATTGTCCGTTCTCGACTCAATCGTAACATTATTTTATATTATACGCCATCTTGCGTCGAAACTGCGGCCAGTCCAGATCATAACATAGGCCCTCTGATGAAATGGAATCGTCCACTACATACGAGTCTGCTATATCAGACACTTTTGACGAGAAAGCACCAACGCAAATGCATAAACTTGCAATTTAACTCTTAACAAGCTTGTGTAAATCATTATATAGACATTATCCACACTTTAAGTATACTTTTACGAAAACGGCACTCTATGAATACCGGTAAATAATTTCGTGTACGAATTGACCTAACTTTCGTAAAGGGTCTCTTCCAAAAGAATACAACAATAACAACGCGCGCTTTTTTCACATCGATTACGCGGGAGCGGAGCGATCGCATATATCGGCATTCACTGCACTATACTAGGTACTCGCACTTGGCACACGAGGCGAGGCGATCGAGGACGCGGCCTATTAGCTAATGAATTATTCATGATGGAAATTTCCACCGCCTTGCCACACATAAAAATTGAATACTGAATTCATGCTTTCGACTTGGCCTTGGGTTGACCCCTTTGCCTTAATTCCTCGCGATAGTCTGGGAAGAGCAGACCCGTTCCATGTTTTAAAATGTTGTTCCGATCGTTTCGGTTTCTGATGACCGTCAAAGGCGTACGAGGCAGAGGGAAAGGAGGGGGGGGGGGGGGGGGTGGAAACATCAGTATTTGGGGAGGGCGTTGGAAAGACCAATATTTTTTGACAAAACGCACCTTACATTTGGGCAAAACCATCACAGTTGAGGCAAAATTAATTCATTTTCGAGCAGAGCAATGATCGGTTCATTTCTGTGGAAGAAACTTATAGATGTTAGTATGGAAAGGAAGATACCTAAGGTTACAACAACCAAGAACAACATTACTAAATTAATCGCATGATAAATAAAACTAAAATAAATAAATCAATGTCTTAGAAAATGAAAAAAATATGGTAAATCAGCCAATAAATAGATACATTTATTAGTCAATCAGTAAATAAATACATTTATTAATCAATCAGTAAATAAACTTATAAATAGGGGCCAAATGCTACATGAAATATAATAAATACGGTAACAACATAATATTATTAAAATCTAGTACGTTACACCCTCCCTAATGTCATGATAATAATAATGTAAACATCCTAAACTCGAAAGTGTGGAATGCGATACTGACTCATCTCCATGCCTACTGCAGTGATGCATCTCCAGAATATTCCCCAGGGGTTGGTTTCATCATGGTTGCATGGAGAGCAGTGGCGTATACTGGACTGGGGATCGGAGAGAGTGAAGGAGGGGAAGGGAGGGGTGTGGGGGGGGGGGGCAGATGGATGAGGCCCACGTGGAGAGACTTGCTCATCCCCTCCAGCCCTATACCCACCCGTTTGTGAACAAAAGATATTAATGATATTTTGCTAACGATAACTTATACATATTTTGCTAACGTTGCACAACGGGCAGGTTGCCCCCGTCAGGTGATTCGCGGGCCGCTACGTACGCCACCGATAGATGGTGCATCTCTGCAGGCCCTCATCAATGGCTATAAAGCTCTGCGTTGTCTGGAGGTCAGATTGTAGAATATGAGGGCGTGGGATGATCTAGAACGGATGAACTATACTAGTTAGCATCTAATCCCATTTTCTTCGAATGCCCGCATATTTCATACGAATTTAAGATTCTTTGTAGAATTACTACTATTCTAGTACGTGCTGCACACGCATGAATAGTAACTCGATTAATTTGAAGAAAAAAAACAACTTTTCATTCACCTCGTTTCGCCCGACTGTTATCAATAAAAACAAACATAAATGACCCAACCTGGATTTCAGCCTCGAAAATTCAACCCTGCACGGCACGTATCTACAAACACACATAACAAACAAACGCACACACATACACATGTTTACACACGCACGCACGCACGCACGCACACACGCACACACACACACACACACACACACACACACACACACACACACACACACACATACATGATATTCTTAATTGGAAGACATTGCAGATTCGTCAAACTAGACATATTCATTCGTTAATGTTTACAATTTTGCATGATATGGCACCTGTGTATTTATTAGAAAAGTTTACTTTTAAAATAACTAGTTATGAATTACGACACAAAGATAAATTGTCTCTCCCAAAACCAAATACAGAGAATTGTAGACGTACTTTCTTTTATCGTGGTAGCACACTGTACAATAACTTACCTGCGAATACCCGTAATCTGAATTCCCTGCTTTCATTCAATAAAGAAATTAAAACGATTACATAATCATAGTAGCTTAGGATATAGTGAGCCAAATAACCGTGTAATAATTCAATTTATTTATGTCTGTTTATGTGCAATTATGTATATGTGTATAATTATGTGCAATTGTGGAATTATGCAGAATGTGTATGACCCGCTAGTAATTTGGGGCTCGGGAGGTTGGGTTGGGAGTATGGGATGGGGGTCTCATAGTGAGTAATGGATGAGGAGGGGGGGGGGGGGGGGGGTAGGGGGTAGGGTAATGTAATTGATAACAGAATGACTGAATTTTAAAACTCTGTATGTTATATTTGTATATTTTCATTTTAATAGGACCCCGTGGAAGAACAGAACCATCGTGTTGATGGTTCTGAAACGGGCTATCCTCCCGATCATAACTATATTATAATGCAACATACTATTTATTATTTTATGATTGTAATATGGACTATGTAACATCTTTGTATATTGTTTTATGATGAATGTTTTGATTATTGTTGTATTTTTAAAATTGGATTCGGAAATAAAAACAAACAAACAAACAAACAAACACACACATACACACACTCACGCACGCACGCACACACATAAACACACATACACACAGACAAGTCACACACACACAAACACATCTGAACGAACCTGTGCGTTTACCACGTGGGCACCAACACAACTCATCCACATTGTGTTGTGGGCACACGCACAAACACACAAACACACACGCCAGAGAAACAGACATACAGACCCAGAAAACTCAATTCCATCAATCACAAAGGCATAATACTTCTATACGCCCATCCTACTCTCTGCCCATTGAGTGACCCGCCTTTGAACCCCCTAACGGAAATGAAAAATCGAGATTTTGTGATTACTTAGCACGTTTGCATAAGAGGGTGTTCACGTATACACAAAGAATTACCCATATACCACATGTCTGGTATATACCTAAAGGCTATAGGAATCACCAGACAGGGCAAAGCCAGTCATTTTACATCCCACTTTACTCTCACTAGACACTAGCTGAATATCTGCATGGTCAGACAATGACATTCAGGTAAAATGTCAAAGTTTTTATTTATTTATTTTTTTAAATTGTATTATACACTAGTCTAATTATTTAATGAATACCGTCTCATAATATGATTTTGCTAGTTAAAATGTGTCTATTTCATATTTTAAAAAATAAATAATAATTTGCAAAAACGAATAGTTATAAAATATAAAAACGTGATGGGGGAGAGGGGGGGGGGGGGGGGGGGGTGGGGGTGAGGTTTCACCCTATCCCTTCGTTATACACCGGTCAGCTATTATGGGAGGTAGGGTCATCAACCCGATATTCTCTACATTAGAAACCCCACGAAGGCCCCCTCTCACATGCTCACCCTCAGAAATGTGCAGAAAAGAGGGGAATGCATTCAGCTTTTGTAAGTTATTTCTATTGTTGGTCGTTCTCCAGCATGCCCTGTGTGACGTATCTTAGTGAGGGGGCCAGCGAATGAATGGGGGTAGATAAAGTATACCCATGCATGGCGCATAAGGAGGGGGGGGGGGGGGGGGGGCGGGGTGCGTGCCCAAAGCAACAAGAACACAAATATACACGACATTATGACATAAGAGTATTAGTTAATTGGCTGATATCTTTTTTATTAATATTTTACAATTATATTGAATATGAAATATTGCCCCCATGAAAGGGGCAAATGCCCCACACCTTTGCCCCTTACACCATTGGGTCCTCTTGGCTGCCCCTCATCATCTGTACGTACATCCACGGCTAGCTATAAGAGGTCGAACAATAAGCTTTGTCAAACACCCTCGATTCTTCCTCTTCTAGTCTTCAAAGAATCGACAAATAATGACAAATAATACAAAGTGGTTCCTTTCAGCCCCCTCGTTGGGCTCTCTTTGTGAACTGATACAAAGTGGTTCCTTTCAGCCCCCTCGTTGGGCTCTCTTTGTGAACTGATACAAAGTGGTTCCTTTCAGCCCCCTCGTTGGGCTCTCTTTGTGAACTGATCCCCTGAAGAATGGTAGAACCATGATGAAAGAGAAAGTTGAGAAACTACATAGAAATCGAAGAGAAAGGGGCAAATTAAGATCCTGCCACTGGGATGTACGTGCCTTATCCACAACGGTAATGAATATATAATGATTGAAACTGGATAATAATCTACAACTAATTATGGGTGTCTTTGATAAGTTTGAAGGGGAAATGGGAACTTAATATGCAAGGGAAAGCATGGAAAGGGGAACACATGTTAGTAAAATAAACTGATATAATTGACTTTGGTATCATAGCTTTATACTTATAGTCTATATTTAATGATAATGATATACATAATTCATTATGTAAGATCTGGAACGGGTTTTGACCTTCATACAATGAGCTTGGTTTCGTAAATTGCATAGTTAAATAATATTCTCACGTTTCAATTATCCTTTCGTTATATAATAACTTTTAATTGAATGTATAATACTTATGATAAAATAACACAAGTCATAATCATACATGCATGCGGTATATAGTAGGTCTATCGTGAATATAAATTAATATTGATAATCGGGAGTCATCGAAATAGACTAATATGATAATACTTTCCACCCGAGTAACGCTGAATAATCATTATCTATATAACCAATATTACAACCATTGATGGGAGTTTAATCTGAATGGAACTTTTTGTGACTATTCACTGAATCTTTGCACAATCATGACAATAAAACCGGGATTGCTTTAGAAATTCAGTGAAAGAAAAGTACAACGACTGTCCCAATACCTACGAGAACTAGAGTGATGATAGAATAAAAAAAATTAAAAAAATGCATGACCCACCTTTCGAGGTTTAGTGCACAAAATGAAACAAGAAATGATATTTCTACGTCACTGCGACACTGGTATACATGACCCCCTGCATGTTAAGTTTGATTGAGTAAATGGTAACTTGTTTCAATCGATGGTTGTTAAATATACTGCAAGTCTGCAAGTATACGTGCACATTTAAAACTCATCTACATAATACAACATTATTGGAGTATGTAAACAAACGATACAAAATAAACATGAATATATAAACATTATATAAACAAAAAAAGAAGAAGAAAAGAATACTGTTTAACCCATTCACTACTAAATAGATGTTGCAATCACTAAGTTATAGGTTTTCCCGCTCAATTTCGCGATTGTGTCATTCGAATTGATAATAGGAGCAAACGAATTCGCGCGATTTGCGATCGCCGAACCAAAGCAGCATTTGAATTCGTTAATAGTCGTTCAAAATCACGTAGGAGCAAGTGAATTTGCACAAAGTGCACACCTTTTCATCAATGGTCATTCGAATTCGCGAAAGGGCAGTTGACAGTTGGCTGCACATTCGCGAATTCGAATGCCCATAAATGAACTTCTGTGTCTATTCACGAAAGCGTGTGCGTATGCATGAATTCGCATGCACTTATTCGAAATTTGGAAGACCAATACCAACGATTACGCGGCAACGCGCGAATTCGAATGACCCTAAATGAATTTGATTGAAAAAAGTGCAAAATTGAGCGGGAAAACCTATATTATACATGGAACACAATGTGGTTTCCGTAGGCAATGGGTTAACTGCATTAGTACATTTTAATAACTATGCTTCACTCGTGTCTAGTCCAGTGTGCATGCAAATGGAAACAAACTCTGTCATTTAAACAGATAAAACACATACAAACAAATAAATTATCACCCACAAAAACTGACAGACATGCGTTAATTTGTACATTATATATAATGATGACTAGATGCACTGATAATGCTCTACCAATTACACCTTTTTGTTACCCATGACAAGTTTGTAAACCTATATAATCAATCATAATCATGATTGACAATGTTTATATGAGCTGACAATTGTATTGTTTTCTTCTATAGGCCTAATATAGCCTCAAAATAATGGTCACTATACATCACTGCATATTACAATTTTGTTTAAAACAAAATTATTTTGTTAATAATAAAATTTATTATTAACAAAATAATCGATATAAATGAACAGAACATAACAATGTCCATCGTCGATATAATTATTGAAACGCCACTGCAGTATAGCATGATCATAGCCATTGATGGACATGCATTATAATATCAAACTTGATGCGGCATACCATATTCCTATAGCATAGCAGATGAGTTCTTTTATCATGAATACAAACATGTCTCTTTGATAGATGATGGTCCATTCTATAGTGCTTCGGTCATCTAATAATGCTCGCATTATTCACGCTTTATTTGGAGCAAAATGGTGACTCAGCATAATGTAGATACCGCGTGTCCATTTCAGTTTGATATATTCAGCTAAAGAAAACATACACGATATCACTCTTATAATTATTATCGTACAGGATTATGTCTATAGCAAGCACTGTATTTAAGCGCCGTATATATCATCTTCAATAATTATGCCTATAGGTGATAGACTGGATGATCATGATGATGTACATTTAGTTATAGGCAATAATGCGATATATGCTGCGTTTCAAACTGTATTTATCTTAAGTGTACCTTTTCAAATGTTTTGTATTATTTTATTGAGGTAATAAGTATTCTTTAATATTGTGTGAGTAGTAAAAGTCGATCGAGCAACTAATTCCTTGCTTTAATATATGTTTATTTAATCTATTATTTGATATAATAAGTATTAATTATTAGCCTTGATTGTTGTATATCATGTCTCATATCTATAGCTCACATTCACCCTGTGTAAAAAAGAACGAGTTTCTAAACCTTTTATAAATTACTGATGGGTGTATATAAGAAATTAATTCACATTCACATAATACGAACATATAATGATATAATATTAAAGGGTAGTTCAGTTTTGGTATAGAGGGCGCTGCACGAAAAACTGAGTGTAACATTTGAAAGAGCATACAATTATTTTAATGACAGAATAAACTTCATTTGATCAAAATCGGTTCAGGAACGGCTGAAATGTCAATAAATATTATCAAATTTGTTATAAAAAACAGTATAACATTCTTCATAGTCAAGGATACATAATTATGCGCCTGAACGATATAAATTTAGAAACCTCCTTTATTGCATGTCATTGCCTCTATATGGGATTTCAATAACATTGTGATCGTTTTCATGCAGCGACAAAAAAGCGCCAAAATAAAATGATAACAATATAGGACCACGTGACATGATGACATGTCATATTGCCTAGATTTCATACGTAGTGTACTCAGTGTGGTAGCATCATAATGACGGGAAGAAGCATCGATATTTGACTGCTAAACAAGTGAAACAAAGATGGTGATGAGCTGCATGTCATTGCTTATGAGCCTGAGGTCTCAATAACATTAACATTGTACCGTATTCGTTGTACATCAACCCCAAAACGGCGTCAAATGAAAACATAATAATAGGACCTTCACGTGACATCATGACATTTTACCTAGATTTCATATGGGGCATAGATATGACGCAAGGACGGGAAACTGCATCTATTTAGCTGCCAAGGGGGGAAAAAACAGTCAAGTGCAAAAAACAACAACATGAAAACAAAATAATGCTGATGATCCGACGTAGTGACGTCAGCACTGCACAAGCTTCGTAACCCGCATGCGCACAAATAGCATCTGTTGCCCCAGATTGGGTCGTATACGTAATAGCATAATATACATGCATGGTATATTGACCATTTATCGATTTTCACTTATTATCAAATGGGATGGACAAACGAGAAATCACAAGCAAGGGTATGTAGGTGGGAGGTTGCCTAGTGCATGTATAATGATTCAGGGAACATGTGTGTTTTAAAGATCCACTTGGGTGTTGGGTATTAATTGTTGAGGAATTATTCGTTGGTATTTGACTATTTTGTTATTGCCTTAAATTCCATGTGACATTACCTCACCAGATTATTTGTACAATTTCATTAAAAAGGAGTTCTTTCCTACGTTGGTCAGTGGCCAAAAACACAAACATCTATAGCTGTATTTCAAACCTACCCTATGATTTATACCTGCATGTGTGTGATGTGTAAAAGTAAAAAGCATGATTGTTATCATTCAAAAAGAGCCGTTAAAACTCAAGAGGGCGCTCTCTAAACACTCATCGGTTTCAACCATTTTAAATAAAATATTGTGCATGTGATGTTTTGTTGAAATAGTGAGTATATAGAGAGATAATCAACAACTATCTAAAACCTATTTCGTACATTTTTGAAAATAGGAGGCATTTAAACAAATTTCTAACGGCTGATTCAAAATTGTCTAATAATTGTGGGGCCCCACATTTTATTACAAATGGTTATGTTTATGGATATTTCGGCCATTTCTGAACCGATTTGATCAAATAAAGTTTATTCTGTCATTAAAGTTGTATGCTCTTTCGTATTTGACACTCAGTTTTTCATTATCTCACAAACAAATATTTTGTGTAGCGCCCTCTATACCAAAACTCAACTATCCCTTTAATATTGGCCCGTTTGCTTTATATAGTACGTCAGACAGGCGAGAGACTGGTATAATGACGCAGAAAGAGCTATTTTTATCCTGCATAATAATCATATCGCCCATATGGCTGCAAATATAAACGATACATCTCTATAGTGCATCCTCTCTAGTGTAATACACGGTAGCCTTGACAACCAATCTTTCCCATTAAATGTGATTTGTTATTGCATTATGTTATGAAGACTGAGAATGAAATAATTGTGTATTTTAGTTTACAGGTTAATTGAACAGATTATGACATTCATTCACATACAGTAAGTTATTAATCTTTGCAAATTATTTTCTATCGTCACGGTTGTCTGATATTCAACATTAATAACATGTTATTTATCATAATCGCTGCAAGGTATAATTTCAATAATTAAACATAAATGTTAACAACAATAAAATGATGTGTCAATATGTCATAACATGTATATCAATTACGTATATAATATATTTATCAACTAAATTACTCTTGAACGATTTCCATGTTTCACAAAAAAACACAATAATCTGATATTGAATAAATTGCACTGTACTTTCTTGTTTCCACACTTCTTCGTTTATATATATTATTACGCATTGTTTGCATACCAAAATATTATGCATATGATCTATGTTCTGTAATATTATCCATATTGTTGAAACTGATTTGTTTGTTGATTGTAGAAAAACAAATTGAAATGAAAGTCTTTGAAATGAAAATAAAACGGTTATAAATGGTTTAAAACAAATTATAGATAATAATGACCACATTCAACCACAGACAACGGTGGGTCTCAACGCAAGCGATGTACCTGCCTGTTTGGATTATCTTATAAAATGGTATAATGTATCTATAGCCACTAACAATCTTCCCAACTGTAGTCATGACTTTCATCAAACATCATGTCCATGACTATGTACAAGGTTTGCAATGGTGGGAACATTATTATACCCAAGTTACCAAATGGTCCAATACCGTTCTTATTTCTTGGCCGATCATGCTCATAATTATATTGTTTTTACCAATGATTATTCTCATTCTTTTTCTCTTATACAAGGAAATCATTTATCAACCAAATTTCAGGGTAAAATAGAACCCCTGTAGCAGAGGTTGCTCCTGATAACCTGAACACTAGTCTTGGGTTTGCCCAATATAGCAACAACTCATATATACAAGGTAGAACATGTTAATTGAACATCTCGTCTCCAGGGAAGGAACGTGCAGAATTTAATTATGAAAGTGTGTGAACCGCTCTAATTTCGTTAGGCTTTTAATGTAAACATTGCAGTTTTCTATAATCATAATCTTCTGATTTCCCTCTGTTTTCTTCAAAGGCATTGTCAAAGACGGGAGACTTGAAGTTCGTGAACTTTGCAATGCAAATACAAACACTGTAACCAATATAGGTCTATTCCCAGGGGCAATCACTGGTCAAGACCTTGTCCGACAATGGTCTTATGCGCATGCGCCATGCCCTTTTGCCCGAATTCCATAATATTTTGGTATGCCACCGTGGTATATCGATGTCATATTTCAATGGCATGATCGGTTCCCGCCTTTCCGCTATAGCGCTACTGCAAGTGCTGACGAAAGCGGCCCTTTATCCAGGATGTCTGATTTGTACAGAAGTATAATATTTACTTTTTAGGATTTTCCTAACATAATTCCTCATCATACTGACGAAAGATTTTGAGAATTTATCGACAAATGTTCTTCTTAGAAACAATATAAATTATATATCTTACAAATAAATAACGGTATGTGTATAGTTGTATACAAACAAAGAATATCACGTTATAAGAAAGGTCAAATCACTATGCTGCGAGTTTGTGGTTTGCCATATACCATAAACATTGTTCATGTTAGTTTTGTTTATGTATTTGAACCGGATGTTCTTTCTTCTTCTAAAGGTTCCTTATCACAAAAGTTATAAATTATGTATTTTAGGTTTGTTAATCTAATTGTTCATTATTCACAATGAAATGTATTCCCAATCTTCGTTATGCCAAATGGACGCAACCTTTATACCTAAATAAGAGTTACAATAGTTGATATTTATATAATCATCATTATTACAATTCTTCTTCTCCTCCTCCTCCTCCTCCTCCTCCTCCTCCTCCTCCTCCTCCTCCTCCTCCTCCTCCTCCTCCTCCTCCTCCTCCTCCTCCTCCTCCTCCTCCTCCTCCTCCTCCTCCTCCTCCTCCTCCTCCTCCTCCTCCTCCTCCTCCTCCTCCTCCTCCTCCTCCTCCTCCTCCTCCTCCTCCTCCTCCTCCTCCTCCTCCTCCTCCTCCTCCTCCTCCTCCTCCTCCTCCTCCTCCTCCTCCTCCTCCTCCTCCACCACCTCCTCCTTCTCCCCTCCTCCTCCTCCTCTTCATCATTTCCCAAGGTGTACAATATTATGCCTACCCAAAATTATTGTATAATTTTACCCAAAAGAAAATACAAGTACATCACTTCCCAATTTGTTTTAGCGGCGTACCTCAATGGTATAGTTAGCTAGTCTAGGCTACCGGAAACTATCAGTAAACTTTGCGATCGGGATCATGCAGAAAAGCATCCTCTTTTCAGGGAAACAATTGATAATCCTATTTCCGCTGAAAAGTTGGTAAAATCGAAACACACTTCCCCTTTATTTCTACTTAAAAAAAACCCCATAATTATAGATTATTTATGAATAAAACTGAACGAGCTTAGCACATTGTGTGGTCTTTATTCACGTCCCATTTCCTCTTTTGGAAAACTCGTGTGATAGAAATATTACACCTCGAGGAAGAATGTGGCTCTGGTATACAGTGTATTATATAGGGGCAAATGTAGTGTTTTACCAGTTTGGGGTGCATGCAAGACGCGGGGGGGGGGGGGGGGGGGGTGTCAAACGAGAGGGGGCAACATATTCTAAATTAGAATACTGTGCGTAATGGATATGTATGTTTATTATAGTCTAAGATTTTCTCGCGGGCAAGGGATGGGAGGGGGCACGAATGTCAACAGGGTATATATATTGCCTCCATCACCCCCTATATAGCTTCGCCCTATGAACACTGCTAGCGTCCCCCGCACATTGAATGGTACCATGCATGGTTATTATAATATCGTTATGGTTTGACTATTCTAACCTTCACCGCTATACACAATATGGTCGTGATTCCAGGCTAAATTAATTATATTTTAAGCGCCTCAAAGTTGTATCGGACGACTCTGCTGATTTTTAAGGGGAAATCATACATCCATTTAAACAAAGAATTATTTTGTTTATTTAATAATGTGATCATGAAATTATTTAGTAACTGATGTGGAGAAGAATTATTTATATCTGACTGCACATCACATAATTATACGCATATGGATTATCATTATGATATTGTGTCTCGTTTGTAATTTGTCAATATATATTAAAGGGATCTAGTAACATTGTACCAATCCACAAAACTTATTTAGAAATCTAGAGGTTTTCTCATACCGTGTTGTATCCGTATTAATAATAGAAGCATGGAACAGGTTTTAGTTTTTCAAATTTCCCTTTCGTTAGAAAGATATTAAATATGATTGCATAATTGAAGTGTTCAGATTTTCAACTATCCACTGGATAGTTTTAACTGTGTGCAAAGTCAGTGCAATGAATTAGCGAATATCATTGTCGGTCATTACTCGGACATAATTCATTTAACCTGAATATTTCTCACAATACTCAGAGGACATATCAAATCACAAAACTACACATTTTACAAACCATTCATCACTTTCTGAATGTGCCATCAAAACTATACTATCCCTAAAACATATTTTACTCTTTTTAAATATGATATTCAATAAAAAAAAGTATACCATGCATAAATGTTTAATTTGTCAAAGCTTTCAATAGTCTGAAATCAAATTGTGTTTTTATGATACGACAATAACAGATGAATGTGAATGTGGATGTGAAGACAGTGTGCCTGGCTTGAGGCTGGAGGCGAGGCCACCCCAGCGTGGCGATATCTGACCCTGTGGGGAGTCAATGAGGACACCAGTCGAGGAGTCACCGCTGCTCAGCTATGTTAATGAACATGAGAAAGCGCGGGAAATATATCTCTCTCACCGTGGATCATAATACAATTTGATTGCATCCACGTTGTGTACAAGAGAATCGGGATTTTTTGTTTGGTATATTGGCTTTATTGGTGGCTTCACGTGTTTTACATAACTGTATATTATAAATATGAAATGATAGTTCCTATATTCTTAGATGGATTGGTGGAAGTTGAATCGCAAAATATGATTATATTTACACTGCAAATTAGATGTGTAAAGTTGAGTAAAGTTGTATACTATTATGATTATGAACTTTAGAATCTGTGTAAAGTTGTGTTCTTTATAAACCACACAACTACATACATCTAATTTGCAGTGCATAGGCCTGATATATTTAGTGTGTTATTTTAGCACTGTAAATAATAACACTATATATGAATTGATGTATATATACACATTTACTTTCATGACAGTTCACCTTAGACATACGTGAAACGCAAGATATTATATTCAGAAAATGGCATTACATTTTCGAGGAAATCGTATAACCATCAGTTTTGCTTTCGCACACTTAATATAATAATAGTATCATTTTCATGCAGTGTCTATAAATATCTAAACAAGACAATCAATAGAAAGGGAAAGCAAACGCCTATTGAATTCCATCAAAACAGTTGAAAGATAGTGTTACGAAAATGTTATATTAGTACAAGATTAATAATACAATAATACTCTATCTTGTTTCCTCATAATATCTATACTATAGGGTGTATATGTTGTGTGTTTATGTGTGTGTGTGTGCGCGTGATGTGTATTTGTTATTCTTTGTATGTTTAAGTTCTATGTACTTTTAGGGCCATTTTTTTTTTTACAAGCTATATTTTCCAATGGTCCGAATCATAAAACAATGTATTCAAGTCTTGATTTTACATTGTGTTGTATTGTTTTTATGGTTAAATAAAATGAAATGAAATGACATATTGAACACACACGATCTCACATGTGCACATGCAGACAATAAGAAGCATAATTATAATCATAAATTATATATATATCCACCTTTATTTGCGAGTTTGTTTAGCCTCATTTAATATAGTACATGCATGCACAGTTTCCATCCATATCTTCCTCTATACTAACGTAAAATACATACGAAGAAAATAAATAAAATGTCTTCAATAATAATAATAATTCAGAATGAATTAAGTTGTGCACGTGTATTTTTTTTTTATAGAGCTTCGCGGTGCTTCCATTTGGCGCCCACTCAAAACCACAACATAATATCTCGTTCATTCACTTGATTTCATAGATAATATTATGAAATATGAATTGCATATTATTGTGCTATTCAATATTATGCCATTAGATTACTCATAGTACCTGCACAAAACATATATCCTTCGAAACCAGCATGGTTCTAAGGCATTGAATGGGGAAAACCATATATAGTGGTAGGTGAAAACGAAAGAAAAATATATGAATGGATGAAAATAAATGGCCATGAATTATGGGTGAATAATGATATAGAACACAATCATGTATGGCAATTTCAATTTTGTATTTAAAATTTATTCAACAATCTTCATATTATACATTTAAAAACATACAAATACAGAGTGAGATAAAACAAAAGAGTGATACAATTACAATGGTGTGACAGAGTGTTTGGTATATAAATAGGCAGAAAGGAAGGGTTCCTTTTAATATGAAAGCCTTATACTCCTACACACGCACACGCAAGAAAAGATACATAAATTTATACAATCATACTGGAAAAACAAATAAAAACATGTGGAATTCAACTCTATAAATATAATTATAAGAGTGCTTAGAGCTATGGTTATGATTGATGAATTTTAAAATACTGTTAGTATATAGCATAATTATAGAACATGTGTTCCAAATATTCTCAATATGTATTACATTTATTCCTCATATAAGTCTTGAATGTTAATTTACATACCCACCAACATAATAAGCCCGGCTTTGTAACGTACACTTATTATAATATACAATGCATCATTGTATAAAATGATACCTCGATCAGGAAACTGATATTTTGACAGAGACTCTTAATAATATTTCCTACAACTTACAAGCTACATTGTACATTAGGGACTGTAAATTTACTATAATTCATGGTAACGCCTGGTAATATATATTAATTTCTTATACACTCGTCGCATATTGTATGTTTCATATTATAATCATCATAACGTATTCAAGCAATTATTGTTAATATTGAGTATTATGGTATTATTTAGTATGATTTAATTTTTTCTTGTATAGCACTTAAGTATATCGTATCTAATATTATGATCGGTATACTGTAATAGTGTAATATATGCATTAATTTGATTGAATATAATTATAGTCACACTTTGAATTTATGTTAAATAATATGATCATTGTATAATGAATGGATAAATTATAATATTCCATGTTTCATTCATAACATTACAGCATATTTCCTCGTTTGGTGTATACACAGACTATCCCATGATAGTGTATACTACTACGCAAAATGCAGGGAGATAGTTTACGCCATTGTTTACAAACATACCAAAGCGTCGTACTTGCGTGCGGCGAATATGATCGCTTCGCTGTGGCCGTGCCTCCACCCCACCCCTACGTCTACGAAATGCCGGTTTAGTGTCGTGTGCATAATTATAACTACTAGTCTCTTATAAGGCATACTTCTTTGATGATAATTCATTATGCAATTCATAGAGCTATAAATATGATACAACTCTTAGAACTCTGTGGTGCAATTTAACACGTATAAAGCTTGTGGAGCTTTGGGTTAGAAGGCGCTTCAGGAAATAATTTATTCGTGAGGAAATCAGAGAAACTAAGTGTAATATTTCATAAAGAAAACATAAACTTTGTTTAATCATAGATATAGTCGGTTCAGAAAAAAGCTGAAATATCCATAAATATATATCCGATTAGAATAAATGTTGCGCCCCAACATTTATTCGATAATTTAAGAATATATTTTAAGCCTTCACCATTATTACCAAATACCAAAGTGTTAGAAGATCTTTCTGTTGATTTTGTGTTTGTTTTACCGAACATCAATGATTGGCATTACAAATCTTCCAGGATCTGATCCAGGTCAGAGGGCTCCCGGTTTTCTAAAGAGCGCCTACGGTGTTAACCGCTGCTTTTTGAATAAAAACAGCCTTCTAACTTAGCCGGTTGTTTCTACCATGGAAGCACCGTTGAATGTTTACTCTTAGTTCGTAATGATATAACGTACAAGTAGTTAGTGCAATTGATTTTGACCAGAACATTACTGTACTATCTTTTTAACCGTATACAGACTTTAGATCTAATTTTAATTTGGAACTTGACAATGAACCTATGATCCTATCAAAACCTAAAGTATAGGGCAGATGAAAAAATTAAACTAATTCACATCTAAATTTTCTTCTAACCGGTTCAATTTCGTTTCAACACATATGAGTATATGACCTTAACCTATCCATATCTCGACTGAACTGAATTAGAATGGGCATAATTTGTAATACATAAACGTATACATTTTAGAGTGTGAAGAAAAATCATGCCTGTATCACGAGGTCACGTATTTAGACCACAATGCATGCTATTCGCAGGTCTTTTTTTTGTTGGGGAGGGGAGGGGAGGGGGGGGGGGGGGGATTGGTGGGATGGGTTTGGGTCAGTTCATTAGGCTTAGAGGTCAATTTAATTGATTTAGTATTGAAATACAGCAAAAACACGGACACGGACGGGCTGACATTAGTCATTACCTCGTTTAGGAAAGTTGCTGAAAATTGACTTCCGTAAATTACCAAATGCATTAATTCATAGTGCAATAATAATCGTGAATAAAGTAAATTTTGATCGCATCGGTAATAAATTTACTGAATTTTGTTCAATTTCATAAAATTAGACATAATCGTATACAGTATGGTTATGACAATATACCTTCTAACTAGAGACTAGCGCCTTGTCGGTCTTCTTGCGACCTTGCCCTCTCGCAGTCCCATGAAAATCTTTGACAAAAGCGAAAAGTGTGAAGAAAAAAAAAATGCCCCACCGTATTGAATTATAATACGCCACTGGATCAGGGCTACTATTTAAATTTAAATATCTTGTAATTTAAAGCGAATGACCCTCCATGTCATTTGAAGGGGAAGCGGAGGCTTTCAATCGATTTTATCTTGAAAAGAATGATTGATATACCCCCCTTTTCATGTAGTAGGGCCTTATAGTAATCACCACCTAAGTGTCTATACAATAACAGAGTGCCCTAACGCCCTATTATTTTCGAAAATGTGCGGCTTATCATTAAACCGCTTTACAGTTAAACTCAGTATTGTATTAAATAGAAATGTTCGAGTATGCATACAATGTACCGTAATGTCATTCAAGAATCACAGAGAGAATGTTACATATTGACATGAAGAATGCATTCAATATGTTTAAGCTCTCTTTATAAATGACATGATTGTGCCAACATTGACGACCCAACTTGTAAATTCCAAGGTGGAAACAGCACATTTGTTTACATCCTGTTATTGGTAGACTTCGGAATGTATATGATTTATTAATCGTATTTACATATGACAAGACATGAGTTGTTTTGTTATGATAAGGAGAAATTCAAATTATGATAAGGAGAAATTCAAATTATGATAAGGAGAAATTCAAATTATAAGATCGTAGCCTATCAATTCATTGTTTGAAAAATGCAAGCATTGGTTTCAAACCGAAAGTCATTCCCGGCAAGTTGAATGTTATTGTTTACATTATACTTTATTCTCCCTGATACCATGAACCATGCTGATTACCAAGTAGGATCTTTGCTGATACGATCGACGTGGCATTCAAGCGAGCTAGCTAGCTGTATGTAGCGAGGAGAATTTCCCGCCAGCTAGAAAAAACGCGCGCTCATACGAAACACGTTTTACGTTTGTTATGGTTAGACCATTATGCAGACAGGGGTGTACCGAAGTACCTTCATGGAGAACACTCGGACTCTCATTTCGTGCAATAAAACACGCGTAGTGTAATAAATATGTAAATAATTAGAGTTCTAAATTTCTATTAACAGCGTTATTGCACTTCAATCCTAAAAAGATTGTTTATTTTTTACATCAGAAATATCATATTTATCACTAAATGAGAAATCGATGGGGTAGTTTATCGTTAGCTTTCGCTTTTTAATTTTATACCACTGAGACTGTAGTCATCCGTTGTCAAGAAAAGTGAAAATTAATTATAATTGATGACATGCAAGAGTTTAGTTGTAATTTGTATGGAAAGTACGGTATGCCGCTGCTATTATTTCAACCTGAAGAAAATGTGATCTTGATGACCACATTCATATAAACTTACTAGCTCATGAATATTTATATAATTTGCAACGTATGCATGCCAATGAGCTTTTGCGTGATCGACTGGTTCTAATACATTTTCTCGCCATATAGACTAGGCCGACTAATGCATTGCGCGCGCGCGTGCGTCGTGGAAAAACGCGTCCGTAATTTACTTTCATCATTTATCTTAGAGACAGTGTGCGAGAAAGCACGAGGAATTTTCATTCGGTCTATCATATTTTGTTTACCTTTTATCTCTGGAACTGGATTGGAGACATCGGTTCGAGTGAAATCATGTCTTCATATAATGAACTCCCAAAGGCAGTTGAAGCTGTAAGTAATAATTTGACATATTTTGTAATTATTAAGTCTCACTTACTTCGTTTCTCCATAAATTTCTGGATGGTCGGTCATGTCCATGATGAGGGAAAAACCTTTGTGAGTAGTGTGTGTTGTGACTTGAAATCGAACCAGAAGGGAAAGTTTCACACGATTAGATGATGGGAGTGAGGTTATTTTACAATTAAGCATCTTTGTTAATACACCATGTTCTTCCTTTGACTCTTTTTAAATCTGTTTTTTGATGATTAAGATAGTAATTAATTGCGTTTTTATTATTTTCTTCGACCACGCGGTTGGTATTTTTGGCGGATGCAATATGGTGCGGTCTTTTATTTGTCTGCATAGTGTGCTCGTAACGTAGAAATACGCCGGTCTTCGCTTCTCGTGCTTTTCATTCAATGAATTTATTCATCCGTGAATGTTGCGCGGGAATTCGGCTTGTTTCAGTTGGCAGGCTTGTTTTGTTGTGTTGTGTTGATAAACGAAGCGGTCTCGTTTATTTACAAATCACAGCCACAAACTTATTCAGAAAATGCAAATTTTAAGCTGTCCTTTGTTGTTGTCAACTCTCTAATAATTGATACAAGATGATACAAGAAATAAGGTGTTAATTTATTAAGTTAAAAGTTAAGTAACTAGTTACTAGTAAGACTAGAGTAAAGCCTTTCAAACTAAAACTTGGCCGGGTTTGTGAGTTTGTTGACTTTTCTAGTATTAATGAACTTTTAACTGGTGGAATGGTCTGGCAAGAAGTCACTATAAATTTTGTTTACAATATAAATCACAACCAAAACTAGATCAAATAACTGCAGTTAATAATTGATTAATGCTATGTTATTGCTTGTTGAATGAATGTGTTACTTAATTTTAGTAAGACATGTTTGCCAGGATTTGGAAAGGCTTGGAAAGGAAAACTTTCCAAAAATGTTTTATTTTTAACAGTATTTTGTGAGGATGATCAAAAACGCCTAAAGGGCAAGATTAAAGTTTTAAACAACCACGGCCAGGAACTCCCAGGCCCAAGGCCAGGGCAAGGATGTAAATCTAGTCATGATTCAGATTGAGGCTAGTACTTGGTTAAACGGTTTAACCTTCAAAAATGAGATTTGGCATTTTGGGGGAAATTAGATATTGCCATTGCTGGTGTCTAATTATGCAAAAATAATCAATTTTGGGATAACAAGACTCAAAAGGGCTATAGTATATAGTTAAGAAAGGTGTCAACTGTCAGACTTAATTTATTGAATTTTCCATGGGAGCAACAGTTATCTACTGAATACTGACAGGCTCATAAAACATAAACAAAAACAACTTGTGGATTTACTTCATAGTCATACTTTAGCTCCAAGTGACCTGGAGGAAAGTTACAATACATAGTCTTACTATTAATACTAGTATTTAAGTTGTAAGTACATGCAATACTTAAGTTAAATTCAAAACAATCAATTGCTTGATTGCAGTAAGGTCAGAAGACTATGTTGCAAGTTCAACATTGCTACAGATATGACAACAATAGGAGTAGCATTTATCTTCAAGTTTATTTCCTTTGAATTTGAAAATTAAGTATTTATAATTTACATTTTAGAAACCAAATCGATAAAGTGTACGTTTAAAAATTTGCAACATTTGGAAAGGTATAAATGAAAGCAAAGGGAACGAGAAAGGGAAATTAAATTATAAATTAAAGTATGTTATATTATTTTGTATTGATAGTTTTTGTTTCTGTTCAGTTATTGTTATTGTCTGGTTTTAGTTTTACATGATTTACTGCTCCCTAAAAATAGGGGGAAAAAATATAGTCTGCAGTGCATACCTAATATATAATAGTCTGATTGATTTTGAATTGAAATTGAACATGAACTTCATCAGCCATGACAATCATCATGATCTATCTATCCATGTCTGGAAGATAGACTAGCTCTACTACTAGAGTAGGATGTGTAGTGTAGTATAGCAGGATACATTTTACAATTGCACTTGTGTAGTATGCAGTGTAGTATAGTATAGTGCGTGCGGTATCTGCCCATAAATGGAAGTGTGGCCCAGCCCATTCACTTGCACACACTGTGAGCAAAATGCTAATGAGATAGAGGACCCAGACATGCATGCATAGCTAGCATGGGGTTTCAAAGCATGCCTTTTTTCTCTTCCCAGAGTCCTGTGCAATCATTTGTATACAGCGTGATGTGGGGTTAATTTTCCCCTCACTTAGGGTTGGGCCCTCTGCATTTTTTGCGTTGTGTAATTATAATGAACAGATTGCTGCTTGCGGTGTTGTCTAGACTAATCAAGCAAACTGAGAAGGGAAAAGGGAAGAAGAACTGGTGATATATTTGTGGGAAGTAATGAGATTTAAGCTTTATATGCGTGTTAAACTGTTAACAGGAAAGACAATGTATAAAAAAACAAAGATAATATAGGTTGCCATTTAAATTTCCAATGGGGAAGTAACAATTATGAAAACTAATGATTTCAGCAAACTGCATACAACTACAAGTGTAGTTATTGTATATCATGCCTCACTTATGTTTTGTGTATGCAAGTTGAAACATGTGCAAAGAGCAAAGGAATACGTAAATGACAAGCAAACGGATAAAAGAAAGCTTCATGACCAATACTGAATAATGAAAACAAACAAAAACAATGGAAAATTCTGCTGACATTTACTTTAGAACGCAAGTCGTCAAAATGTCTTCCAGCTGAATTACTGCGTGAGGAAATCAAGCAGAACATCTGTGTGGGTGGCAGAAGAAAAGCAATGTGATGAGAATGTGTGAAGCAACTGCATACATTTATGCATTATGTGCTTACGACTGTAAGGCATTGCACTATCAACAGATGAGTGACTAACAATATACAACTTGCTAATTAACCCACTGTCGACTGAGCCCCTAAATATCTATCTCCATTCTTGGTCTATGTATCCCCAAGGTTTGTACAAATTTGTTTTTGACTGCAGTATAAAAAGGATATTCCACACACATTACAAAATGTTCTCCTTGATTTATGTCTTACAAGAAAACAAACAATACAATAATCCTTCTCCAAACTGAGCATGACTTGCAATATTGAGTTTATTAACTTTATTTACAAAGCATCATCGGCAAATGGACAGAATTTTGCCCAGTCACAAATGCGTCAACATTCAGGAATTCTCCTCAATGACAATTCACAGGTACCTTATGAAATAAAAGGAATAAAAACAATAAAAGAAAAAAAATTGATAACTACGCTGTGGGAAATGCGGTCAGACACCAATGAAGTGTCTTTGAGAGAAGTGTCTTTGAGAAAATCTTTCAAAAAGACAAATTGCTTTAGATTTACGGGTCATTCCATGTCAAATCACCCAATGGATTTCATCGCACCCCCTCCGAATTTGCTAATATTTGGTATGTATGATATTTCAACCTTTTAAAGCTCAAATATTTAATTTTTAGCCCAATCCGCCCAACGGTTTTGGCGCTATGGTGGATTCTTATGGGGGAGTTTTGTAAGAAATGGGCGTTGGCACCATTTTTCAAATGGCAATTGTCCGTTAACCGTTGGGTCAATTTATGTTGTGATGGTGTCATTGGACTGGGGATGTTATATGCAATCCATTTATGCCATTTGTTTTCATGCATGAGCGAGTTTGGATACGATAACCTTTGACCTTAGTCTTTGACCTTCCGTTTTACCTCGTGGATCAAATAATTTTGAGAATTTTTTTGGCTTAAATGTTGTCTTGATATAATTTCTACAACATATGAAAGAATTGGAGATATATTATTTCTTGTTTTTTCTACAGCCTTGTTTTAAGTTTGAAAATTTCATGTAAAATTGAATTATTTTAGACCTACACCCATGTCCAAGAATTCTATAGGGGTGTATTATGTATGAAAAAGACCTATTCAAAGTCATGATTAGAGGCCTATTCACACCCTGGCTTACCACAGTTAAATAGACCTGCTAATCCCCATACAATAGAAATCCAGACAAATGGCATCTATTGATGTTGCAATGATACCACCTGTTTCTAACCTGACAAGGGCCCTGGGCAGAATCAATTGTGAGCCAGATCAAATGTTCTTAATGCACACATCTGATTGGTTGAAATGCAGAAAATGTCTCCCTCTGCAACAGGGCCTAGGTGTAGTTCTTTTCTTGAATACAATCTTTCAAGTTCAAGTTCAAAATGCAAACTTGTACATCAATCATGAAAGCAAATATCTACAGGTATCCCTTTTCAATGAATTTCATGTTTCTATGCAACATTTTATGCAATTAAGTTACATGATTTGCAATCTGTAAACATTCAAACCTGATTCTTTCCAACTAAACTGAAAACAAAAAGTAACTACCCCCTAGACAACTGCTCATAACTTCATAACCAATAATTGTTTCAATATGTCATTTTACCAAAATAAATATACAGTTGTTTTGTGTGAAAATCAAACGGCATTGTTTCACAAACCATCAATGATGCATTAAGCCATACGTATGTGCTGTTTCACAAAAAATGGACAGGCATGTGCAAGTTCTTGTGACTTTTGAAATTGGGTCATTTGTCTTTAATCTGTGCTCATTCAGCCATCTCTCATTTCCACACATAATGTACAAAACAACTGTAGAAATATTGTAGTAAGATGACATCTTGAAACAATTATTGGTTATGAAATTATGAGCAGTTGTCTACGGGGTAGTTACTTTTTGTGTTTGAATTTTTACAGATTGCAAATCATGTAACTATTGCATATTATTGCAAACTATTGCAATTTATGGTGCATAGAAACATGAAATTCATTGAAAAGGGATACCTGTAGATATTTGCTTTCATGATTGATGTACAAGTTTGCATTTTGAACTTGAACTTGAAAGATTGTATTCAAGAAAAGAACTACACCTAGGCCCTGTTGCAGAGGGAGACATTTTCTGCATTTCAACCAATCAGATGTGTGCATTAAGAACATTTGATCTGGCTCACAATTGATTCTGCCCAGGGCCCTTGTCAGGTTAGAAACAGGTGGTATCATTGCAACATCAATAGATGCCATTTGTCTGGATTTCTATTGTATGGGGATTAGCAGGTCTATTTAACTGTGGTAAGCCAGGGTGTGAATAGGCCTCTAATCATGACTTTGAATAGGTCTTTTTCATACATAATACACCCCTATAGAATTCTTGGACATGGGTGTAGGTCTAAAATAATTCAATTTTACATGAAATTTTCAAACTTAAAACAAGGCTGTAGAAAAAACAAGAAATAATATATCTCCAATTCTTTCATATGTTGTAGAAATTATATCAAGACAACATTTAAGCCAAAAAAATTCTCAAAATTATTTGATCCACGAGGTAAAACGGAAGGTCAAAGACTAAGGTCAAAGGTTATCGTATCCAAACTCGCTCATGCATGAAAACAAATGGCATAAATGGATTGCATATAACATCCCCAGTCCAATGACACCATCACAACATAAATTGACCCAACGGTTAACGGACAATTGCCATTTGAAAAATGGTGCCAACGCCCATTTCTTACAAAACTCCCCCATAAGAATCGACCATAGCGCCAAAACCGTTGGGCGGATTGGGCTAAAAATTAAATATTTGAGCTTTAAAAGGTTGAAATATCATACATACCAAACATTAGCAAATTCGGAGGGGGTGCGATGAAAATTTTCACTTTTTTTGGGTGATTTGACATGGAATGACCCTTACATAACATCCACATTATTATAGGCTAAAGGAGTAAAGATTGATCTCTCGTCTCGTCTCATCTTTTGCACGTGGCTTTATTTAGGTAACTATCTTGCAGTTTTCACTTTCTGCACAAAGAAAGCAAGAAAAGAGGAGAGCGAAAAGCAAGGGGGGCAGTAGTAAGCAATGGTGTGTATTGATTGACCTATGCAAGGGATGGAGCCCATTTTTGTTATTCCTTTTCTAAGAATGCATTCCAAGGACTTGGTGTAGCTGCCATTCAAATGAGCCTCTATTGTCCATTAATCCCCGATATTCCAGCAAGAATGTATCCCTTTCACTCGCTCCTTTATTTCCCAAAGTAGATACATTTAACATCTAATGATTGTATACACATGACTAAATCTCTTTTATGCAAAAAAAAAGTATGTTGAACATTAACATGCACAGTTTGACTAAATTCAGTTTACATGTGAATTTAGTATCGTTTATATTACACCTTTTATTTTTGATGGAACAGGCTGAATTTTTATCAAGTATCATTAAAATGGTCATCATCATGAAATGGGTACATTTCCATCCATAGATTTAATGGTTTTGTGGAATTTATAATATTTAAGAAATTATGTAAACTCTGTTGCAAGATTGTAATGCTCCTCAAAATATATTTGGGATACAAAATGTCTAAAATTGCCTACCAATCCATAACCTCCTCAACAAATATGAGTCAATTTATTGTAACCTGTTTAGGATTGGTACTAGAAATGGGAGGTTCTATGAAAATTGCCTGTTTTACCAGCATAGCGAGTTAAAAAGAAATGAAATACTGTACTGTAATCTCAGAAAATTCAGTGAAGGGAATGTATTGTTCTTGCAAAGCTACAATCCAACATGTGGTCAGCATATCAGGGAGCTCTAGGACCCGATTGCTGCATTTCTGGGAAAAGTAGCTGGGATTGGTGCATGTTGTTCCTGGTTGATGAAGGGGCATATTCATGATAGCACTACTACTGTATGAGAATAGTCTGAGAATATTCTTGCTTTCTTAGACCTTTGTACTAAACTCAAAAGTCATTCAAAATGTATAAAGTCTGGACTAGCAAGCTAATAAATGTGTGATCTTAGTACTTGTCTTTAGTCCTCTGCGACATACAAATTAAAAAGGTTGCCTCTGAGACATTTATGCAGGGTTCATAACTTTTTACAGAAATTTAAACCTTGTGCATGATGGAATTTTCATGCCATGAGCAAACATGTAATGTTCCTGATTGATGAATGAAATTAAGATAAGGTTAGAAAGAAATACATGAAAAAAGAACAAGTACTTGGAAGTTGAAGGTTTTCATAACTGAAGTACAAATTAAAACTAACAAATGGTCAAAGTAAAACCAACAAATCTTTGAAGTAAAACCAGCTAATAAAAAAGGTTAAACCAACTCATTTTCTAGGTGAAACCAACAAATCCTCGGAAGTAAAATGTATTGATTTGATGTGATTAGCACATGTTATCCAGGGTGGAGGTAGGAAGCCTGAAGTAAGTGCTATCTATATCAATATTATAATCAGGAAGTGAGTACATGACAATACGCAGTCATGCAACCAACCCACCCGGCAAATAGCAGTGGAAAAATACTAGGTGGAATGAATGCCCCGAGAACAGATACTATTTCACTAGTCTATGAACTAGTACTTAGTAAATGCTGTGCACATGATTGGGCAAATGAACTTGTGCGCTTTCCCTCGCATGTTGCACATTATGAATAATGTATACTAGACAAGTCGGTAGGCTAAACTCTGACTCCCTAAATTGGCATGAAAAGATAAATGATAAAAGAAGAAAAAAAGCATGATCACATCCTTGATGAATACTGACTGTTTTTCATTAAGAACAAGATGTCAAAACATGTTTATTTTACTAACACGGGTACATTAGAGACGTTTGAGATAAGGATAATTATCTCTCACTTTCCCATCGATCATGCAACGCTCCACATTGCTAGACACCCACATGGTTGTGGAAAAATCCTTTTAATTATGCTTGATTGTGCGAGGGGGCTAAATAACTTTCTGTCTTGAATTGACCTCGTGCTTGGCCCGGGACTGAACGAGTTATCCAGGGACCCGTTGGTTCCCATAATGCAATTCCCACACTCGCCGCTCACCATCTTCCTGTGTAGGGGGCGATAAGTGTGGGAAAGAAGTTTAAATGAACTATCTAGAAGCGAAAGAACTGTGCAAAGAGGAAGGCGACACTTAGTGTGACATCATGGTGGAGCGTGGTCATTTGTTGGCCCCTAGGATCACCCCACTTTGGGACATAGTACATGGAACTTAGCTCCTTGTCCCAGGCCAGTCTGGGTTGATGACTCCAGTTGTCATGACCAATTCAAAACTTTCCAATAACGGGCGCTCCAGAAAACTTAGAAGGGGAAACAGACCTCGTAAGAAATATAATTCTGAGTTCTGACCTCGTCTAAAACGTCATAATTGACCCATGTTTGTTTTTTGCGAGAAAGATCATCATGCCATCCGCAAACTTCGTGTCTCGTACCCAGTGCAGTATGCAGTGAGTAATGACAGCCGATTGGTTCATTAGATTGTCATATTGGGCAATTGTCCCACTTTGAGACATAATCATTGACCGCAATTAATAGGTGTGTTTGTTTTATTGAGAGGACTAGGAGCTTCTGCTTCCGACACCTGCCCTGGATGTGACATGTGCATTATTCTGGCAAGCATTCCAGACTGACTTTAGCTCTTTGGCTGCCAAACAGTCTGGTCTGGTACTTAGGTAATGCATCTCATCTTGAAGAACATTAGGATGTCTAAACAGAGATGAGTTTTTGTGAATCGTTTATAGCTGTCCTTGCTGAAGAAAAAAAAGAAAGTAGAATTGTTAGCTAAGGGTTCGTTGATCGAATTGGACCTCTGTTCGCCTTCCTCAGTGTGAGCGAACAATTGTATTTAAACAAAATTGATATGGAACATGAAAAATTTACTCTCTTGATCTCTTCCCAGTCTCAAACAGTTAGAATGTAATTTCAAATTTAATGAACGTGCAACACAGTAAGTGCTGAAATTTGTCACTATCTTTATCGCTTACTTTACAAATTACAGTCTCTAGAAAGAACAACATAAACAAGCATACATGTACAATTGTCATTAGACTTGTTTATTTGTTTTCATTTGCATCCTCTGTTGCTGACCTTCAGACATTCTGAGCTGTGGTCAAGTTTTTGGTTTGCCAAAGGAGAAGTATGTCTGAAGAATCAACATGATGTGCCAGGCATCTACATGCACCAAACATACAGACATGGGGAGAAAGTAAACAACCAGATATATTGATGACGCAGTCAAATTACATGTGTTCTTAGTATAGATGGAGATGCGGAGTTCCACTGAGCACCGTCATGCATAATTCAGATATCAATTGTGCGACATACATGCACAGAATATTGACCAACCCATTTCAGCCTTGTAGTCATTTACTGTGCAGTGTATTGTTGCAACAGAATTGTTTTTCAGTGCATGGTGGCCCCCATTTGTCGCTCCTTTTGTTTCCCCATTTATAAAGGAATATTGATTAGATGGAAAGCGACCTTTTATTAGTTAATATTTTGCTCAGTTTGGCAGGATGCCGGTAGGGGAGATGCACTGCTAGTGCGAGTGTTTGGCATCGCTAGCTGAGCTTGATTGCTCTCAGCCAATCAGAATGCCTCCTTGCTGGCACACCTCCCATTCTGCAATCTCATGATGTCAACAAACCGATGTAGATAGGTTTACGTGCACACCGCCGGTGTTTTCTGAAAGGAAAATGGCAGACCTGTGCACGGTGTACCACTTATGCACAGGGAAAACATTGTACAACTGTACATATTTAATGTACAAGGAAAACTTGCATTCTACATGTAGTTCATGTGTATGAAATGAAGGCTTTTCCATATGAGGCACCAATGTCATACATTTTGTATTTTGTTCCCTTATTGTTAGGATTATTTACCTGTATATAAGGTTGGAAACATTTTCAATCACACCAAAAATAACCATATTTACATTTTTCTTTATTGTGAATTTGACTTAAATGTACATGTATGCATGAATTTGAAATGACATTGTAGTGAAATTGGTGTGGTAAAATCCTACCAATTCTTTTTACACTTTTCAACTAGTAGATAAAAGTGATGCAATCTCACCTATCAATTTTGGTTTATTATGAAAAGGCAAATAACAAAGTTTGTGAATACACCCCACATGTATAATAGTACGGTAAGAAAAGTTACTGGAATGTCAACAAAAGATGGAATTTGTTGCATACTTTGCAACAAAGCCTTTACAATTTATAAAAGGAAAAAAAAAGAAGACAAATATACAAATGTGCAATTTTGACAATCATAACGATACAAACTGTTAATTTTAGCACTTCATTCATTGCAAAGAGGAAATTATTGAAAACTTTACAAATGAACGTAGGATTTGTAACAAAATATGCATTCCAAATTTATTCATTCATGGGTGAAAATTAAAATGTTGTTGCTCAACAGTTGAGACTAGGAGATAGACTACAGTGCATATTTTATGAGTAATTTGCACTGGCACAGTGCCAGATGCATAGTCAGCATGCAAGTCTTTACTCACCAGACCTGCTCGAAAACCTGTTTGAAACCTGCCATGTATAAAGTCAGATCAACTGTTCATTGAAGCCTAGGCTTGTATTTGGAAAGAGGCCTGGGTTTACAGAAAACTCCCATTTCTGTGGTTCTATGGATATTGAAAAACACACATGGCATGCAATGCTTTGCTGTGTACCAAAAACGGTGTTTGTACACCAAATATGGTCTCATGCACTCAATGAATGGGGCTTTGTAAAAGGGGTGTGGTTGTAACTTGCAAAATAAGTGTATCATGTACTGTATATCAAATTACTGTATACCATGTACCACATGTACACCATATTGGCAATTCCTTCCTCAGTTGAATTAACTGTTTTTCTACATAACATACACATTATCTAAATGATATTGATACTTTGTTAAGTTCATTTAAAGCCCACTCAACACTTGCACTTCCTCTTATCATTCCAAGATAAAGACTTAAACGTTTTGGAACATAAGAATTAAGAAAGCCTAGCCCCAGACATGAACTGCCATAAAAGAATTTTATTGAGAGGCTAGGGTTGAAAAGGGGGTCATTCTTTGACCCTTGAGATTAGCCAGACATATTCTATGCATGTCCATGTAGCATGAATATGTTGGATGCTTTGAATGATTCACCATCCAGGCAAGTAAAGAGAATAAACAAGAGGAAAGGTTTACAGGAAATACTTGTAACAAGTGACTAACAAATCCAAACCAGGTAGACCAATGATTAATGAATCAGACTGAAACCTGGCCTTAGACTTAGCTAAAGTCCTGGGGATGGAATGTGCGGCCCCCATGGATGCAAGGAGGGCATCTTTGAACCCTTTCTCTCCAACACTGATGGTCCCATTGAGTTGCTCTATTCATGTAGTACCTGTGATACTCATGTGGTTAAAGCATGTCCCATCAGAAATCAGAATAGTGGCAAGACATCAGAATGTGACAAATAATAATAATGCACTTCCTTCATACATGATACAGCACCTAATACGATTGTAGCCTAAGGCATTTGATAAAAACGTTCAGTGTCCACACTATGAAAATCCCATGGAATTACAACCCACATCATATCCCATTAGTACCGAGAGGCTTATAAGCTGTGTCGAGACATGGGTGATGCAGTCCGTCTTGCAGACATACATCCCACCTGATTACATCAAATTTCCTCCTCAATTTGCATGAATCCATGAGTCATCCAACACCCCTCTGCCCACTCATCTCCTCCTGATGGAGGGAGGTAAACAACTCACACATCCACAGCCCATACATGACACATGGGCAAAACAATAACACTGTTGACTGCCAAGACGCTGCTCTAAGATCCAGGCTCCAGTCATGTCAGGTAGACCTACTTGAGGATGGGAGGAGGGAGGAGGGAGGAGGAGGAGGAGGAGGGAGGGTAAACATGATTTAAACCACTGAAGACGGTTTAAATTGGTATAATGTGCATTTTCCATGGGACAAGACATGAACAGGTTAATAAATGAAGCAGGATGAAATCCAGTTTATTCAGAAAACATTGAGGGGGATGGGGGCAACATGATACAAGCCAAATTTTTCAATCCTAGGGGGAAATAACATCGCTTGGCATTATGCCATGTTTTCTAGGACCGAATGTTTTTTAAGCACTTTAGAGGGTTTAATATACCACTAGGAGCCCCCACTTGTATTTTGATTGTTATTCTCCAGAAAGGGGAAGGGGGATTGGATGAATTACTAAAAGGAAGGATGTAGCGTAGTCAGTAAGAATTTGTAGGGCGAGTTCGTGTGAAGGGCAGCGGAAGGAGATGACTGAAAGGAGGTGCCGATTTGGCTTAGACCAAGCCTCAACCCCCCCCCCCCCCCCCCCCCCCATTGAAGAATTGAAATCTATGTAGTATCGGTCCAAAATACAAATATTGTTCACTTCTGATTTTGAGGCTAGCTCATTATTTATAACAACCTTGGGACCATTTGCAAATGTCTAGTCAACATTGCAATCTGATTCTGAAATCTGAATCCATTGTGGGAAAAGTATTTCATAATAGTTAAAAAAACCCACTTCATATGAAATGATAAATATCTTAAAAAGAATGTTTCTTGTGACAGAATGTAATTGTTTTTGTTTACAGTCATGTGTATTCAAGTGAATAACTGCCACTGCCAAATACCCTCCCTAGTACTAGACAGACTATGAAGGCTAGTAGTCAATACACTACATAGTAGACAGACCATACTGCTTAGTAGACAGACCATGTAAGCTAGTACGTGGGCTATGGAGAATGAACATAATAGACAGACCATGTAAGCTAAGAATTAATGTTACTCTTTAGTTGACTATGGACATGGTGATTTAATATAGTAGACAGACCATGGGGAATTAATATGGAGAATGGTCATAGTAGAGGGACCATGAAGCAAGCATTACTTCCCGAGGCCTGAGATCGCAGGGCTAGACTACTGTAGTTACAGGCATCAATCAATACCCGGTTTGCTCTTCTATCTTTGTCTTTCCCATAGGATTCATACAGGGTTCAGCAGGTTCACATAGGCCATGGGTTAAGCGTGTATTGATTGGACTACCCTGTGAATAGGATTAAGCGTTTAATCCTCTTAATCCCCCTGCATATAACTGACTCATTACCATAATCTCCCCAACCCTTATGAATATAGCGGACTTGTTATATAACTGATTAATCCTCATGAATATAACAGGTTCATTATGAGGGAAGGAACTCTAGATGGGGAATCAAGTGGCAAGCTTAGTCCCGCCTAGTCCCTTTCCCTTGGTTGGTTGGTTGTTCATTTGTAATCACAGACAGTAGCATTTTTAAGTTTTTAAGATTAATTAATATAACAGATCAGCTTTGGAAGAGGTTTTAACTTTTAAGACTTGCCAGTCTTTATTCCCAGTAATATCATTGAACTTTTGAACTACTACTTCTAAGTCGGCATGTTGTGGATAGTGACATAATTATTCCAAAAATAATATACATACATGTACTGATGTTATGATAATTTATGTACACATATATGCAGTATATGTAATAATTGTACATGATCGTAAGGAAATTTAAAATGTAGTTAAATGTTCAAGCCCTATTAAAATAATGTACAGAGTGCAGACATGATGACAAGTCAAAAGGGAAGAAAATTGTAGATGTTTTTGATGTAATATTGACCGTTTCTTTCAAAGGTCTTACAGCTTTTCTACGCAATAATAAAATCCCTCTTTCTCTTGTGCTAAAATGCTTGTGTTTTGGAACCCAATAGAGTTTTGATGGCGTGTTCCGGCTTGATGTCGGTACCACCTGTTGTATGTTGTTTTCATTCCGAGCTGAGAGCTCCAGCTGTTACCTGCTGGACACATACATGCCAAGTCAACCCTTTCAGTATCGAGGTTTCATTATACATCTAAATCAAATCGCTTTTTGGGTCTTTGAGCGTGAGCGGGTTTAGTTTAATGTTTGTTTGACGTCCAGGTTTATCTTCAAATTGCCCCTTTTTTCCCAGTGTTTCTTGTTGATGGAAATTCCCAGTATTTGTTTTGTATTTGAATTTGTCACTTTTGCAAGGTAGTGATGCAAACACCAAGTACCATACACAGTTTTGTGTTTGTATACTGCTGGCATAAAATATCATCCAAGTATGGTAATAATATCAATTATAAATAATAATTATTGAAATTTTAATGTGAATTGATGAAAATACTAATTGACAAGACTTTTTGTGTTGAAATTTAATTGATGATGCTGACAAACCTGTTATTTCTTTTCTTCCTTCTTTGCATCACAGGGCGAAGTCAGTTTGCCGCTTCACCCTATGAATGGCGGAGTCCAAAATGGCGGCGTCCAAAATGGTGGCATCCCGTCCAATAGCGTGAGTATTAACCCATCCAAGATCCTTACTTTGTAGTTCATAATAAGAAATGGCATAGTACCAAAACATAATGCTTGAAATTAGGCCCCCTGGCCCCAGCCAGTAAATATTAGCTTCCGGCCACCAAATGTCATTGATCCTTCATTCCTGTGGCCCAAATGGGCAGTTATATGATTTGTTATGTTTTTCTTTGTTTGGGGCCACCAAATTCAGGTTTTGGGCAACTAGAATTGGACAAATCTTGATTTTACTTGTCTCACTCGGCCACAAGGTGAAAAGGGTAATTTTAACATTGCCAAAACCCTCCATTCTAATGTTTGTTTTCTTTGTTAACCTTTCTCCAGTACTCACCAAGGTTTTCATGTCGATGTTTTTTTTTTGCTTTGTTTCTCCAGTCCACTGCTGCCCTCATGTCTAACATGGTCCAGAACACGTCCACCACGTCCAAGACCTCCAAGGGATCGAAGAAGGAAGATGAGAACCAGGAGAGGGGGAACTGGTCTAGTCAGATGGACTTCATCCTGTCCTGTGTGTCCTATGCCGTGGGTCTAGGCAACGTATGGAGGTTCCCGTACTTGTGCTACGAGAACGGAGGGGGTAAGACAGAGGGATTTGGTTATATTGGGGAAGGGGGAAAGATCTAATCAGAAACCTGGTGTTAGTGAAAGCTGTGCTAGAACTAGGAGAGGGGGGGACGGGTCTAGTCAGATGGACTTTATCCTGTCCTGCGTGTCCTACACGGTGGATCTAGGCAACGTGTGGAGGTTACCATACTTGTGCTATGAGAACGGAGGGGGTAAGACAGTAATTTGGTTACATGAGGGAGGGGGAAAAATCTTACCAGAAATCTGGTGTTATTGTAATGAGCGTTAGAACTAGGAGAGGGGGTACTGGTCTAGTCAGATGGGCTTCATCTTTTCCTGTGTGTCCTACACTGGATCTAGGCAACGTGTGGAGGTTACCGTACTTGTGCTACGAGAACGGAGGGGGTAAGACAGAGTGTTTTGGTTATATTGGGGAGGGGGAAAGATGGATCTTATCAGGAATCTTTGGGAAATTTAGGGTAAGTGTGAGGTGTGTGAGAAGTAGGAGGGGAAAACTGGTATAGTTGGATAGACTTAATTCTCTTGTGCTTGTCCTACAATGTGGTATCTTACCCGACTACCTACAGACATGTATACACCTGAAAAAGTGAAACTTTGTTTTGGAAACAGTTGTATGATAAACAACAACAACAACAAATACAGATATTGAAGCTTGTTAAAAAAAACACCCAAAAAACACTGCTGAAGAGGAAATAAGTATAGGTTGTATGGAACAGGAAATGGATGCACTGCATGAAATTCTTAGAGATCACAAACCGTTTCAGTGTACACACCCAGCAGAGCTTGGTATCATGCCAATACTAGACTAACCTGAAAAAAGAATGACCTTTAATCTGCCAAGTGCTAATAATTCTAATTCAACCAAAAAGAGAAGAAAAAAAAAAAGATAGTCATGTCTGCTTGAATGAACCTGTTCAAGACTTGTAAAATGTTGGTTTTGGTATCGTGGTGTGACATGTATTTTTTTAAAGACAGCAGCCCGCATATATTGGGAATCTGAACATGTTTAGGGGGCGCCTGCTAGCTTCATACTAGTTTCAATTTCATATCATGACTGGTTATTTCCTTGTCCCCTTATCAGACTATGCTTAAAGGGACAGTCCCTTAGAATACTATTCTTTTCACAACATTATGAGAGCAATGTTTGTTAGAATGATGCTTGATTGTAGGTTCATTCCTTGATGGTCAAAACATCCCGTCTGTTTATATGTTTGTTTATTGATCGTAGGGCATGGCCACTTTGGGAATGATACAGCAGATTCAATTTCTAATTCCAAGTAAGGCTTTTCCCATTGAAAGGTAGAAAAGAAAGACATCCCATAAAAATTCCTTTGGCTTAATTTTATATGGCATTACATCCCGACGTAAAGAAACTCATCCAGCTCCATTATTCTAATCTTGCCTACTTTGGAGTCCTTTTTTCCCTCCACTCCATAAGGGTGGGCGAGCATGCAGCCAGTGCGTACCACCCGGTTTGTATGTACACTCAAGTGTTTAACTGTCTGCTTCACTGGAAATCATGAATATTCATGAGGCCAGTGAGGAGGCTATCGGATTGGCTGCCTTTTGTTGGTGATAACGACTAGTGTAGTATTGTATTGTATTGATTGCATAAAAGGTGCAGCGTTTGTATTGGTTTTACGCAATGATGATTTGGCGGGTTTGGTCTAGTAGGGGGCTCCTCCACTTATATCCACTATTGCTATAGCAGCAGTGCATACAGTAGTCATACTTACGAAGCAGAACCAATGGTATGAATAGAATCCATTTTGTTTTGCCCTAGCTCAAGGATTTTGCTTTTAACCTATTATTTCAAAGGGGAAACTCGGTAACAAGCATGGTTCTTTTGTGTTGTGTGGGAAAGAATGCTGGTTGGGCCACACTGTAGCAGTGCTTTTGAATCGAAATCATTTATAATCATTTGTGCATAACTGTGTACATGTTAAATGTGTTCTAAACAAACAAATTTGGTTACAACTTGCAATACAATTAAACTCAGTAAACTCAGTTTTTCTAATCAAGCACAGAAATTATAGGAAGTTAATCAAAGCAATTTTTTTTTGTTCAGTACCAACAGATGGAAGATGGTGAAAAATATATTTGTCTAGAGTTTTGTTTATGAGTTTGTGAAAAAGCACCTATTAATCTGAACTACCACATGAACACATCCTGTTTAGGGTGGGTTTTGATAATGCACAGAAAATAGAAACAAGTTTGGCTGTTGGGATAGATAAGGATAAAGCAAAACAAACGGGCGATTCACATTGTTTTTGTTTTAGACAGTACGTCTGTGGGCGTGGGAAAGGTATGGATTGGACATGTGTTGCAGTTGCAATGTAAAGAATAGAGCCGCGTACGTCATTACCAGGACCATATGGATCCCAAAGTGCAGAATTTGACACCTCTTTATAGCACTGTGCCATTGTGGAACTTATTTCTGCACTGGCATTGGAATAAAATTGCTGTGAAATTGACATATTTGTACCTTTTGGAATGTGAAAAGCGGATAAATGCATTCATGACATGTTGTGGAGTTCCACCCACCAAAAAGTTCGCATCATGAACAAAAATCATATGAACTGGTATAGTTTAAATTATCCAACAAAATGTACAAGTACAGTTTCTAGTTTGTAAACATTTCTAGTCACGGATGGTTAAATATAAATATATGATTTTAATTAAGTTCCTTTTCCAAAATCTTACATGAATACAAATCCACATGATGGCTTGCTAATTATGCAGACCCATGTATTAGCTGTGTTACTTCCCATATGTGCAGTGTGTGCACTAGCTCACAATCACAACAAAGGCAAGCACATGGCTCTAAACACCCAACCCAAACCTCGCACACAAACCAAACCGCCCACACATATTTCCACAGGCGAATGCAGACAGACAAACGCACAGCACAACCCCAATTCTGCGCACAACTACACTCACACATATACACACACACACACATACACATGTATTAACATTCACTCAAAACATAACCACACACCTTTGACAGGCACATTCATGTAGTTTGATGCACACACATCACACCATATCCCTGCACTTAACACACTCACACATGCACCCTAAAACACACATACACATGTACACACTCTCTTGCACATAAACACACAAACACACACATACAGTTGCACATACATGCAGTGACACACATGTAGACACACATGCATACACACACATACGCACACACACATAAGCATGCACACACACTTGCACATAAACACAACAATCACAGTCCATTTACAGTTCCACATACACTGACTGAGCCCCTTTGCATGAATGCGAAAGATGATGACTGAAGTGTGCACAGAAAGTCACTTTCAACAGCACATGGCCTTACCCATAGCCATGCGGCTTGTATACAGCCAATTCCATTTATTCTGGGGGCCAGCCAGTGCCAGCCAGACACATTCCACCAATATTAGTGCTGGATTATCACACCTAAAGTTACTGAACCCAGTACAGGTCATTCGTAAAAAATATGATCATCATTTGTATGGCATCCTGCCTTTCATAACATGTTACTTTGCGATATAATTCTATTCAGAAACAATAATAGTAGATATTTCATACTTCCTTTTAATTTAACAGGATACTTTGTGATGATGCATCCTGCCTTGTCAGAACAGGTTACTTAGCGATGATATTGTTCAGTTTCCACTCAATCTGGACCTAAAAGTTGGTCCATTAATAAACAAAGATAATGATGATGTATGAGAGAATATTTTCATTGTGAGGAAACTATTCAAAAGGTCATTTGGGTTAGGGTTTAATCTCCCTTCAAGGTATGCAGTAAAGAGGAATTTCCCCATTCCACAGCCAAAATGAATGATCATTATGGGTTGGGCTTCCTACTAATGAATGCACACTCAGTTGGTATGCACATTTTATTGCCATGAACTCCTAAATTCCTACATATGTGTGTGTAAGTACATGTACTTTGATCATGACTATTTTTCAGCAAGGGGTGAAATATGTGATCTGAATGAACCCCAGGAAACATGAATAAGAACTAGATTAGCCCCCCCCCCCCCCCCCTCTCTCTCTCTCTCTCAAGTCTCAGTTTCTCTATCTTGCAGTCATGATTTCTCCATGCAATGAGTGGGTGAATTGGAGGGAAAATGAATCAATTTCACATTAAAGTCGCAGTTGTGACACAAACAAGTAAAACATCAACAAACAAATGTTCATAACATGATTTTGTTGTAATATCCATTGAGTTCAAAGATAAGACGTGAATCATTTTGGGATTCATCTGAATTTGTTTTTTAATAGCCTTAAAAAAGAGCGGGATGAATGAAATGCTCCCATTTTCATGATTGTTTTATTTTCTCAACAATATTTATAATCCGGGTGTCTACTAATATGTACTAATGTAGGATTTGTAGACTCGGTATGATCAGTAAACATCTATAGGATAGATGAGTGGCCTACTTACACTGTACTGGTAATTAATCTTGCTGGTATCTAAAGCAATCATTTTCTATTGACTAAAGAAGAGATTTGTTTGAAATTTAATTACATCTTATTGAATCCCTTTTTCTTACTGCAATATGACGTTGGTAGATACACTATAGATGCTCAGCATTACGGCATATGGGATAGTTAACCCATAGCACATGACAACCTTGTGTACTTTATAATAAAACCATCCTGGGTATATCTACATGTAGGATAGAGCGGGTTAGCTTCAATTGATGCAGACTAATGACGTGTACATAGTGATCATGTCGTGTCACCGTCCCCTTGCTTTACTCAAGCAAGAAGGCGCCAATGTTTGTTTTGTTGTGGGGTGTTTGTTTTGGAATGGAGGGAAGGTGTACACATATTTTACGCAGCAGTCTGCAAAACTCTGCTTAGTGATTGGTCGATAGATCACATGCTAATTGGCATGCCAGGTTGTACCATTTTTTATTAAATTTTTGTTATAGAAGAAACAAAATATGGAAATTTACGACTGCTCAAAGTGCACCTCTGCCACCTCTACTCTAGATAAAATTAAAATTGGAATGTTTTGGAGGGAAATGAACAATGAAATGACTAGGGACCATTTATGGTGATTATGGAATTCAGAAAGTTGGTCTATATTTTGATTCATTTTGTAGTAAAGTAAATCCATCATTAGGTGGTATAGTTGGTCTGTATTTTGGTTTATTTGGTGGTGTACTGACTATAATCATACACATTTCTTGAGAAGGAAGTGGTCCTGTCTCCAATGTACAAAGCCCCACCAGTACAAACAATGCAGGGCTTTCCATGTAATTTGTAAGGTATGGAGAGCAGGTCAAGGAGGGGCCAGTTCAGTGTGGTCAGTATGATCCACAATACATGTAGGCTACTGCAGGGCAAGGCTAGACCTAACCCTCTTGCAACTGAACAGGCAAAACTCCCATTGGTCTAACTTCACTGGCAGTTAAATGTGCTGGCAGTTAATTGCCCCAACAGTTAATTGTGTGAATTGTGCTATACTACCCCTAAGCCTAGGCCTAACAACCCTCTTGTAATTTATCTGTGAAAACTCTCATTGATCTAATACACTTGATTGTACATTGAGTATGCTGGGAGTTAATTGTGTGAACCGGACTAGGCTATCTGGGTCTGGGACTAGGCTATCTGGGTCTGGGAAAAGTCCCATTGAAGTCATACACATTTGTACAACTTTGGTACACTGGGAGTTAATGATGTGACCCAGACAGTGTTGTAGGTGAAAGGCATCCATTTACGCTTACAGGATTCACTGAATACCCTATTCAGCCTGCTATTTGATATCCACACAGGGAAGACCATTATAAATGTGGGTTTAAAAACCCTCTCTCAAAATAAATAGCCCATCTTGTTTGTTCTGCTGAAAATTTTGTTGAACAAGAGGATTAGTGGGGTACATGTTCCTACACTTTCATTTGCCATCCATAGATGGGATGCTGTAGAATGTAGATCAATTTGTTGTTGCCTTGCTTTTCTTATTGCTATCAGTTTCAATGCAATTTCTTCACATCTGTTATGAATAACACTCGATACATCAGTATAACCTAGCTTGTTTGAGATGTATTTAATCGGATTAAATGTATTTGAATTAATAAATATAAAAATCCAGAAAAACTGCCCAAAGTTAACCCATTGAAGAGACATTTTGATTTAATGAGAACCTACATTCTGCATAGAACCAAGCCCAAGATTATTCGGAACCAGTACTGAATGGGTTAAAGGGTTAAAGGAAAAAACTTGGCTTTGTAGAGAAGAAAAATCTTAAACATCTTTAAACAAAATAAAACAAAATAAAACATGAGAGGGGAACAGTATTTGCTTGATTAATGACGTCTATGCATTTACTTGATTGATGACGTCTATGCATTTACAAATTGTTTAGCCGTGCTGTCTGAGCGACTTTAATTTGATCAGCTTCCACAGATCCGCTGATGGCTCCCAAAGAGCAACATTCATTACAGGGCACGGATAAACCCTCACTGTACCGAACATTCGAAATGCCATAGAGTTCCTACAGACTTCATAGGCCAATGGTAGTGAGAGGGAGATTTCCCCCATAGTATACTATGCGTGGTAGATAATGGAGAGCAATATGGCAAGGCATGCAGAAATGGCTCCCGTGCAAGCCATGCAGAAGTTGGGATGGGATATTTCTAGTATCAAACTGGTCTGGGAAAGCTTGGTACCCATTTCATACCAACTGTGTAGACCAGAAACTAACTTTGAATCAGTTTATTTTGTAATTTGAAAAGTTCTAGTCGAGTCGTAAGAAGAAGTCCAAGCAAATGTGGTTGATTTTGACCAGACCGTTTCAGAAAAACGGGACGTTGCAGAAAGACCTGCAATAAATTGTAAAGTTGCAATTAATTGCAAGTCAGAAAATGTGCACATTTGAACCATCAGTTGTGTGCATGATCCGACTTACAATTAATTGCAACTTTGCAATTGATTGCATCTCTTTCTGCAACTGGGCCCAAGAAAAAGGACAACCTAAAAAGATTCACTTCACTTTTCTGCCACTTCTGATGTTGTGTAATTTCAAAGGGATGGTGTGAGGAGTGTATGGGCAGGTTGAGATGTCTTGTGCAGCTGCCTACTTTGAGGTAATACAACTTGGCATTTCATCCAGCTTACCTCATCAGTCTGGTGGTAGTCTTGACATTCAGACCTTTGGCAAATTTGTGAGGATTTTGTGGGAGTAAATTATGCAGAAAAGATGGGGAGAGGGAGATAAAGGGGTAGAGGGGGATGAAGGGGGTGGGATTGTGGAGAAGAGGAAGGTGCAGGGTTGTTGGAGTGAGGGGGGGGGGGGGGGGAGGGGAGCTGGGGGAGATACAATTTTGAGGCACATACATTCAGCCCCTGTTCTTCCGGATCAGAAGCGTTCGGTTGTAAGCCAACTAGAAGGCACTACATTGTAAGCGCAAGGAGAATCTTATGACAAAGTTAATGCGGTAGCTACTTTGCTAGCTTCGTAGCTTCATTTGGAAATTATCCTGGTACATACTGCCATTGACCGGTTCCATAACAAAATAAGTTTTTGTTCAAACTTGTACTGTGTGTAAACTAATATGCCCAGCATTCTCCAGATGGTTAAAAGAGATAAACGGGCATCTGCATTTCCAAGAAAATGCAAATTCACTGGTTAATGTAGCTTTATAGCCTTCTAGCAGACCTGTGACATGGTACAATTAATAGCTGAGACGATGGTAATTACACTACATGATATATTGTCTTGCATTGGAGAGAGATGTGTCCTAAGAGATATGTGACCTAGAAGAAGTATGATATAAAGGGGGGGGGGGGGGGATAACATATTGGCAGGGGCTCTTCACAAACTTACCAGCAACACAATTCAATGGGGCACCTCACAATTTTCACAGGCTAAATGGCAAAGAGCCCCGTGTAATTTGTTCTTGGATATGAAACCTGTACAGAACCAGTTTGCCCTAGCCCTTCCCCAGTTTGATATGTGATTGATCTAGAGATTGATCTAGCTGTGCAAGGGAGCGAGATATCCCGGAGATGAAATGTGAAGGAATGTAAGAAACCAGTGGGGAGGGAGACTGCCATGTTTGCAAATGTGTTTTATGTGTGTGTGTGTGTGTTTATATTTTGTTTTCATATGTGTTTCTATATTTGTAATCATTTTGCATACATGTCTCTGTTCTGCTTTTCTTATCTCATCACGTTGAGCATCTAGGCTCATGTTTATTGCTTTATTATGCCTTCTGTGTATCATGCATGAATATCATTAAAGTTTGAGACGGAGCGTGAATGTGCTTATCGGCGAGGGGGTATCACGTGTGTGCATCACGGGTGCGCATGCATGTCATGCAAAGCATGCATGTTTTGGAGAGATAGGAAGGGATACAGAGTGATGCAGAAAGAGGAGACTAGCATAGGATGTCTTCATGTTCAGCCCGTGCTGAATGTGCTGATGTAGGATATAAACAAGCAGAGCAGAGCAGTGGGCTGATGCAAGAAGTAACATCAGCTTTAGTTACAAGTTTAGAGCGAGTAAGATGAAGCTCATTGTGGGAAGACGCTACTTGCATTCTGATACGTCTGGCTTAGTGTTGGGGAGAAGGAATAGGGGCCTGTCTGGCTGTGTGATAGATACATAAAATGGGGCCCCTTCTCTAAACGTCTCATCTCGTCTCATCTAGTCTCATCTTACAGTGTGTTTAAGATTAAAAAACGATCCAAGTTTTTCCTTCATGTAGACAACTGATGCAAGAGGTTAAAACTGATGGTAGTAAGAGGAAGCGACTAGCTGGTTGGGGGCTACGTGTAGGTAACTTTGCATTCAGAATTGGCAAGAAGTGCAGTGAATATCTAGAGTGGAAGAGGTGTGATAAGTGAGATGATGTGGGGCCCCTTCTTCACGTCCCATCTCGTCTCGTGTTGGGATGCACGTATTCCTAGAACCCATTGACAGTGCTCCCTCCATTAACCTTCTCCCTAGCACTAGAGCTTGCAATTCCCATAGAGTTAATACAGGACCCACCAAGTGCCCACATACAAGGGGGTTAATGACATGTACTACAGTGGCATCATGACGAGTCTACATGTGGGAGTAGAGTGATAGACTCATGTGCCTGTTACACTTGAACCCTTTCTTTATCAAACCATTCAGATTGCATTGAGTTAAAACATGCTGCATGCACCGATAGTACTACAACAGATGCATGGGGCCCAATCTGTCTAGTACTTTTCCCCCAGGCACCTCTTCCCTGTATTATCCAAGTAGACATGTGAATGATTCTTCTCATTTTTCCTCCACTTTTTCTGAAAGCGACGGTCCGACAACGTCTGCAGATTGTTTGTACCCTTTTATAGTCCCCTGCATCTGCTGAAGGGCTGTACATGTTTTACTTCACATCCCACACAACCCACACCATGCCCTTTCTCTGTGTATAATTGTAAAATTGTGAGATTATGAGGGCAGCTCACATTTTACTTCACATCACTTGCAACTAATGTCATGCCCGATCTCCATGTATTCATTGTAAAGTTATATGATTGTGAGGGCATTAGTTTGAATGGCTGCACACTTTTTTCTTTCCACCCCTGCACAATCCGTGCCCTGCAAGATGTCCATGTGTTACTGTCTAGTTATAAGTTTGTGAGGGCAGTATTGCATGTGCAGACATGTGGGGCTTACTTAGAGAAATCAACAATCAAGTCACACTCGCATGGCCACACAAACAAGACATTCTGTTTGTGGCACAAACACCCCATTTATAGTGAACTCTCCGATCTGTGCAGCATATACCTGGGCGGGAAAGTGTTTGTAAGAGCTAGGGGTATAAAGAATGACCCCCTATGGGACAATAAAGACATACTTCTTGGGAATCAATCTATATCCCTTTGTGTGGATTAGTCACAGCTCATAAGGATTTGTGTGCTCCCTGCCTCGGCACTTTGTAAGACCTGTAAGATAATGAGTGAGAGAGAAAGGCATAAGTCTTTAGCAGCGATAGAGAAAATAATCTTTATTTATTGAGCAGGGAGAGAGCCTGCCCTGTCTGCTGTACTTTTTTCAGGGTTAAAAGATAAAAAGGACGAACGATCCAGGTCTAGACATAACAAATTTACTTTGAATACATTCATGGTATGGATTACAGTGCAAACAAAGTACACTTCTCATGTAAACTCAATTTGACACTTCACATTTTGTTTGGTCACTTCACTTCACTTGTAACCCCTGATATTAAAAAGAATGTAAAACAAATCAAAATTTAATGTTTATTAGAAACTTTACACTAGATATTGTAAGAAGCGAGCCTAGATGTTTTATATGGTTGATTTGCTCCTTTTTAAATTAATGAATGCATATTTTGGGTCCGATCTGATCCTTATTTTGACCGTTTTCTCTAATAGTCGAGTATATTCCTAATTAAAGTACTTTTCAAGTTGTATCAATTAAATGAATCTTTTATACATAAATTATTTTTCTGAAGTCATTCTAGTTGTATCAGTCAAAGTGATGAACCATTGTATCGGTTTTCTTTGCTTTATCCAAGTCGTAAAATTAATCAACTCATTTCTTTTGATGTTTTCTGTTATTGTCCAGGTGCTTTCCTGATCCCCTATATAACCATGCTGTTGTTTGCTGGTCTGCCCCTCTTCTTCCTGGAGTTGTGCTTCGGTCAGTACAGCAGCAGTGGCCCCATCAGCGCATGGAGATCTGTGCCCATGATGAAGGGTAAGACTCACAACTTTATAACAAGAGATTCATGATATAAAGGGAGGAATAAGCAGGAAAGCTAGTGTTATGGTCCAAAAGAAGCACTGGCTCACTGTCCGGGTCCCATAAAACTAGTGATAGGCTGGCTGGCTTGCTTCTCTTTTGGAGTAGTGCTTCGTTCAGTACAGCAGCAGCGGCCCCAACAGCACATGGAGATCTGTGCCCATGATATAGGGTAAGACACACTTCCAGCTTGTTAATAAATTAATGATAAATGCAGTCAGGACTCTAAATTAACACTGGCTAACTGGCTAATTGGCTGGGCTTCTCTACAAATAGTTCTGGGCTGGCTTGAGTTTTCAGTTTAGAGACAGAAACCACTGAATAAAGCAATTTATATAAAAACAATATTGACAATACAAAAACCATTAACCAGGCAATCAGATATGGATTGAGCTTGGTTAGAAACATACATAGTTGAACTAGAAGGGAGAATCATTTTGAGTCTTGAACGTTTTCACTCATTAACATTGTTTTTTGCTTCTCTATCATCGTCTAGGTGTTGGGTATGGTATGGTTGCCGTGTCCGCCTGGGTGGCGATCTACTACAACGTGATCATCACCTACACCATCTTCTACATGTTCAAGTCCATGACGTCCTCGCTGCCCTGGATCGGCTGCCACCACGAGTGGAACACGCCATTCTGCAGCGAGCTCGTCGAGGAGTGCATGCAGAACGGAGGCATCATGACGGCCAACAATACGTGCATCAACGTTGCCAACCTGACCTCCATTGAGATGATGGATTATAACGTGACGTACGATGAAAACGCAACCATCTCTTTCATCGACCCCCTTCAGGAGCTGAGGAGACGCCCCAGTGAGGAATATTACAGGTGCGTAGCAAACTCATTTAAAAAATCTTTTGTCAGTCATTAGATAATTAGGAGATTACCATTGTAGGCATTTAGTGTAACCATTCTCAGACCTCTCTTATATTATAATTGCTTTCAAGAATATTTCAAATTCTGTCTCATTGCAGACATGTATTTATACAAAAGGTTACGATACTAAACAGCAACAACAAACGCCACTAGAATGGAATGGGTTGATTTAAAACTGGAATATCTAAGAAGTGGACTTACTGTCACATATTTAGGTATGGCAATTGAAGAGTAACAAAACCCCTCAAACGTTCATAGTGTTTAACATTTTTGTCCAGAAACGTAACTTGAATGAACACACACAAAAAACAATGAAACATGAAGAGAATGGATTGTTATTAATCTGATGACTGAGGTAACTGATGTTGTTTTGTCTCAGATTTACTTAGGTATGGCAATTGAAGAGTAACAAAACCCCTGACAAATTAATGGTGTTTATGAAACATAACAGCGATTGAAACAAAATGAAACAAAATGAAACATGAAGTGAATGGATTGTTATTAATCTGATGACCGAAGTAACTGATGATGTTGTTTTGTCTCCTGCAGACATGGTGTCCTGCATGACTCTGGTGACATGGGTGACTTTGGCTACGTGATCTGGGAACTGGCCCTGTGTCTGCTCCTGGCCTGGTCTCTGGAGTTTATCTTCCTTGCCAAGGGTGTCAAGTCGTCTGGAAAGGTAAGATACTTGCTTGGTCTACAATTGCAGTGTCATGTACAATCATATTTACAAACATCAAAATCACAAGGTGTAAAGAAATGATAACAATGATTAGAGCAAGACACAATAATAACATATGAATAGCATAACGAATTAGCCGTGAATACTAACGAACGACAGTAAATTATGTTGTTGTTTTATACATCTCTATGTTGTACCTTGTTATCATACTTGTATATTTTTATCTTGCCCAGGTTGTGTACTTCACTGCCATCTTCCCCTACATTGTCCTCGTCATCCTCCTCATCCGTGGGCTCACTCTGCCTGGTTCCTATGATGGAATCGAATTCTTCATCAAGCCGCGATGGGAGCTCCTGAAAAACCCCAAGGTTAGTTTGCCATCTTGAAAGAATGTTTTCAAATATAATTTTATAAATTTATAAATGTTCTTTCCAACAGAGTCCTAATTTTGAACAGTTGAATGTAATTGTAATTTTTTCCCAGCACATCAACATGCAATATACATGTGTATCATTTACTTTTTATGAAAAACTAAATATGCTTACATTATAATAAGTTTGTATTATGTCTAGGTACCTAGCATAGGTTTGGAGATTTATTTTGAGATTACTAAAATGAACGCATACCAATCTGCATCTTAGTTAGTGCAATGAAAAGAGAAAACAAAATAACCCACTCATCCAGAATTTTATTTCAAAATTCAAGTACTTTTGTAGTTAAATAATCCATATTTTATTTTTGTTTTTAATTTCTATACAGGTATGGAAGGATGCTGCAGTACAAATCTTCTTTTCTCTGAGTGCATCATGGGGAGGTCTTATTACTCTGTCATCTTACAGTAGGTTCAAGAACAACTGCATGAGGTAAATATTATTTTCTCAATGCACAGTGCACCTGAGCTGCTTGGAAAAAATACTCCCTTGGGAGTGGAGATACTTAATTTATGATTGTAATTGTATCCATAAAAAAAAATGTATTCTGTTTCTATTTTGACCATCGGTTGATTAATGTTACTCCATGCCCTGACCATGTAGTCTGTATGGCAGAGCACATCAAAATCATTCAATGTGCATATTGTTCAATGCAAAACAAACTTAAGATTGCTATTTTCAAGCAAGCGCATTGTGAAGTACCCCCTAAAAAAACCACAGATTAATTTAGTCTCTGTGGCAGATCCGCAATCATTTATTGTTTTTGCCTGTTTGAAGGTATGCTTTGATGGTTCCGATCCGAAATGTAAAACTAGTTTATTCCTTGCAGGCAAGCTTGTAAAGTAGCCCCCAAAGAAATCCGTTACAATATCCCTCTTTCTTTTCTTCCTTGAAGGGATGCTCTGATGGTTCCCGTGCTCAACTGTGCCACCAGTATATTCGCCGGCTTCGTCATCTTCTCCATCATGGGCTACATGGCACACGAGCTGGGCAAACCCGTCGGAGAGGTCGTTGATGAACAGTTCGGTCTTGCTTTCATCGCTTACCCGGAGGCTGTTGCTAGGTTACCATGCTCGCCCGTCTGGGCCTTCCTCTTCTTCTTCATGTTAATCACGCTTGGTTTGGGTTCCCAGGTAAGATATGTCATTCTAACCAATGCTAGAAATCAACCCATTTTCCTTGTGGCCTAGTCGAGCAATGAAATACAAGATTTGTCAAATTCTAATGGCCCATAACCCAAATCTGGTGGCCCCTAAACAAAGAACATAAAGACATTTGGTTGAATTTATTTTGGTGGCCCGAAGCTAATTTTTCTGTGGCCCTTTGCCTTTAATTTACCTCTGCTAATTTTGAGAATTGGTTTAACCAGCTCTTTACCGAGTTGTGATAAGACCATGCAAATATCTAGAGCACTATTGGTTTGTAATATTTCAGTTGAGTCAGTTAGGGGCCTAGGCCATCACTCTTAGCAGGATCTCTTTAGAAGCTTCAAAGCCAGGTGTAATTCAATTGTTTGATATAATTTTTTTTTTAAATGTTATAAAAATATGATAAACTGAAAGATAAGTTACTGTCGTTGAGAATCAATTTTTAGTCTGTATTTGCATTCATTTGTTTGAAACTACTATCAGTATGATTAATACTTTGCTTGTTTATTTTACTACTATCAGTATGATTAATACTTTGCTTGTTTTTGTTTCTTTGGACAGCTTTGCATCGTTGAAACTGTTGTTACATCCATTGCCGATGAATTTAATCTGAGGAAGAAGAAAATCTATGTTCTTGGAGCATACTGCACTATTGCGTTTTTCATAGGCCTAATTTGTGTTACGCAGGTGAGTGCAAACAATTCAGTAGACTTTGATCACAATTTGAAAGTGTCGCATTTATTGAATGAGAGAATTGCAACAAATGGATATTAATATATATAGAAGGAACTAAGAAATGGGGTAGAGGAAATAAATCTCTTGTAAGAAATACAGAGCTTTTAGTATTCAGGCAAAGTAATCTTTGCAGAAGTCAAATCCTTTGGGACTATAGACAAATATTGGACCTGGGGAAATGTGTACATGTGTAGAGAAAGAAAACAAATAACATTATGGAGTGAAGAGTTACAGCAATGACCATTTGCCTGCCCTGGGGGGTGTTACATAAAGAGTTGCGACTAATCGCAAGTCGGAAAATGTGCCTAAATGCAATTAATCGCAACTCTTTATGCAATACCCCCCTGTTCTCTCTCTCCCTGAGGTTTAGCAATGATATCAACTCAATAACTGAATCTTTTCTCTGCTCTTTTCCCTCGCCATTACTTAGGCCGGTAATTACTGGGTGATTCTGATGGACAAGTACGCGGCAGATTTCGCCCTTCTCATCTTTGGCATGTCTGAGTGCATCGGCATGGGTTGGCTGTACGGGGTGAAGAGGTTTGAGAATGACATCAGGTCCATGCTGGGAGACAAGTGGGTGGATCATCCTCTCTTCTACTGGTGGAAGCTCAACTGGTGTTTCCTCACACCAGCTGTGCTCTCAGTAAGTACCTCCCGATTTGTTTACTCTTTTGAGTGCCATTGTCGCATTTTTGGACCACACAACAGACATAAAATGCTATTGAGCTGTAAAATCCCTGGCACTCGTAAGTCGAGCCTGCATAAGTGTTTAACGTGTTTTAATATACAGTAGCGTCGGCCTTTTGCATGCATGTTCAAGTTCAGGCTCAATTCCTTTCTCTTCTGAATCTATTTATCTATTATCCTTTTAACAAGTAAAAAGACAAATCAAAGTTATGGTATCCCATCTATTTATAAACTATTCCGGAGATAGGTATCCCATCTATTTATAGACTATTCCGGAGATAAAATCTTTGATTTCTCACGAAGTACATGATCCTACTCCTATTTGTGGTAATTAGTTCTGAATGTTATATCTTACTTTATCTTTTTGTGTAGTTTGTTACTTGTAAATCTTGTATTTCTTTTGTAGTTCGTCAACCATCTCCTTTATGTGGTAGTTGATTTGTTATTTTTCCCTCTATCTCTCTCCTTTGTGTAGTTGTTTATGCTGTTCAGTTTTATCTATTGCAAATGATTCTTAATTTTGCTCTTATTCTCTCTTCTTCGTGTAGTTTGTTATGCTGTTCAGCTGGATCTCCTGGGAGCCACCCATGGCGACGGAGACATACGCCTTCCCATACTGGGCCCACGCCCTGGGCTGGATGCTCATCATGTCTGTCATCATGTGGATTCCCCTCTACTGGGTCTATGCTTTCATCACTGCTAAGGGAGATACCTTCCGTGAAGTGAGTAGTGGGTGATAATAGTAATGGTGATAGGAATGATGGTGGTGGTGGTGGTGGTGGTGGTGATGATGATGATGATGGTGAGGATGGAATTATGATGTTGAAGATAATGAGGAAAAGATGGTTGGTTGTGATGGTGGTGACCATAATGAAGATTGTGATGTGATGATGTTGGCGAGGTTGACTATTTACAGAGATGAATTGACTGATGGATGTGCAATATTACGGGGATTATATCATTGGTGTAATTCCTTGGATAGAATTAATGCTCCTCAATTTATTTCTTGGATGGTGATGTATGTTCGAAATTATATTATTTCCTTTCATTTCTTGATTTGAATTAATGCTCCCTGCTTTTATTTCTTGAAATTAATTCCCCCCTTTTCTTTTCTTTTACCCTGCAGCGCCTACGTGTGATGACCACCCCAACCGACAGCTGGGGCCCAATGGTACAGCGCAACCGTGAGCACGCCTACAACGTCCATCTTCAGAACGGCACCACCATGGGCGGTCTGCTCCATCTAGAGGAGAAGAAATCATCACCAGGCCCGTCCCAAATCTACGTCCCTACTTCGAATAACGAGGAGGTATAGAAGAGACGACATTGAATCGAACAAAAAAACTGTGAAAAGACATACTTCTACCAGTGCTCACTCCACGATACGGTACCATTTGTAGAAACATTACAAGAACTCTGCTGCTACCTGTATCAAGAAAAATTGACGACAAGTGATAAAATAGGTTGGGGAAAAATGGCAACTGTAGCTTTGGGCTCCCCTTACAAGATCAACTGCGGCTTGCCAGCTCGCAGACATCTTCCATGCCTACAGTCTTCTCTGATCGGTGGAAGGGTTTATCGATTAGCGGTTGCCACTTCCGAATCTAGATTGGCCGTTAGAGCAATGAGGATAGGCAGGACTCGTGTACCAAGCAAAGCATGTTACTATACCAGCATGAATGCAAGTGCACGGTTGAAAGACAATTACATATGAAAGGGATGGAATATTTCCAAGTGTTTCCAGCGAGGTTTGTCTCGTGAAAGAGATCCTATTTTGGCTTTGTTCCAGAGAATGTGTCCTGTAATTATCCAACTTGGCATAGGTCCAGTCAATGTGGACGATGTAGGACTGCTGTTGCTTCAGCCATCTGCTTCACTCCATCTGTTGCAGTATGAGCTCTTTTCCAGATCGAGACCGTAACATGACGGCGTTATGATTAGTGCTCATAAAGCCGCACGTCACCATGCTGGTGACGTGCATCTTGCTAGCACTTGGCATCTCATTAGCAGAGTGAGAAATCATCGTCGGTCCTTTGAAAGTAAATAGATAAGTTTGCGCTCGACTCTGAACGGATCAGACAAAGCATGTGCATCACAGAGACTAATTCACTGGGCAAGTTGCAGTGAAGTTATATAATCAACAAGATGGCACCGTGCCTACACTTGGCATCCGAATGGTCACGAGCGAGTAAGACGACGGTTATTTGGCTGCCGTCTCATCTCTGATCAAAATGCAAGAGCAGGTGCAGGCAGGGTGCTGCCCTCCAGAGACCAGAGGAAGCACAGGCCGATGCCTCATTTCTGAAGCAAGCAAAGATCACTCAATGTTTAAAAAAAGTACATGCAAGATTTGTGGCTGTGACATTACATCGTCCTAAATTAACATGGATGACGAAGAAAGCAGCCATCGTTGGCTAGGCTACTTGGTCGCAGATGGACCATGAGTTTGAATCTGCATGCTTCATCTCATTTTTGAAATCAAGCGGGTGATATAGCTAGAGGGTCTTTGCTTGTCGAGCATGTTTGTTGCAGACAAGATCATACGTGCAACTGCATGCCTTCTGCTTTCTTCTGCAAAAAACCTTGTCAATCTCTATCTGCACAATTGATTCTTTTCACGGGATATGTAAAGCCAAGAAGAAAATGAACATATTGAACTAAAGGGCTGTATTGGCTGCCTACTATATAATACCACGTGCTGCAGTGTACATGTCACATACATTATATTATGATGGATTTACCTTCATTCAGGGCGTGATATGGACAGAACATCAACTCAAATCGTAAATGAGGAATAGAGAATTAAAAGAGGCAAAATCTTTTTGAGTATTTATTTATGAATTTTTGTATTTTTCATTTGAAATAATGTGACTTCAATCATTTAAGCTGAAATTGAAGAGATTTCTACTGTAAATAGTAACGAGTTTAACTACTGACTAAAAAGCAAGCGAGTCAAGTATCCATACAAAGTGCCTCTATTACATTTTGTTCCCTTTTCTTTCTTTTTAATAGCATGGAACAAGTTTTCTTTTAGCAAGGAACAAAATTAGATCCTTTCTGTTTAGTGGTTTAACTAAAACCTTTTTTTCATTTGAATATTAGCGATTAATACTTTTTAGGACTCCCAGATTTTAGCTAGAATAATTCAAGGACCGGGGTTTCATTCCCTTTTCTTACCGGGTGAATTTTTAAAATAAATTTGTCATGGAAAGTAGTGTCCTTATATTACTGATTAGCAATTATCTAATGGAACAAGCGAAAGACCTTTACATTCCACTTTTCTTTTTGTGATGTTTATTTAATTTCCCTTTCCTAAAGACTTATTAAAATGCTCTAGCATCTATAGAGTAGCAGTAGGAACTAGTACTGCGATTAAATGACTTTTGCTTTCTCTATAAAGTAGTTATAGAAATCTAATCGTCCTGGATGGAATTATCTTCATGCATACAAAACGTACCATGTATATATTTATAGTTCTCATTTTGTTGTACTTTGTGTGTGCTTGAAACACTGTATATAAACTGTAAATAATTTGTGTAAATATTTGTCAAAAGTTAGCAACACAAAAGCTGTCGCTAGTAAACTACTGGTAGAATTCCAATTTAAAAAGATATTGGAATATGACTTCTGTTTTGCCCTAATATTATTTTTAATATTATTTTGAAAAAATGGAACTTGCACAAATTTCAAATCACTTATAGCAAATACTTGCAATGTATCAAAGTATGCCAGTTTCATTACAAAACCTGAACAAACAACAAGTGTGCTTGATCCAAAAATGTAGGCATGTGCACATACAGCCTTCTGGCACTAAAGGTGTATTTCAGCTACTGATACTGTCAAGTTCTAGTGCAATATGGTCGTTAGTACATCTATATTGCAACACAAGAATGTGACATATCTGTAGTGCTCTTACAAGTGCAGACAGGCATATCAGGGTTCCTAAATGATGTAAAATCTGATCACATCACGATCTTTCATTGTATTACAATGATATGAACCTTGAGTGTATGTATTCTGGTATGTACAAAGTTCTGACTTGACTTGTTTTCTATTATTATTTATCTGACTTGTGGTTGTAGTATGCACTTACATATTAGTTCCATGTCCCAAATGTATTGCTTCAAAGTAAAATGATTACCTGGTCATAATTTCAACACTACATTACATTACATTTAGTAAAATAATGCAGAAAATAATTCAGAAAATTACCATACTGTTAGTTATGTGAATGTGGATTTCATGCAGCTGATCTCTGCCCCATAACGATTATAATATCTCATTTATATTCACTGCATATGCGTATAAACGTGTAATAATGTATTATAGACAAATATAAACAAACTAATATAGCTTGATATTTATTTGACAAGGCTGTCAACTTTGCAATATTTCCTTTTTACTACTATTTCCCCCATTATGATAATATGATATCCTATACAAGTAAATAAGGTAATCCCTTTTTATTATTTTTTCTCCCATATAAAGAAAAAGTTATATTTCTGCATGTGATGCATAATAAAGCAAAACAGTTGCTTTGTAATTATGTAAATATATGAATTGTAAAGATGAATGCTCAAAAAAGAGAAATGATGAAAAAAAAATGATAAAGCAAACAAAACTGAAGAAAAAGTATGTATATACAAAACAAAAACAAATATAAAAAAGATAACAAATCAGGAAAAAAAAAAAAATTAGACTAGCTGCCGTGAGCAATCTATATATGAACACAAAGAAGGGATAAAAAGTCAAAATTTGTGGCTGGAAATTCTTCTGTACAGGAGTATTGAAATGTTCCTCTACTATGTGCTAATGATTCTTCTCAATACTAATACAGAGTATGTGTGCTACTGCTATGTCATCGCTCTTTGTCATTACTTCCTAGAAATACACATGCTTTCTCTTTATCTTGTAGGATTTTGAATGATTATTATATCTGTGGAAGTGGTGTGGCAAGATTGGTAGAGCGCGTGCTTTCTGATTGTGAGATCCCGGGTGAGATCCCGGGTTCGAACCCAGCCCACTCCGTTTGCCCTTCAGCAAGGCATTTGATCCACATTGCTGCTCTCTACCCAGGTGTATAAATGGGTACCTGGTCTGGTGAAAATTAGCTTGGTGCACCTATAGGGTTGCCCGCCGCTAGTAAGCTTCCCGGGGAGTTGAGAATGTGTACAAGATAATTGTGCGGGTCTGAACTGTACCATATGACCAGGGGTAATAATAAGCGCTTAGAGGCTGTTCTGCATTAGGCGCTATATAAATGCGATCTATTATTATTATTATTATATCTTCAAATCTGGCCAGTTATGGGAATGCAGTGTGTATTTGAAGCTGTAGTTATACTTTACCTCGGTTTTCTCCTCTGCCTCATGTCATTCAAATACATGTATTCAGACAAATTCTCTTTTTAAGGAGAAATACTCTTTAATTATTTTCCGTAAATGAACTTGAAGTTTTGAAACACAAATCTCACATTGCTGAGTACTCTGAATGCAGAATTACTCCAAACTCTTTGTCTTATATATGAAATCTTAATTTTAGACCATAAATTATTAAATGTCTGAACTGCTTGCAGTAGGTATGCCTAAAGTAGAGTGCAGTTTGTATATAAGTTTGTAATCAATACGAAATGGTGTGTGTTAAACTTGTGGAAGCGACTTTGGACGCGAGAATTGCAATGCTACTATCAACAATGCACATGGAAAGAAAGGCCTTTTCTATTAAGATAGTTTTATTATTGCAGAACAAATTATCCGTTTATGATGTAGATGTTTTAGAAATCAAAAAAGGCAGTTATTTGCTGCATTGATGTTTTCTCTGAATGCTAGCAAAATGTAAATTCAGGTGGAATTTTTGGATACATATATTTTGTTGTTACAGGTAATTTACCTACCATCATTCAAGTTTTTGGGTCTTCCATGCAAATATTTTGATACCGGTAATAGATGTTTTTGAACACATCTGATAAAACCCCACGTGTCTGCTGTAGTCCCACATAGTCATTTAATTGTTTGTAAATTGTTTTCAGAATTGTTAGCCTATACACTTGTTTAGGCCTTCCAAAATAATTGTGAGATCGAGTAGTAGGGTTTTGTATCATTTTATCAGCAGGGTAAATATTGAACAACAACAAAATGAGATTAATGTCACATTCCTATGTGGTGTTTACTTTGTATCATCATTTCTGATGAAAGTCTTACAATTCAATGCAGAAAAGGAGGCTAAAAGGGTCGATTTCACTTCCAATATAAATTTGGAGTGTTAAATTCCCTATTGAATATTTTGACATGGATTGTGGCACCTATAATGGGGATGGAAATTTGATGGATCTCTTCAGATCTTCAACTTGGACTTTGATATTTCCGCTCAGCATATGGAATGAGATAATGTAATGACAGAGAAACGGGAGATTGGTTTTGACCCAATCAGTAGTGCATGTTCGGACATGGAGTTTTACAAATGGAGGAAAGAATTTCTAAGAAATTATACAATTTTCTGTAATTATGTACATTTATGTGATGAATCTTGATAGTATAACATTTATATGTATGTATCAACGGCAAACATGTACAGCAGTGAACAATGTCAATGCTTGGTACATGTATATTAAGATTAAGTATTCTGTATAAGGAGTATACGTGTTCAGAGAAGGGATATTTGCATACTTTGCGCTTAGTACAAGGTGAATCTTCTAAGAGAGTTGATTGATCTCGTGTCATCAGTGAGCAACGCATATCAATTGTGTCACTGATGAGCAAGTATGGTGTGTTCACATAATGAAAGGCAGAGACGGTTTACTTGTACAAATCAGTGAGAAACGATTTGTTGTGTTGCATGTGGTACTGTATGTATCCTATGTGTGCTCTTATAATATGTGATAAGCAGTTGGAGGTGTACGTTTTTTTTTCTTTTCGCATGATGATGAGAATGAAAAACGGAACTTGAGCTGAGAAGTATTCAGCATTTTTAATATCACTGTTCCATATTTGAAGTCCATCCTTCACTATTTATATATGCTGTATTGATAAATGATTCCATTTTATTGATATAGTTGTGTTTATTTGCTTGAAGTTGGAACACCTTGTCGTACCGTGCTACTCACCCCTTCATTATCAAATAATGGAATCACCCATCACTGTGTAGATATTATGTAATACTGTGATACATCATTTTGATACATTTTGCAAAAAGGAAGTGTTTCAAAAAAAGAAGAGAAAATGATCACGAGCATTGAAAAGGGATTCAGGGACAAACGACCATCACAGGAGCTTTCTGTCTCGGTTAATAGAGCACCGGTCTGGCAATCCGGTCTCTGGTTCAAATCTCGTGGAAGCCCCATTTTCTTTGCTCATTTTCATTTATTAAAAAAATGAATGACAAATCTTTTGTTACAACTTACAGGGTCTTGTCGAGTACAATGCATTATACCTATTGCTGTAACTTATTCTGTTTAAAAACTTTCACAATGAAGTGTACATTTGTCAAAATATTTGTGTATTTACATAAGAAAAGGTAGAGGATGTACATGTTCACTCTGTCATGTGTTCTCTCATTTAGTAGGCATACAGTGTAAATATGTCAGGTCATCTCTTAGTAGTCTTTTCTTTGTTCATAATTTTTTCTTATCCAAAAATAAATTTTATCTTTTTGTCTCGGAATGACCATGTCTTGATAATTCTTGTGGTTTGTTTTGTTGTCTTCTCTACATATGATTGAATTTGATTTGTTTGGGTATGATGGAGCACATGCCTGCAGCATATTTGTGGATGTATGTGTGTGTGTGTGTGTGGTGTGCGTGTGTCTGGGCATCTTGTTTTGTAGGTGTCTATGTGTGTCCGAAAGTGTGTGTTTTGTGTGGTGTGTGTGTGCATGCGCGTGTGCGTCTTGTGTGTTTTGTAATTAATGTGTGTGCGAGTAGCCGAGTATTTGTGTGGGTGTGCATGCATGCATCATGCATATGTGCAGCGCGGGTGTGTGCACGTGTGTGTTTTGAAATTAAATGTACATTGCCTTAAAATATTTTGTAAGTATATGACATCAGAATAACATGCTAAATATCTAAACAAATTGGCGCTGTGCAAAACACTTATTTTCAAAATGTCATCCAAGATGGCCACTGATTGATGCTGTTGTCTTGAAGTGGCCTTATGATTATCCAAAAGATACATGATAGAAAACCTGGGTTCAATATGGCTTGAGGAATATAACGAGTTTACAGTACATATGTCAAAGTCAACCAAACTCACTCGGACCTTTCCGATTTCCCTTGTTGTTTTGCAAGAGAATGAAATGTTATTCTTTCTTCTAATATCTCCCTAAACATGATTTAATTGAAAAGCTTGCTGGAATGCGTTTAGATTGTAGTCAAAATCAATTGGCAGTAGGTGATGAATCATGTGCTTACTGACCACAAAGATGCATGCAAAGCAATGATGTAGTTGAGTCCGGACTCGTGACTGCTTTTGATGGTCTCGTGACTCGGACTCGGAGCGAAGTCACAATGTAAATCAATTGGGAACATGCTATTTTGTTGGGGACTTGGACTCGGAACTTGTGGACTTGACTAAAAGCCCTGTGCAAAAGAGATGTACTACCTTTGAAAGAAAATGAACGAGATGAAACATCAAATAGTGAGTTAAATCTGTCCAGCAATAAGACCACTGTTAAAGGGATGTAGTAACTTTGTCTAATCAACAAAACTGTAGACAAAGTTAGTGCAACTTTTCATTTTTGCTCAACACTCGGGTCCCCACGCAGCAGCGTGAGCCTCTTGACTTGCAGGGGTGGGTCCCCACTCGGTCAAACGATATTCATTTACCATGGAATTGTCATGCATTACTCGGTGATCAGATCACAGAAATATACACACAATCAACCCTTTCTCAGTTTGTTCACATGTCAGCAAAGTTACTTGTAAGATCATATTGTGTAATATTGAGGTGTGATTTATTTATTTATTTATTTTTTTTTTTGGGGGGGGGGGGGGGTGGGGATATAGACTGGCACTGGCTGTAAAATGTATTTTAAAATTTATACTAATTTAAACCTTTTATGTTGTATTGCCAGTAATCCAATCCTTTGTTTGACCTCACATTGTCACTCAAATCAAAATAATTGGTTGCTGTAATTTTGTTTATAACTCATCTTGTCTGAAAGCGCATTTGCATTAACCCCACCTACGACGGTTTATGTACATGCGAGACTTTCGCTTGCTTTTCGGCATTCCATACTCCATTCCATATAATTAATTATTGTGAACAAAATCACGCGCGGCGTTCCATAGATTGTAAAATACGTGCGTTTATTTATGTATTCGACGATTGTTGATGCATGTGAAGTTGGCGAATTGTTGGACAAAACCAGTGAATCTCCTTAGATGTTTGCCGATATTCGAATCTGTAAGTACCACTGGTGATATTAACATATTATATTTGTGAGTTTTGTCATGTGTCTTATTGTATTCAATCGTTTGTTTATATGAACGTTGGCCGTTAATCTTGAGATGTTTGAAGTTGCTGTGTTGTTCAACGCCTTCGCACCGAGAGCTCGTTGTCACAGCCGCCGGAGCTGGCCGCCGAGTAAATTGGTGCTTGCGGCGTGTAGGTTGTACTCCACGCCGCGCCTCAATTCACGTGAAACTCGCCCAAAGTGGTTTACATCCTTTGCTGACCTGTCTTCTTGTCCCTCGAGTGTCTGTTATAATATTTTGTCAACATTTGAGCATTTAAAAAAAATACTGGCTGCACTGCCACTGTCCGGGCGGCTTCAAAGTTCAAGCTTCACAGATCTGGTCCAATCAGTTGGACCATTTACACGCAATTACGCTAATACGCTGGAGATAAGCATACACGATACAGCCCATTCGTACACTGTACCGTTCAACAGTTGAACGCTGTCTTTTACGACGCATTGGTAAGGAAAACGGACTGGAAATAATCCTTTTTTTTCTACATTTTGCGGTTTTCAATACAAGAGAGTCGGTAATCAAAGTAAATGAATTGTGGATCACATAAACAAAATTTTTTTTTGCATTTGCTGGGTAAATGGAGGGAGGAATTGGCCGACAAAAAATGTTTTTGTGTTGGATAGTGCAGCAGGCGGAAGAGGTTGATCTCCGCACAACGTTAAATGTAATATAGCTATGTGTGGGTGGCTTTACGTTAAGGATGCGATGAGGATGTGATGCGTGGTGGCACTGTAAAAATCGCACAGTTTACATTTACAATACTATAGGTAAAATCAAAGTTAGGGGAACTTGGTGATCAGTTATGATACGTGCTGTAACCGATCATCGGATCGGCATGCCGATCACGATCCGATCATACATGATCGGACTGTTTTTGCCGATTTCCGATCATGCACAAAAAATCGGAAGATCGGATCGGCAAAAAAAAGGCAAAAAGAAAGGTTACGCCAAATTAATCACATGGGACTAAGCTCAGAATCGGCGTGAGTAATTTGGTAAAAGAAGAGGTAATCAGTTTGAAATGAAAGCATACCCGTACAAGATTACCTTGGGCTTATTAATATGGATATATGTTGCTTTGGTGTTCATTTATATTCCCAAAATGTGTTTTTTGGGGATCATTTTCCAAAGAAAAAAAAAAAACGATTTTTTTTTTCTTTCTTTTTTTAACATTTTTTTTAGCCGATGATCCGATCCCGATCATCGATCCGATTTCGAAGATCGATAAAATTTTGCTGATCCGATCAAACGATCTGATCATCAAGGTCAGTTACAGCACCGCTAGCTACCATAGACTTTCAAGTGGAGCCTGTGGAGGGTACCTGTTGAGTGTATTGAGTGTGTTGGGTGTGTTGAGTTGAGTACCGTAAAACTCCGTGTATAAGGCGCACCCCCAACTTTCTAAAAAAAAAAAACTGCTGCTCATGAATATTCATGTTTTCATTAGATAGCAATGCTCATTAAATATGCAAAATGCTAAATTCATTAATAACTGTTTTTTAATGAGAAAAATGTATGACCACTGGTAAGAAAATTTAATATTAATGAATGCTGCTACTCATGAACATTGAATAATAAATTAGTTGTAGTGTAACTGCTTACAAAACTTGTATTTTGTTTTACTAACCACTATCATTTATGTAGGAAAAATGTATATGTTGATAAATGTTCCCCTCGCATCAAGCTCTTGTCATGCCTTATAGACCAGTGTAATACGCATTTTTTTTTTTTTTTTTTTTTTGCTGTACCTGTGTATAAGGCGCACCCCCGACTTTGAATTTTTTTCCGACGGAAAAAAGTGCGCCTTATACACGGAGTTTTATGGTATGTTGGGCGCCGTACTGCCGGTTAAGGCTGTAGCCGTACTAAATAAATAAATCAAGTTGGTGGGCATATGATCGATTTTGAATTTGGCGGAACTTTGCGAGCAGATTTGCCGCTATCTACTGAATTGAAAGTCCCAACTTGCCGGATTTCTAAGTCAGATCCAATCAGTAAACAAATTCACAGGGGCTCAGGGAGATTTAGCCCTCCAAATGCCCAAAAGACCCCTGAAAATAGAGCCCTGGCAAATTAGCAATAGAGTTCAATGCAAAACATATTTAGCAGATTTGTATTTTCATGCATACAAGCTTTCAAAGTAACCCCCGAAAAATATTTTTTTCCCTGGATCCAATCCGGGTCACAAGACTATATAGTTGGTTGCCAGCCCCATTAGAAATTTACTGGCCGCCTAAAAAAGACACTAAGAAAACATACGGTACCAATAAAACAAATCTCAGCAAACCAAATAAATTGCCTTCTCATATCCTGTTTGGTCAATATTCCATCCTAATTTTGTATAAAAAATAACTACAATAACAAATATTATCTTCTTTACTGATAAAAAGAATCAGCCTGCACAATGCTGACATGTTATTTATCCCAAGAATGAGAGAAGAAAGGGCTATTGAAATACTGGAATATATTGAACATACGCTTCATGGATTTTTGGTAAAGTCTTGATAGGGTGACAGTCTGTGAGACAGGATTCTTTTTGATATCTTACAAACTCAAAGGATAGATGGTAAAGATATTTGTTGGGCATGTTAGAGGTAGAAGTACATGGCAGATCAACATTTTTGTGGGTTGTGGCTGAGATTGTGAATGTGATACCTAGAAAAGAGAAAGAAATATGTGTGATTTTAGTTTAGCTAAGTTGCTCATATTTCAGAGGACAAATTGTAAAACTAGTCAATTTGGAGGTGAAAAGTCAGTAGGCATTTAATACATTGCCTATAATACTTAAATTATGATGGAAAACTACTCATGTTATCCAGTATGTTCATAAACTTATGAAATTATGAACAATTGTGTTAGTCAGTACTTACTAATAACCGCCACTAAATGAGATATTATTTTTATAAATATAGTAGAACCTCTTTGTAACAAACTCTGTTATGAAGAGGTACATGTACCTAATACAGCAAGGTAAATTCAATGGGGCCGAGGTGCTCCACTGCTCCTTAGTTTGAGGTTTTACTGTACATCTCTTTCCTACCACCCCATATTGAGTGGTAGTCGAGTCTTCCTAATAGTATCAGTGGTTCGTGGCCACTTACAGCCTAACACAAACCTATATGACAACTGGTCCAAAAAGTCCCTTTAATTTGGAATAAAGTAACATCATCCCAGTATAGCTTCCTGTGTGAGCTGCCGAAGGGATTATCGCATCAAGTATCAACTATTTCATACTGTACTGAAAAGTATGGAAAATACATCCAAAGCCTAAGACTTTGTTTTTGACAATTCACTTATGGCCTAGGCCGCCAAGCCACTCTTTCAAAAAGGTTAGATACATGTTACATAACATCTGTTTACGTATAGAAAATTGACACATGAATCAAATCATTGTGACTGTTGCAACCACTTTTCCTCATCATTTTGTGCATAACTCAGCAACTACAACACTTTTTTTCTAGTGGCCAGTAGGATAATTTTTGATAGCATGAAACAAACATTTAGTCAGGGGCTCGACACTAGCACTTGCCCTATTGCCCGGGGCAAGTAAAAATTGATGTCGGGCAAGCAAAATTTCATTAATGGCCTAGTTTGGTTGCCCGGTCGGGCAACTAAATTATTGGTCAACTATGAGAAAATAATGTCATTCCTTAGGTGTAAATCTCATCTAGAAGTAAGCTGGCAAGTACAATTTGAAAAGTTATGATTTTAATTGCCCGAATGAAAGAAAAACGTTAGTGTGAAGGCTTGATTTAGTAGTGCACAAATTTCATTTCACTTGTAAACTGACTACTGATATTAAAAATCTGACTCCCTTTATCGATCATACATACATAGGTGCAATATTATTATTATAGATGAGGCCTGACGTGGAAATACAAAATTTTCTCATTCTGTCATTGTCAGTTTAAAAATCTAGATGCCTGCTCTGGCAACTTATATTAAAGGGATCCATTAGCTTTATAAGATGTATCCAAAAGTGATATTTAAGACTTTAATCGTTATTTTACCGAAATAATTTGCAAGACTCTTCTGAATGATGTGATATTTTTTATAGAAACAATTTGCACAACGTATCCAAATTTGGATACTATACTATGAACGATCAAAGTATCCAAATTTCAATCTGAAATATATCTCAATAATTAGGGAGACATTTGACAAATCAAAGCCTATTTTTTTAATTTTACCAATTATAAGCCAACAAACAAGGTACAAGAGAAGTGTGAAAGCCACAAGTGATTTTGGTTGAATTTGACAAAGTTATTAAACTTTCATGAATTTTGACTTGCCAGGCATCAATTTGTGCTGGTCCCGGGCCATTGGGCCAATGTGAGTTAGTGTTGAGCATTACCTTAGACATAGAGAGGTTAGAATGGATATAATTCTTTTGAATGAATTTTTATTCAAGTGGAACCTTTCTGGGTAGAGAAAAAAAGTTGTTAACATTTTTATTGGGGGTACGTTTTGTTCAATTTACAATTGTAGAGAAATATAGTTTTATTTTGAGGTCAAAATAGGTTTGTAATGTCCTGTGTTCTCTTTCAGGTCTCCTTATGGGCAATTTCATGTTCACTGTTCCATTTTCTAGTCACACTCATACATGTAAATATTTCTGTATTCAGTACACATAGCCTCCTGCGTACCTCCCTTTTTAATATATGCATCTAGCATTATTGATGGGAAGTTGTGGTCCCAGAGTAAATACAAATAGCATCAACTGGGTCATGAGAGTTAAAAAAAGTACAATATATATCACAAAAAGTTCATATACCGCACCATCAACTCATTTCTCTCCATCTGTTTATTAGTGCACGCTCTGCGCACATTTTGATACATATGTCTGAATTATGAATTCATGACAATCTTTTGTGTATGATTTGAATGAACAGGAAAACCACAACAACCACTGACTCATCGGAGCACAGGTTCACCCGAGTGCTATACCACAAGTCAAGGGAACTTTCATCAAAGATAATTGTTTGCTCAAATTTGTGCAAAATTTGGCACGCTAATTAGGTACGGTCAATTTATTTGTAAAAAGAAAAAGATATTTTGTTGCATCTAGAATGAAATATTGAATTTTCATTCATTTCTTTGTCCTGGGATAGGTCTGTGCGTAGTAATTTTCCATCATGGCTGAAGAATAGTAATTTTCAGTAATGCTAGATATGGTGGCTCTATCGAGCAAGTAAAATTGAGACATTTTACATCTTCTTCTTCCAATTTCAGTACATTTTTTGGGGTAGTCTCAAACAAAGAAAACAGTCATAAAGTTTACATTTTGTTCCCCAGACCTCAGTATTATTTTGATGCCAGTTAATAATTCAAGCTCTGGTGTTGGGCAAGATGGGATGGATAGATCTGCAAGGCTGCCCTCAACTCTAACCCAAAGTCTAATCACATCTTGAATAAGATTAAAGGGGTAGTTCAGTTTTGGTATAGAGGGCGCTGCACAAGTGTAAAATTTGAAAGAGCATACAATTTTAATGGCAGAATAATCTTTATTAGGTCAGAATCGGTTTAGAAACGGCTGAAATATCAATAAATATATCCGATCGTAATAAATATGGGGCCCAGATTTATTCAATGATTTTTTTAAAAATCAAAAAATGCTTACACTTTTTCAAAAATTTTCAAAAGAGGTTTTTGAATGATAACCTGGGCTTTTTACTTAGTCGTTTGTGATTTTCTAAACCTCTCGAGCATGGTGGAGTTATAACTATTAGTTTGTAAAGTTATTGTGCAGTTTTTTGTTATTAAAGCTCAGCCTTACCAAAACTACTACCCCTTTAAGAGATTCAACAAATGTTGATTTTACAGACCTTCCTCCTTCAATATCTTGTATGCTATAGATGAGTACTTCGCGATTACTTTGAGCCATGGTAAATACAACTTGTGCCATTTGTGAACAAAATGCATCCACCATCACTACCAATCAATATTTTCCTTGTTTTTAATTTCTTTTAAAGTTTCAATATTAATCATTGTGCAAAGTATCTTTTTATACAAATTAACCGAATGAACAGAGCAGTATATTCAAGTGTCGGGAGGAGAGTTAAAAAAAAACACTGTTTGCGATGCCGTCCTAAATTCAAATGAACTGTAATTCTATAGGAATGTTGTTTTGATGAAGTACACTTTATAAAATGTAAATTAATCACCCACGCAGTATTATTTTGATGCCATACACCCACATAATGGGTAACAGATCTTATACTGTGTACAAATAAGACAAACAAAATAGAAATTGAGAATTCTTGCCTCTTTAAAAAAAAAAAAAAAAAAAAAAAAATCTAGTAAATTGAAAATTTGAAATCAACATAATGCTAATAATAATGATTCATGATTGACAATTTGATCTCGAAGCATTTTAATTGAATAGTTTTTTTTTTCATTTAAGGTTATGAAGTACATTATGCACTATTTGTAATTTAATTGTACACACTCATAATAATATTTGTTTACTTACCCTGAAGACTTGTAAAAAGTCTGTTGATAAAAAACAAGGGGGCTTTTTAGAACTGTCAGTGTGCATGATACATACAGTACATAGGGCTTGACACAAGCACTTGCCCTATTGCCTGGGGCAAGTAAAAATTGATGTCGGGCAAGTACAATTCATAAATGGCCTAGTTTTATTGTCCGATTGGGCAACTAAATTATTGGTCAACTATGAGGGAATAATGTAATTCTTTAGGTTTAAATCTCATAGATAGATATAAGTGGGCAAGTCAACTTTCTGTTCGGACAAGTAAAAAGTAAAAATGTATAATTTGACTTGCCCGAATAGGCCAGTGGTAAACAAATAGTGTGGAGGCTTGCAGTACAGTATATCTTTGAAATGTCACAAATTATGTTGAATCAGTGGCTGATGCATGCAGTTGATATAAACAAAATAAAATCATATTTTGCCTGAGCTTAATACACAGTAAAGCTTGTCATGCCATATAGTTGCATATAGCTGCTGGGAAGAGAAATTGCCGTTTGTTTTAGTCATGGTGTACATTTCACTTATGGTATTTATGGAAAAGCACTCAAATTTGATTTTTAAGGCAAATGAATCCTTGAGGAACACTTATGAAAATTGCTGCAGACCTGCACTAGTTAGCCTGTAGATGGAATGGAATAGCAACAGTACATTACATGCATACTGTGAGTTTTGTTGAATATAAAATGTCATGGCATTTTACAAATAATATGTGGGTCAATATTAAAATTGTTTAGTTTAGGGAGGACTAGAAGCCCAGGCAAGTGGTCTAATTTGGTAGGACACTAGTAAATTGCAGCATTGGTTTGGGTCGGGATATGGTTACGAACATCCCCCCCCCCCCCCCCCCCCCCCCATTTTAACTTTAAGAAATACCTGTTCTTCTAATTTGTCCATTTACAAGTGACTTGGAAGTGACTTTTGAATAATTAAATGATGTGCAGACAACTTTTTTAACCTCCCCAAATTAGTTACTTTCAAGACTGTTTCAGCAACTAACCCTTTACTTGCATGTGATTTGAAGCCAGTATGAAGTGAGAGAGAATAAATGAAAATTGAAAAATAGAATATTGGTTTAATGTGTACATGTCTGACTTTTAGGCTCTCAGCTCGTATTGGACCACTGGTTTAATTATCTGTATTATAAACAAAAAAATTAATTATCTAAATTGTACAATCAATTCATTGTTTAAAGTGGTAACTCTCGATTTGCATTTAATGCTAGATTTCAAAGGGAACATTACCTACCCATGGATGTTTACCTGTGGACAGTGCTGTAGTCGAGTCCGGACTCGGACTCGCTTTTGATGGTCTCATGACTCGGACTCGGAGCCGAGTCCCTATGTAAAACATATGGGAACATGCTATTTCGTTGGGGACTCGGACTCGGAACTTGTGGACTCGACTACAGCACTGCCTGTGAAGAGGGGGAGAATGAAGCATGGATAAATGTATGACTCGATGTACAATCAGGAATGATTGAAACATAGCAGAGCATTTCTTGATGAGTTCTTTTTATACACATCTAGTGTTAATCAGACCACTTGTAACATCAGATCCAAAATTAATGAATTATTGATCGGTCAAAAATTTGTTAGCACCATTTTTGTTAACGGAAACGTAATCCATGTTTGCCTGTAATTACAAATGATGAAGTGTGCATGAATCAACTTATCTTTCAGTGTACATTTTGGGAATGATTGACGTGTTCTGTAAATGGTGTTACTGTACTTAGACCAGTCAAAGTCTTTTGAACACCCACATTTGTATGATTGTGAGATCATGTAAAGGATGGTGTGTGTGTGTGGACATGTTGATCTGAAAAGGGTCTATCAGCCATGTTTGCCTGTGGACACACATATTGAAGAGTGGGGGACATCATGATTTGGGGAAATTAATGATTTAGTGTATGAACATTTTGGAATATAGCAAAATTGCCAACATGTATCTTCAGCTTCGTATAATTAGTATTAGAAACTTAGAAAAGTCTAAGTAAGTTAGCACCGACTACAAATTCTTGAAAAAAGTAGCTCTAAATTTGAAAAGGCTACATCAGCTAGCTGTGTTTGCCTGGGGACAAAAGAATGAAGTGTGATGGATTCAATGATTTAGTGTGCATGAACATTGGGATATATAGCAAAGTGCATCTTCAGCTCTGTATTATTTAGACCAATTTCGTGCTACAAATTCTCAAGATCGTTTTAAAAATGTAAGCTCCAGATTTGAAGAGGGTGCGTGCATCAGGCAGGTTTGCCTGTGGATGCACATTATCAAGTGTGGGGGAATCAATAATTGAGTGTATTTTGGGGGGAGTGATTGAAATGTAGGGAAATGCCTTTTCAGGCTCTCTCATTGATTCAAGCATGTGTACGTTGCCCATTCTATAACTGGTTCCAATGTTTTGATACCCCAAATACAACTTTTTTGGCGACTCACAAATGCCAAGAAAAAAAAATAAAACGCTCACAGAAAAGGAGAGATTTGCATCGTATACAAAGAAGAAGGAGAATAAAGTGGCAGTGGCAACTCAAGGATATTTTAGGTATTGGTGAAAGGGAAAGAGTGTGCAACAGTTCTATCAGGTGTTTTTTTTTAAATTTAGAGGGGGGGGGGGGGGGGGGGGGCGGTAAGACTCCTGGCTAAGCCTTGTTTTCTTTGCTCATTTCCAGTTTTTCTGCAAAATTTGATTACAAATGTTGGATACAAATCTTTTGAAATCTGTACGACATCTCTTAGTATTAAGCGGTACTGCTTGTATAATATTTGAAACTCTTTTCAGGTTGCTTGATTCTCTTTCAAGTTATACCCTAGGTGGGATTTTGTTTGGCACAACACTTCATCACTGCGAGTGTGAAAGTTACGGCTTTTCTTCTAATCCTCATTCAGCCAACCTTTGTAACAGATAGGATGCTCGATCAATACCCCATTCCAATCCTCTTTTCTCGCTTAGCTGCCACCCCATTCATTCTCTTCCCTGTAAATAATGGCATGATTATCCTGCTTATAGAACTAATAATGATCCAATCGGTTGTCCATACTATCATTTGTCATCAACAGTTTCTTACGGAGTCAAGATTTTGAAAAGTATCTTTCTAATTTACCATAATAAGACTAGTTGAACATTTGTGATTAAAAACAACATCCATGGACACATTTCTATGTTTTTTTTTTACTAAGTGATCATTTACATCAGCTTATTTATAGAGTAAAATCTTATTTTGTGTGATACTTTCGAGTTTACATGCAGTATAATCTTGTTTCAGATTTTTAATATGAATAACAGAATATTGTCACATTCCACTCATTTCCAGATGATTTGGTGTTGCAATGGCCCTTTAAAACATGTAAGTTAGGTAGACAATCTCAACTTTACACCAATGAAAGACCCAAGAGCTTTAATAAAAAGTATGGATTTTTAATAGTGAATACATCAGACCACCTACTTAGGGTAATATCCAATGAAATTACAGGTGTAGCTGTAGCCTAAGTATACTATCTAACTTACTCTGTAAAATTACTGTATTTGCAGTGGAGGAGCAGTTTGATATTCAGATTAAAGGGTACCGCCACCCAAAAATAATATTCTTATTAAAGAAAGGTAACATCTTTAGCATCACCATTCTAAAGCATGCGTTATGCGGTCTGAATTGCGTAGACTGCGATGCGTGCGGTGAATTGCAATGTGTGTAGAGCGAACGAATCGCCCGGGAATCTATTGTCTACAAACGTACGCGTGAATAGCATTGGCGCACTCGCAAATGGTTGGCCCGTATGGAACCAGGAAATAGCAGTGGTTCCGTAAGTGGTGGAAATTAATTGCTTTGTTTATGAATTACACAACCCTTTGCAAAATGTTGGGTATCTATTTGATATCACAAAACGGTACCAAAACGTATAATAATGTGTTGTTCTTTGCCCGGTGGTCCCCTTTAAGACTTTATTTCAAATCTTGTTTACTGACTTTGAAAAGCCCCTGATAATTCTGAAAAGGACTCAAATTTGTTTGAATGCCAGGCCACCTACATTGGGGATTAGAAATCTATAACTGGTGAAATTAGTGCTCAGTCACCTGTGTGCTATTTCATGGATACCAATTGGAGCAATAGTCTTGCTAGTATAAAGACACTTGTACTGCAATTATTACAAGAGCTGTTTTAAATATTGAAAAGGACAAGTTGGAAGGGCTACTCTCAAGTGATAACTGATATGAACACCAGGGCCACCTATTAGGTAAGATAAGGTGCATTAGCCATAACCTGCTGGTCTTTCATGGCTACCTAGCTGAGAATGGCTTATGGCCTAGTCCCACTGCACTGTTTCTCCTTCCGTTTCCCATCTGACCAAAATGTGGCGAAACGGTCAGTATCTAGCAAATTTTTAAGTTCCATGACGTTTTGTTTCACCCGAAAGGGAGCCGAATTAAATGCATCCTACTAGTCCATCCCAAACTTGGTCTGCATCATTTTGTTCCCCGCTAGTTCCTTCCGGATGTCAAACGGAAGGAGAAACGCGCAGTGGGACTAGGTGATAAGATTGCACCAACCCACCATCCTATTCCTACCACCCTCTACTTCCACTAATTATGCGGAGACCTATAACAGAACCACATCCTACTCATGAATAATTCTTTACCCTCTTCAAACAGGGGGAGGTAAAATGGAAGAAAACAACATCATCAATAACAACATTAAAGGGGGCATGATCCATGACAGAAAAGGGGGTATAATCCATGACGAATGGTATAAAGAAGAATCAGAATAATGGGGCCTGTCTTCACAAATCCGCGTCATCCCACTTCATTATGTAATCCATTGTCCCCATCAATAGAGGGCTCTGTTTGGATTGACTCACTTGACTTGAGAGTGTTGCCTGCCTCATTGAACAGGATCAACTGACTGCGAGCAAGTAATAAGGGGGGGGGGGGGTTGCTTACTTTCCCCTAGAGTTCTCCCCCTATATGAGGAATCCCCCCCTCCTATGGATGGAAAAATGAGACTTTTATAATTTATACACAAGACCACCTACAAAATAGTGTGCTCTTACTGTCATCCCTCTGCCCCCCCCCCTTTATGGATAATCACGGCCTTCTATTTGCCCCCCCCTCCCTAGGTTTGGTTTATTCCTGGCTATGCCACTAACTGACCATAAGTGCAGTATTCTAGGTAGTGTTTGTGTATGTAAATCCCTGATTCTGATCAGTCCTCTATCGATCGTGGCCAGAATGTAAAGGGTTTATTTCATGTCATCTAGGAGTGTGGTCAAAGTGTGCTTTGCAGCTGCAATTCCACACTGGTCACTTAATTAGTCTTTCTCTGATCTAATTTCCTGGATTTCGTGTACTTTGGATTATATATTATTTTTCATCTTCTTTGCATATTTGAGAAAACATTGTGCAACTTTGGGAGTGAGTATTACTCATTTGTTTGTCATGGCCTTCATCTTTCTTCATGTTGGTATCAGCAACAGCATAACATCTTCCTACTCTATTCTTGACTCTCCCTCGGTATTATGATAATTTCATCATTATTATCATCATCATCGTCGTCATCAGCAGCATCAGTGTCAGCTTCGTCGTCGTCGTCGTCGTCGTCGTCGTCGTCATCATCATCATCTTCACAATCACAGTCCTGAAAAGCATTTTAATCAATTAAATCTTTCAAATTTATCTGATATTTATCATCACTGTCACTCTATTTCTAGTTTCTTATATACTGCACATCAACACAAATTTCTCCATCATGTTGAGCTTCACATTATTATAGGTAATTCCTTGATTCCTTTATTTTTAAGTCTTTTTTAACTTTATTATTTAACAACCTGCATTTTTACAAATTACATGAATTGTATGTCAGGTTCTGTGGAATTTGGAGACTACTCTTAGATAAATGTACCTGTTTACTTCTACATGTATGAAACAAGGTCCCTTTTAAAATAAGTTTACGACAACACGTATACCATGGCCAAATCAATCCTGTACTACATTCCATTGCAGAAGGACACCTAATTTGTATTCATTATTTTGGTAAAGAACAGGATACATGTTCCAATATCCCTTGCTCTAATGTAATTAATCACGGCCAGGTTCAAGGCATGTAGTAAACTTGTACTGCCAAGGTTTATTGCTTCAAACATCAGACAGCCTACATGAGAACTAATCAAATCAAATGTTCCGACGTGGCTACTGCTTTTATGGCTGCTCTGAATGAGAGAAATAATCCCTGCACTGATTTATACAGTGTTGATAAATGTTTTGACTTTTCTTTTGTATGCATTATACGTTTGAAGTGTAGAACACTGAAGGTTTGTTAGAACTATAAAGAATTTTGTTTTTGTTTTATTTTTTGTAACAAGGGAAAATGAAGCAGGGACTAGTGAAAATGAGAGAAGTAGGTAGTCAACGATATCAGGAAAGAAAAATCTCCAGCCTGAATATTTTTATATCTTGTGTACAATTTACAATTTTTGGGCAAGTACGAGTAGAATATCATTTGGGCAAGTAAAATATAACGTGTGTTGTCAACTGTTTGGAATATTTAATTTCCCGAACAGACCTTTGCTTGAACTAAATGTAAGTTGTGCAGCACCTAACTTGTATCACTATCAGCCTGTTGTATCTTTACTAGGTAAGCCTTTAGAACATTTAGCCCCCCCTATTACACAATGAGGGGGTCGATCTCACACCCATCTCCCTGTTGAAAACTTTTTAAAAGGTCCCATCAGACACCCTCTATCGCCCCTCCGTGACAACTCCCTCTTAACCATCCAAGTACCAGCCTGAATTTTCACCAGCGGGTTAAAATTAAACTGTGGCTGTTATTTAAACTTAAATCACAAAATTGTACATCTTTCATAGAAGTTTGTGGATTACCAATGAATCATGAATGACAATAGTGTGTTGAATTTAATTTTAACCAATGGACTAAAATTAACTTAGTTTATAACTTTCTGATGCAATTTAGGGTAGTAATGTTCTGGTAGAGCTGTAAGAGGGTTAGAAGGCCCCCATCAGTCACCCACTATTACCCCTGCAACACGCTGTGTCCCTCACCAGGGACAAAGGACAAGGAAGCATGCTCCATTGAGTCTGAAAAGATGCAACTTTGTTTGGGGTTAGTATTTTGTCTGGTATTTGGTTGGTTTTGGTTGGTATTCTTTGATGGGTATTATTCATGCTTATATGCATACAAATGTATAACAATTTACGTGTGTGCATCCACACTTCCCCTGAGTTAGTACTGCACATGTTTATTTCTGATTGTTATGAAAGATAAGTGTTATAAATTGCACAAATTACTTTTTATAGATCAACCACCCAAAAAAAACAAACTACTATTACTGTTTCTAAGTTAGTAAACAACAAACTGTTACAAAATAACCTAGAACTTGGGATCTGAAACTACGCTTTTCTTGGGGTTTGGGTATTTTGTAGATATTTTGTATCTTTTGTTTGTGGTTTGACTTTTGACTTGATTGTAAAAACAAGTATTCATGGATGAAAATGTACAACTCTACTTTCAAAAATATATTTGTATTTGATGAGAGATACTGTTAGAAATTGCAGAAATAACTTTCTTGTGCTAGGTAAAAAAAACAACAACTACAACATCACCAACAAAGACAATGCAACTGTAAAGTTACATTTAAATACAAGTTAATGTGGATGGGAAACATACTCTAAAAATGTAACAATTTCATGAAATTCTAGTTTGGTTGAATTTCCTGAAGAAATGCATGTTTGTATAATTTCAAACTCTGACCTCGCTGATATGCGCTGCTGTACTTTCAAAGTTTTTGAAACAAGTTTTGCTTGCGTTACAGCCAGACTGTAATTGTATTGATGTTTTGGTGCGCAGGGAAGGAATGGATTATTGCCACGGGCCATTTCCTCTATTACTCCATAACAAACGCACCAGAGTTATGAACGTGTTTTGAAAGTGGCAAAAATAGCACTGGTGCTAAACAGAGCATCACAAGGAACTATGCAAACAAATATTGCCGTGCATTCCTACAAATTGTTTCCTTTAGTCTGAGGTGAAAAGGTACAAATTGCACTCTTTAGCTTCCTTTGGAGTGAAACATACTAATGACTCAATGCTAGAAATTAACCTTTTTGCCTTGTGGCCCAGTCGGGCAAGTAAAAACAAGATTGTTTAACTTTGAGTGGCCCGAAACCTAAATCTGGTGGCCCCAAACAAAGAAAAACATAACAAATTCTGTTAGATTTGGTTGCCCGAATGGGCCAGTAGAACTTAGGATCAATTAAATTTGGTGGCCTGGAGCTTATTCTTTAGTGGCCCGGAGCGAGCGGGCCTATGCTGATTTTGAGCACTGCTAATGTGCGAGGGGAAGGACAGGTATACAACTTCTTTAATAAAGATAACCAAAGCTCATTTTTATTAATTAAATACACATGTAAGAATGGACAAATTTATGATAAAATAGTGAATAATTATAACAGTTTATACAAAGTGAATGGAAACTTGGTGCTTGGTCTACAACCATTTATTTACATACATTTGGTCTACTAAGCAAAGTCAGATTTGAGAGGCTCTGGATTAGGATTATGGATCACTGTATGTCAAGGGTTGTGTGTTGGGACTAGGGTTAGGTTTAGGCTTACCTAATTTACAGTTAGGGGTATTTTTTTGGAATTTGGAAAATGGAAAATTCAGATACATAACAATTAAGGTACTAGACATGGCCCTGTTGCAGAAAGAGATACAATCGATTGTACGCATTTCAACCAATCAGATTAGTGCATTCAGAACACATGATCTGACTTAAAATTAATTGTAACTTACAATCGATTGTATCTCTTTCTGCAACGGGGCCCTAATGAGTAATGTGGCATCTGGTCAAATGGCTATTGAGTGTTGACCAAGCAACCATTTGTAGTGGCTGGTATTTGTGGACTGTATGTACATCGTTTGTACATCAACATGGAATTGGAAAGACCTGGCTTAGTCCATGCATAGACTAAGACCCCGTTTACAGTGAGCAAAAGGCCAGGCCAGGCCGCGGCCTGGCCCCGCACTGTAAACGCACCGGGGCCAATTGCGCGGCCAATTGCGAGGCCAAACTGGCCGCGCATTTGGACCAGCTCTGGAGGTAGTCTCGGCCTCGGCCTGGCCCGGCCTTTTCTCACTGTAAACGCACCGGGGCCAATTGCGCGGCCAATTGCGGGGCCAACTGTTACCCCGGAAGTGAAAGGATCATTACGTCATAGGATAATGACGCCGTACCATAACAATCGAACCCACGCTTTCATGGTATTTTCTCCTCAAATCGCCATCTCCTCATCCTCCTGTCATTGTCACGATTTTGCACTCGAAGTCGACGAAGTCGATCTTCCTCGTCCATATTCTCGTGTTGTAGGGTAGAACAAAGATTAATCAATTATTATATTAGGTACGGGCAGCTGTGATATTCGAAAGTTCGCCGTGCATTTAACATGCATAAACATAGGGAATTGGGGAAAAGATTCATTGGAAATATCCCGCGCGCGCGCGACCGGATCTACACTATGACTGTGACCCCCGGCGCGCCCCCCAAAATAATCGTTTGTTTACATGCAGAGCGCCACTACGACAAAATATTGGAAGTTTACAATGTAGGCCGCGGCCTGGCCTCGCACTGTAAACGCACAAAATTGCGGGGCCAACTCGGCCGCGGCCTGGCCCGGGCCTGGCCCGGCCCTGCCTTTTTCTCACTGTAAACGGGGTCTAAGTCTATGGTCCATGGTACATGCCACTATAGAGGTGACTTGCAGTCATGATAGATGTGTAACAGATGGCAGGGGGATGTAGGCCCACTACTCATGGGTCTGCCTCCCGGGGGGGTCACTCCCAACATGACTGGCTACGCACCCGCGTCAGAAAAAAGCGTCGAAAGGGTATCATTTTCAGCTATACGGCGTCGTCGACGTTTTCCTGAAAAAGGGGTGTTTTTCAAGCACTGATCGCACAAAAACCTAAAAAAGGGTACCTTTTCAGGTTTACAGGTTTCGACGTTTTTCTACAAAAGGGGTCCCTTTTTAGCTACCGTAGCTCAGTACTACGGTTTTCGAATATTTTTATTTCTGCGTGGCTGTAATATATGTGTGCATGAATGTTGTGTGCGTGTATATGCGTAACAAGTGCGCTACATGCGGTGCGCTATTCACATGCATCACAGTGGTCGCTAGTTCAGACGGTATTTTCAGCATAAAAAAAAAACTTCCTGTGATCTTCCAGTGAGTGATATTCGAAGCTGCGACGCGTCAGAGCCACCAAAGAGCGTTAAATACGACCTTAGGATTAAGCCTTCGAAGGACAAGGAGTCATTTACCAACCGAGAATCGGCATTTATTGATACATTTTGTATCTAATACAATGGAGACGGGCCCGTAAGTAAAATAGTAATAAACGGTGCCCGAATGTGTTTGCATAAATTACAGCTGGTAGTACTGGTGGTAGGGGCCTAGTGCCACTGACTCTAGCCCGGCGATCTGGGCGATCCATTAAAGGAATTTACGCTGAGCCTGAGGGCTGATCATTATTCTGGAGCACCCATTATATCAGTTATAAACTAACTATATAAAACATATGATTGAAGGATACAAACTTCCTTTTACTGAGACTTTTCCTAGCTACAATATAATTATAAATTGTAGTTGTTTCTTGTAGAATTGCAATTCTAGGCTGAAAAGATTATTCAAATTGATTGTTTGTGTCACTGAGGCTGAGCTGAGTCACTGAGATCACCGAGTGTGGGTCTACTCCGTTGAACCCTCTGAGTGACATGGGTCATGCTATCGCCATGGTCATGAGCCGATGTATGAGTGCATCCCGATGAGCCGATCCCAATGCCTTTATCGAGCTGCCACTTGAGCCAGATGGATCCTTGACGTTGTCGACAATCATTAATCATCGCCCAGGCCCCATGACCAGTTACCGGATGGTGGATGGCATGACCTGATGATTGTAATGTGTTGAGTCATTTAGATTCAAACACTTTTTTTATTTTATGGGTGTACCGTATAGTATTCAGCAAAAAGGTAAATTAAGCATGTTGCGTCACTCGTGTCGAGGTTTTAAACCATTATGCCATTTTAACAATTAAGGGGTGTTAACTTTAAAATGTGCATTACGCCTGTTAGGCTACATTCAGAAAAGGTGCGATACATACGCCATTTAGGGTAAATCTCAGAAATGGTGCAATACGCCATTGGTCAATTTTTAAAAAGTGGATACGCCTATTACGCCATTAGAGTCCATTTTTAAAAAGGTGCGATACGCCATTTTTGCCCATTAGGGTCCATTTTTAAAAAGGTGCGATACGCCATTTTTGCCCATTAGGGTCCATTTTTTAAAAGGTGTGACACGGGTGGGTAGCACTTGTGTATGAGAGTGACCCCCCCGGGGTCTGCCTGCCTGACCTCTTCCACACACAAACAATATCAAGAAGATGTCACATCAATGCCACAAGCATTCCCAGTTCACATGTAATGAAATTAGACTATGCTTGGCCCGTTGCAGAAAGAGATCATACAATCGATTGTAAGTTACAATTAATTGTAAGCCAGATCATGTGTTCTAAACGCGCAAATCTGATTGGTTGAAACGCTCACATTTTCTGACTTGCAATTAATTGTGACTTGCACAAAATCGATTGTAAGTTAGAATTGATCGTAAGTCAGAATATTTACGCATTTCAACCAATCAGATTTGCGCATCTAGAACACGTGATCTGACTTACGATTAATTGCAACTTACAATCGATTGTATCTCTTTCTGCAACGGGGCCCTGGTCTGTTTGCAGTTCAGGCCTAGAGATATTGGAGGCCTACAAACCTTTGCTGCAAGTCCTCACAATTAAGGTCATGGTTTTGAGAGTTGCCGAAGTTACATACTACATGATGATTTAATAGCTCATCAATGCACATCAGGCAGGGTTTTTTGATTGAACAGCAATATTCTGACAAAAGTCACGGATCAATCTGTGCAAAAGCGTCTCATGTCTCAGCCTCAGGCAGAGTCATTATTTTGGTCATCCATTAGGGCCGCTAGTTGATGGAGAATACAAAAATGCCAGAAGGATGATTGTAAAGTTAAAAATATTTTGGCAAGAGACCTCTGCCCCTATAAATTCTCTTTCCACTTCCAGCTAAATGCAAAAGTGTACGGTACATCAAAGTAGTTAAGATGCAGATGTAGGCAGTTCTGAGTACCCATGGCTGAGTTAGGTTTGCGCTGTAAGTCGATACATGTGAGACGCACTTGTCGGTGTCTGTGAACCTGTGAACTTGGGCGTGAAGGACTTTCTAACAAACCATGTGTCCATACTACTCGTTTCAGCCCAGATTCTTTGCTACAAATTCTACATTATAGGACATGGTGTCTGTAAAACAGTGAACTTAGCCAAGGAGAACAAACTACATGTATGCATCCATACTGCTCATATGATCCCAGTGACGATAAGTTAATTTGTCATACAATCTTTTGGTATGTTGCATGATTTATTGTGAATCTCTATGTTACTGGGCCGTGAATTTGTGATAAATGTACTACAAAATTATCTTTAGTGCTCAGGAGAAATTATACACTCTTTGTATCAGACTTTCATCAGACTTTCTCCTGATGCGACCTTTCATATCTATAGGGCACTTCTCCACATGCATCTGAACGCATCAGTCACATCGGCTTAAAATGTATTTGGTATGAAAGGGGTATTTAATTCAGAGTGGACATAAGGAAAGCTGTCAGTGCCGAAGGGCAAGTAGTCTTCTTAGAATCCCTATACACGGTAGATAGGATCCTTCTTCTTGATACATGCGCCTTGAGGACAAAGTTATGTAGGTTAGTTATAGGTTCCATTGCAGAAAGACTTGCAATTGATTGTAAAATTGCATTTCATTTCATTTCAGAAAATGTGTGCATTTAGTCACATGATCAGACTTACATTAATTTCAACAGTCAGGGAGTGCTATTTACAAATTCTTCCTAAATCACTTTTAAAGTTGTTCATTCTAAATTGTAATATACACCATTATAGTACTAGAAATGCAGATAATTTTCACTTGCCTCTTGTACATAAGACTTCATATAAACGTACAGTAATATATAATGGACCTGTCTTATGGAGTACTATACCTCGTGAAATACGTGAATTGAAGTTTGTCAACACTTTTAAATATAAATACAAAAAATATTTGATGGACCAATATTGATGCTATCTTAAGATTTCAATTGTTGTTAAATTCATTATTATATTGTACATGTATTCGTTTGTTTGTTTTACCTGCTATTCTAGCTTAAATTAAATCATAAGGCTTTTTATATTTGAATATTTTGGTCAGCCGCATATAAGGACTACCTCCTTTCTGGCTGCTACCAGCCTAAGCAATTTCTTGTGTTTTTAACCATTTTTTATGCATGTTCTGTAAATGTATTTTGTGTTTTTTTTTGTGCTTTCCTATGTTAAGTAATTGTAATTGTGTGATACTTTGTATACTGCTTTTTACCATGTATGTATTTTATTGCTTTGGCAAAATAAACTGAACTGAACTGAACTTTGCAATCGATTTGCATCTCTTTCTGCAAGGGGGCCATGGACTGGTCATTAACAGTGTCCGAATGTTCATCAACGAACGTCGCACTATCCACATTCAACATGTTGATACTAATAGTGATTTCAACTAGCATCAACAATTCTTGGACCCTGAAGACAGCCATGTAGCATCGTCAGAAGATATAGTGTATAGACTAGTGTAGCATGGACTGAAGCATTGCTTTTTATTACAAATAGACCTTGATTTAAAGGGCAGTGCATATCAAGTTCATGTGTAACTAACAGACATACAGTGTAGTACTACTAGTAGGCTAATGAATACAGGTCAGTGAATTCAAGCCTGTTCATTATCTAAGAACTCTAAGAACTACGATTATCAAATATTTTGATAACAGTGATTACAACAAGCATCATCTTAAGCATACACTGTACCATTGACACCAAGGGGTGTACAATATTAATGCCATGGGTTGAGCATACACTGTACCATTGACACCAAGGGGTGTACATGGGCAATTCCACGAAAAAGTGGACATGAACTAAAAAAAACAATTGGCTCTATTTCAAATCCCATTGATTTTTTCTGGATTATTTTTCCATACAACATGATCCTATGATTATATCTTTCAGTTCACATGATTTTTTTAATTCTCGGGTGTCTCCTTATAGGAGAAACGGAAACCATACATGAAACTGCACACATGGGACTACCCTGTGCAAATTTCAGGAAAATCCTTATATTTTCCAAATTTTCTGGTATTTTTATTATTTGTGGCACCAAATTTGATGACTGATAATCAAAGTTTCTTTCAGATTTAAATTTCATTTTTTTTAGTGCTCTAAAGTATATATTTTAATTCATCAAATCCTCCAGACAAACTGTAATGTCCGTGACGCTGACAAATGTAATGTCTGTGACGCAACGTTTTGTTGTCTAGATCACATATACCTGGCCTGTTTCGCAAAATCCAACTTTGATTCAATTCATCATTGCCTTGTCTATAATTGAATACCTAAATCACCTTTGTGAGGTCTCAGAACTCACAGATTTTTGTAAATGATGTATATGGATGCAAAAAGTCATGTCCAAAAAATGTAATGTCCGTGACGGCACACATTTCCCAGAATTACTCAGTAACGAATTGGATAAATGTTCTGAAACTTTTTTGGCATACTTAACCAGGCTATTGCTTTGTAATCAAAATAAAAGTTAGACATTAGGTAGAGGTATGAATTAGTAGTGGCATTGGAAAGTCATGAAAAACTGTCTGTTTGTAATGTCCGTGATGCTGGAGTTGCCCACATATTAATGCCATGGGTTGAGCATACACTGTACCATTGACACCAAGGGGTGTACATATTAATGCCATGGGTTGAGCATACACTGTACCATTGACACCAAGGGGTGTACATATTAATGCCATGGGTTGAGCAAGAGAAGGGCCCTAAGTTAATACAAAACAAAACATATTTTAACTTTGGGAGCTCTGTAGAGACCAAACGTGAACACTCTATTATCTGAAAATTTGGCATCATATAGATGAGGCAGTCTGACCTACAATGTACAAGATTGGATGCAAAACTCAACTGAGCTCAAATCGACTTAACCCCATTCTCATCCCCACCCAACGGCCGAAGATGTATACTTGGTCATACCATGGACTCAATATTCTGTTTTAAACTAGCCTGTGAAGCTGTTATGGCCCAAGGGCATGTATTTTCTCAGAAGACCAGGATCTAACTATAGCCAACCATGGAAGTATTGCTTACAACTTGACAATGAGGGCAGTACAAACCTTATTGGACATGTAACGTACACTATGTCACCTGCTACATATGGCAGAGGCTGTCAGCATTACCCTACATAAAATATGTACACTTATTAACTCTGATGTTAATGGTTATTCTAAATACTAATTAAAGTGTACTGTAATATTTAGGGCGGGAAATTAACACTGGCCAATGAGCAACAAAAGAGCACTTTGGGCCATAAACATTTTGAAAATTCGCTTTAAGGTATAACCAAAATGTGAACATTTATAATGTGCACAGTTTGGTCACCAGGGTGAAAAGGGTTTATTTTCAAGTCTTGGCTGTAATATCATGTACCTCCTTCAAACATGGTACTAACCTACTTTTATATATCTTTTATCATTAGAGGATACTGAATGTGTTATCATTGCTGTCATGATGTGTGGATTCACTATTGATTGAAATGAGATGAATACAGACCCGGACAATAGAAAAGAGACAGTTCTAAAAATATCACAAATAAAATGTGACATAAGAAAATGTCTTCATGATCTGGCAAGACACGATGGAAGCCAGAAAAAATATAAGCAAGTTGAAACAAACTAAACAAAGTTGGATGTAAGAATATGATATCATTGTTGAAAAAGCCTGGCTTAATTAAATATCCGTCCATTTGTGTGGTCTATTTTAAGGAAGGAAATTATACCAAAGATGAAGGGAAAAGTAAACATAGATATGATTTTCAAAAGTGAGGTTTTTATGGACCAAGGTGAGACTAGACTAGTTTGTATTCTCAATTACACAAAGATGAAGAAAGAAGAGGAAAATGTAATGATATTATTTTAAGACTGCCTTAATTTAATTCATAGTTCATACCTCAAAAACAAGTTGGACCAATATGAAAGTAAATATAGAACATATGATTATTGGGAAAGGCTGGCATATTTCTCCCCATATTTCAAGAGGGAGTTAGACTTGATGGACGAATATGGTGACATAATTATTGGGAAATGCTGGTTCATTTTTCCTCATTTGCAGTCCATATTTTAGGTTTCAAGAGAGTTAGACAGAGATGGAGAGAACATTGGTGATGGAATTATTAGAAAGTTCTGGCTTTATTGTGCCATTTATTTATATCTGTTCATTTGCAGTTCATATGTGTCAAAAGCGAGGTAGACCATGAAATGAGAGTTGCATGGAATGAGAAGGGAATGGTAATGAAATATTGATTTGGTATGCGGCGACGGAGTGATGAAACATGGATTTTTCTCCCCTTTTTCAATTATTTGGCCGCATTACTTGACTTACAATGCCGGTAGCTGAGCCTGATTCGATTCACGTTTGACATCTTGGCTCGAGTTGTGTATTATTGCTGTGGAGAATGAGACTGCAATGTTAGTGTTGCTTCTCCTTGCATTCATGTATGTACTGTATACTATTATGCAAGAGGAATGTGATATGTTGGAATAACATGTGTGCACTGCTGGGGCAAATACAGTATAAAGTACATGTGCCTTGCATATCTGATGAATGTACATACATGTACTAAGTAATATATAAGCTTCCACACTAACATTTTTCTTTACTGGCCCGTTAGGGCAAGCAGAATTATAACGCTTCAGCTTCTATTTGCCTGAAAAGAAAACTTCCTTGCTTCCTTACTTCTAGATGAGATTTACATACAAGAATTACATTATTCTATCCTTTTTGACCAATAATTTACTTAGTAGTTGCCAAGTCGGGCAACCAAACTAGACCATTTATGAAATTTCACTTGCCCGACATAAATTTGTAGTTGCCGGTGGCAACAGGGCAAGTGCTAATGTCGAGCCCTGCCTGACTAATAATACAATCATACAACACAGTCCACAGCAGGCATTTGGCATCATAACAAGATGCTTATTTACAACATCATACGTGTACATTATAATTTCTAGGTACTTGTGAGCGAAAATTACAACACGCTGGTACGTGCTATTTGGATAACATTGAACACATACAGTCTCACATATCATACAGATCATCAACTTATAAGATTTTAGATGGATGCATGATAAAAAGATACTTCAAAAATATCTCCAAAGTTCTGCATTATTTATTTTATTGTTCAAGCACCTGTGTGGTGGATTTCACCTCTGCATTAATAAGCCCCTGAATGTTGCTTCTGCATTAATAAGCCCCTGGATGTAAAGGAAATCAAGTCCCAAGGATAGCTTCTCAGAAAAGCGCAAGGTAAAAATCCCTCCTTCAGGTAGGGCTTTCAGTTTCATAAAACAAAAGACTTTATTATTCCAGACCTGCTCTCCAGATGTCACATCTCGTCAAGTTTGTGTCTTTTTATTGAGGCAGAGATCTTTGAGAAGGTCTTTGAGCTCTTGCAGGTGTATGTCATGTAAATTGTAAATGTTGTGCATGGTTCAATTTCATGAACATTTGTAAAATGTTGATTATTTATTTATTGCCCTGTTTGATGTTTGAATGTACCTACACATATTTTACTCCTTTCATGTGTCACTCTCAACCTTGAGAGTATCCCCCCCCCCCCTGTCTACAGGTAGGGCTTTCATAAAACCAAGGACTTTATAATTCCAGACCCGCGCTCGAAGTCACATTTTGTCTAGTTTGCCTGTTTTTAAATTGAAGCAAAGATCTTTGAAATCTTTGAGCTCTTACAGAATACAGGTGTATGTCATATAAATTGCAAATGTTGTGTCGTTCAGTTTCATGAAAATTCATAATCTTTTGATCTACCTGTATGATGTTTGAATGAACACACATTTCCCCCTTTGATTTGCCTGTAGTAATGAATGCTGTATACTGTATTATTATGTACATGTTCATGGTTGGATTGAACCCATTGCCTATGGGAACCCAGTGGCCCTGTATATGTGGATTGCAAAATCTAGTATGGAACGGGTTGAATTGTGTTATCAATATCACACCAGAGAAAGAACTTGGAAACTGGAAGAGATTTTAACATTTCTTCCAATTTCTTTATCATATATGTGGGTGGAGTGGAAGGCGCATGGTAACTCTGTGCAGTATACAAATATTTATCTACACGGTATACATTTTTTATACCATTTGCAAAAAATGTGTAAAATGAAACTATATATAGTACTGCCTCTTATTATCCAGGTGGTATGTACAAAGTTTGTAGAACCCTTCTTAATTGCCAACTGGTTTATTAGCTGCCATATATACATTGTGCTCCTGGATGCGTGGGAAACATGTTGTGTACATTCTACATTCTACAGGTGTTTAAAATGAGGTTATCTAGCTTTTACAGTTTATTAGAAAGATATAACTGGATCTTATATCTTTAGGTACACAAAACAAACATTGCTATAGCCCTGTATCATTCACTTAAAACATACATCACATGTGTCATACATGTTTTTGTAAACAGATGGAGCATCTGTACTACTTGTAGTAGTTTGTGAAAGAGGTTATCTTAAATGGCAAACTGTAGATATGATATCTGATATCTCTCTTAGAACTTGGACTCAATATAAAAGTACATTGTGTTACTAATGCAGGCTAGGTTTCAATATTTGAATAGTCAATATAATAGGGATTATAAATACGCTTCTGTCTCTTCAGTAACTAGACATTCAAACCAGAGAGGCGGGAGACCTGTCCTCCCTCCCACCTCTATGTTCAAACCAACACATTTCAAATTAAAATGTTCATTTATTTCCATAAGCTGGTGAAAAAGTTATGAGCAATTGACACAAAAATGAAATGTACTGTACATTATGACTATGAATGTGCAGTCAAACCTGCAGTGAAAAAAATACACTGGGGAAAGGGAGGGGGGGGGGGGGGGGGGGGGGCTCGGGCGAATTCGCCCCTGAAATGCCAAAAAGAGCCCTTGAAAATTTGCATCTAGAGGTCAATGCAAATTATATTTTGGAGTGTTATTTTCATGCAGGCAAGTTTGAAAAGTAGCCCCAGAAAAATAGTTTTTTAATTTTTTCCCTGCAAACCTGTGTTAGTAGCCACCTGTCTACAGTGACATTTACTTATTTTGTATTCAAAAAAGAATTATGCATTTCATCAACCTGTCTTTCGAGGCCACCTTGCTATAGTGGCCACATTTTCTGTCTGCCTGACTATATGTACCTGTGTGTATCAACCTTTTGGTTACATTTCTGTTCCTTTCGGTGGTCATTATCGACAAGCTTGTTGTACACACATGTACCTTTTAATAGCCATGTACATGTGCTGATCTTCATACTGTTGTATGTAGTATTTTGTGAACATGGGGACATTATATCTGGATCTGATCTATCCTTTAGATCTTGGGTCTTGACTTGAGAAGGAAGTGATGGTCAACTTGTGTCAATATTTGAATAGGAATGTGTCACCTCAGCTTATTTTGGGAAGATACCGTAGATGTCAATAGAGATAATGCAAGTCCGTGTTAATTTGTATCTAGAGTCCTAGATGCAAAACAAGTTTTATAGCACTATTTTCATAGAGGCGTGCTTGAAAAGTAGCCTCCGAAAAATTGAATGTAATTTTTTCCCTGACTGGCTGTGATGGTGGTACTGGTAGTAAATGTATAATGTAGACCTGCATAGTCATAGTCATGTAGTAACCTGTTCCGTAGGCAATCGGTTAACTTCCAATTTTCTACCATGTGTAAGCACTGAGCTGAAATTGAGATCGGTAGCCAGATTTCATTCTGCACAAAATCCTTTATTGTGTGATTTTAAAAAGAGAACCTTGATGTATGTAATTGGAAAGAGTGTCAAAGAACATTCATAATCACTTATCAGATTTGCAGATAACACTGTTAAGGGTGATTAAAAATCAATTCCTTTGACACTGAATACTTGTTTATAATGAATACAACTTCAACACTCTTTAAAAAAAAAAAAAAATCTACAACAGAGATCAGTTTAGGCAGGCCAGTTGTATGAATTAAAAAAAAAAAATCACAGCATTGAAATCTTTTGATGGTCGCCGTCCGTCCTTGTGAGAGTTTATTATGAATGAACTGTGTATCATTTTTGCAGCATTTGATATTCAAAATGGTAAAGCAAGAAGTGAATTATGTTGAAACTGCTCATAAATACAATTTGTATTGTAGCCTCTGAGTTAATATAAACTTATTTTATTACAAATTGTACTGTATTGTATGTTTTTATTGTAGTGAATTGCGCTCTATAATACTCTTCCTATTTCTAAATGCGCATTGAGACTTCAATTTTTGTTATATTGCCTTTTATTCTCTTCATGTAAAGTTTGGCTGTTTGGAAAAACAATGAAAATATCTTAACAATATTTATATCATGTGGAAACGGAAAATAATTCAACCATAAAGACACATTTGGAGCTCCAACGAGAAATATTTGTACACAGTCGCCAACAAAGCCATGACTGCCTCATAAATGCAAGGTGGGCTATTGTCCAGCACTGGTTTGTTGGCTAAGCGCAAAGAAAACCAGCCATTTTCAACCCCCCAATTTTGACCAGTGTGGAATTCCATTCTGACCCATTAACGGCCCTTGTCAATATGTACAATGAGCTGGACTCCACTCAGCCCACTCAAATTGCCCACAAATTTTGTTTAAATCTCTTGAACTGTTTTTTATCACCCTTTATCTTCAGGAATTATATGGATAGCTAGGAGCATGAACGGAAAAATACTATCTTGATTCGTTGATTCAGAGTCGGTTTCGTTTCGAGAACAGAAGCATAGGTCTTAATCTTTGCACAACTTCTTTGTAACTTAGCTGGAGGATTATATCCAAAGAGTTTATCAAAATCAAATCAGACAAATGCTCACGATGGTTTTCTCTTCTCTGTTTTGTATCATCCTTTGTGCGCAGAGTTCAGTTGGACTTGGAGCAGGAACAGACAATACCAAGTTGGCTCTGAGTTAGTCCCATTTGGAACAACAGTGCGGAACACATACCTTATTCTCCACACAGCTTCAGGAGGATAATCTGAGAGCAGTTACCAACTTAATCATAAGAAATTGGTAAGTGAAGTGGCTAGTTTTAAAGTTCTCTAACATTTTGTGCACGCATGACTTTGCTGTGCATGTATCAATGCAAGTAGCTGGCATTCTGAATTTATCTCAGTTGTAAATCTTACAAACTCATTATTGTTTTGAAGTTTTTTTTCTTTATTAAGTGTCAAAGAAAATAACTTTCTGCACATTTGTTTTGGTTTGTTCTGTGTTTACAAACAAAACCCTGACCAGTTCACATCCAGAGTAGATCTGAGTGTCAAAGGTCATGGAGGAAAGTGATGTATGAGTTGGTACTAGTAACATGCCCCCTCAGCAGTGCTCGAAATTAGGCCCGCTGGCCCAGGGCGACTAAAAGTGTACTGTCTTGTATGTTTTTATTGTAGTGAATTGCGCTCTAATACTCTTCCTATTTCTAAATGCGCATTGAGACTTCAATTGTTGTTACATTGCCTTTTATTCTTTCTCTTCGTGTAAAGTTTGGCTGATTGGAAAAACGATGCAAATATCTTAACAATATTTATATATTAGCTCCGGGCCACCAAATTTCATTGATACTAGATTCTACTGGCCTGTTCGGGCAACCAAATTTACAGAAATTGTTATATTTTTCTTTGTGTGGGGCCACCAGATTTAGGTTCCGGGCCACTCAAAGTTGAACAATCTTGTTTTTACTCGCCCGACTGGGCCACAAGGCAAAAAGGTTCATTCCTAGCATTGCCCTCAGACTCAGTAACAATATCATTACATAAAATCAAAAGATGCTGAATAGGTGGAAAGCCAAAAAGCTTTGATAGAAAACACTTCTAGAGTAGATATCTGACAAAGGTCACAGAGGAAATGTGATGTATGAGTTAGTACTAGTAGTATGCACCCTTAGTGCCATGATGATTGAGATTTTGTTTGCTAAATTCATTTTCTTGTTGCGCGGCTCAAATCAATGGGTCAGAGCTGTCGCCAGCTCCCTCCCATCGATACAGATTCATCATTTGTCTTTTCGAGGAGAAAAACACTTGAGAAATGGGAATGACGGAATGAGAAAAAACTAACACAGAATATCAATCAATGAAGGGTTATTGTTTTACCCTTTACCTTGTATGAATAAACAGATATGCCATGGTCTTGAATTTAATGGGATAGTTGAGTTCTGGTAAGGAGAGTACAGTTTTAGTGAAACTGAATTTTAGTAACCAAAACCTGCATCATTACATTACAATTTTACAAACTAATAGTTATAACTAGAAAGGAACACAAAATTACAAATGACGTAGTAAAGATCAGTAAAGAGCCGTTAAAACGTAAGAGGGCGCTCTCTAAACACTCATCGGTTTCAACCATTTTGAATAAAATATTGTGCATGTGATGCTTTGTTGAAATAGTGATTAGATAGAGAAATAACCAACAACTATTTAAATACCTATTTTGTAACTTTCTTGAAAAGAGGAAGCATTTTTTTAAATTTTTAACGGCTGGTTAAAAATTCTCTAATAAACCCGGGGCCCCGGGTTTATTACAAATTGTTATATTTATGGATATTTCAGCCGTTTCTGAACCGATTTTGATCAAACAAAGATGATTTTATTGTTTAAATATTATGCTCTTTCAAATTTTACACTCAGTTTTTTATTACCTCACAAACCAATTAAGTAGTCTAGCGCCCTCTCTACCAAAACTCAACTTTCCCTTTAACAAAATTAGTGAAAGTCCTTATTCAGCCAGCCACAGCAATAGAACTTGTGTGTTTGTGTGTGTATAGAGTGGTGGAGGGGGGGGGGGGGGGGGGATAGGGGGATGTATGTCTATAAAAAGTTTATGGAATGGACAAGAACTCATTCATTTTCAAACATATTTCAAACATTTCAAATTCCTTGAAAACAATTCCTGAAATTGATAAATACCATCTTAGCGCGCTTCTTGCACAATGTGTATACATTCATGCGTGCACAATTGCTTCGTGAATGCTGCGATCCCACTCCGTTAATTTCCCGGGACGCTTCCATTAATGGGCATATCAGGCACGAGTGTCTGGTCCCATGAATAATTAGCTAATTTAACATGTCCAATTCATTGCTGATAGTCTTACCAGCCAGAGTCCATGGTTATACCAGCTCTAGCCGTTTAGTGAGCAGCTGTTTTATGGATTGGATGCGGGCTTGTTGCGCCCTACCAACCTCCTCCCAGGATGGTAACATTGTTACTCTTTCACTGTTCACACTGACATTGGCAGTTGAGGGCAAGTCAAGGGGTTTTTATTTTTTCATATAAGCAAAAGGAAGACTAGATATAAAGTCAATAAACCAAAAATTAATACAGAAAATTGGGCTTTTGCGGGACTTGAACCGGCAAAGTTCAGCAAACTCTGGATGGCTAGACCGGTGCTCTACCACTGAGGTACAGGAAGCCTGTAACAGTGGTTCTTCATAAAATCCTTTGAAATGTATTTGAATAGGACATTCACAAGAATCGTCACACGCTTGGAGCAGATGTGAACAGAGCTAGAGGAAGAGATATTGTAATTCATTGTGCATTGGAATCCCCCCAAGCCCAGGATAGTTCACGCAAAAGTCACAAACCCCTTAATTGATTGAATGAGAGATGCGTTCACTGATCAGAAATCTTTGTGATTGTGTAGAAATCGTCTGACACTCGTGTGAATGCAAACAAGAAGACATCACTTGTGTGTAGGAACACCTCGTAGTGTAGGTCAGGCAGGAGTAACACGGCTGTTAATGGATTAAATCAGAGGTGCGTAAGCAGGTGAAAATTGTCATGAATTGATATTGTAGGAGTCTTTGGACACTCGTGTGAATGCAATCGAGAAAATCACTCAATGTACATGTAGTTAGGAATCCCACGGCTGTTAATTGATTGAATCAGTGATGTGTTACGAGGCAAGTTGAAATCGTTGTGGATGGATTTTGGGACACTCGTCTCGTGTAAACGCAACAAAATTTAGGAGGAAAAAGAGCGTCCAACATTGTGTGTAGGAACACCTCACAGGGTAGGTCAGGCAGAAGTCACTTGGCCATTAATGGATTGAATCAGAGATGTGCAATTGAGTTGAAATCGTCGTGAATGGATTTTGTTGGATCTCCAGACACTCGTGTGAACACGCTAAAAGGAGGAGACATCTTCACTTATTTTGTGTAGAAACACCTCCCAGAATAGTTCAGGCAGAACTCACTCTAGAGCCTGTTAATTCAATGACAAATTCAAAGATGCAAGTTGAAATTGTCATGAATGGATTTAGTAGGAATCTTTGGACACTAAGTGTGAACGCATAGAATGAGGAGACATCGTCACTTATTGTTTGTATGAACACCTCTCTCCCAGGGTAGGTCAGGCAGAAGTCACATGGCGGTTAATGGATTGAATCAGTGATGTGTTCAGTGAGTTTCAATTGGGCAAGTGTAGATGAGACGTGCAAATTGATGTTACATTATAACTTGTGGAATTCGCTAGTCTGTTGACTAGATTTTGACATCTTTGAAGATGCTACATGTACATAATGTCTATCAACTTTTGGCTGGTGGACGTTGAAGATGTTATAGATGTTATAGGGCAAGTCCAAGCTATTTTGTAGGCATAACGCGTGGGACATCAGAGCGAAAAAGAGTGCTTACTCTTATAAGAAATATTGAAACACCAATTTGTTTTACATTTTAGATACTTTGGAGCAAATTTTATCAAATGCCAAAAAAAAAATTTGAAATCCTCCATGCATAAATAATTTATGCGACTTTATGCTAGCATCACGCGTGGGACCAGAGAAAGTTGGTATTTTTAAACTTTGAATTTGAATATGAATTCCTCTGAATTTATATACAATTTCAAAACATATTTGGTAAGGTCTTAATGTGCATCTTGTGCTCTACCAATATATGAAATTTCATCATCTCAAAACTTAAGAGTTTCACACAGGGTCGATTTGAAAAAAAATTGCATTGTCACGCGTGGGACATGCAACGCGTGGGACATTTTTCTGCCATGCGTTTTACATAGGCCCGCCACCAAATGTGCCCTTATTATAGATATTTAAAGTATTTGAGCTTGGAAAATACTAATTTTTTGCAAAAGTGTTCTTTATGTCATTTCTTAACAATATTTTTTGTTTTAAGTTGCAAAACCTAATTTTTTCCTTATGTATTTCTTTGTTTTGGGAAATTCTTATGTATTTCTTTGTTTTTCAACTTCCATTTTTTACATCTTTTTTTTAATGAAATCAATTATTCACCATTGTCAAACAGTTATTGGCCTAAGACTATTTATTTGCAGTGATTACAATGAGAAATAATTGAGTTTTTATAAATTATAGAAAAAACACTATTTTCCATAGGATTTGTACATAAATCACAAAATCATGCAATTTCTGGAATGACTTCCACTTGAAAAAGTCATGTGACTTTGTGAGGGTTTAGTTGTTCGTCATAAATTTGGTCTTAAAAGTTGCGCAAGACTTCAGAGAAAATACTTGTAAAGTTGCGGGCCAATATCTTTGTGCGTTGCGAAATTATCGTGTATTTGCCAATTGGCCAAAACAAGATTTTTAAAAACCAATTGCTTTACTGTACAGATTGTCCCACGCGTTACAAAATGTCCCACGCGTGACAAAATCTAATTGTAGAATTATGCTAATAAGGTAAATGTCATTAACTTTTGTTGCTATGTTATGGATGTCCCCCAAGGTAAATTAGAACTTTGTAGAGTTTCAGAAAAATAAACCTCTCGATTAAGGAGAAATCAAAACAATAGGATGTAAAAATATAACGCGTGGGACATGCTAATTTTGGAACGCATCTAATTTGCATATTAATTGAGATAACAAGCTGAAAATCATAATCCAACTACCTTCTTGTAATGACTTCAGGTCAAGCCAGTAATAAATAAAGAATTATTACAAGTATTTTAAATATGATTAGATTTGTCTTTAATTCAGATGTCCCACGCGTTATGCTGATTTACATATTATGCAAATATATTTGATTATTACTACTTATTGGAGACACGCTTTAAATTTTTGTTTTCAAATTATTAAAATTCAATATCTTAGCTTTAAAATGACATCAAGTGTCACTTGATTGGGTGAAGATGAAAATTCACCCCCTTGGGACCAATTACCTTGGACTTGCCCTATAGATTATTATAGTTATTTCAAGCAAAGGGAAACTGGCCAGAAATATATAATATAAAATAAATGAAAATGAGCAAAGAAAATTGAGCTTCCCCAGAATTTGACCCTGAAACCTCCAGATTTTTTATAGTCAATAAACAAAGCTTGAAATACATACAGCATTTAATGTTGAAAGGTCTGAATAATTGTACTATGCAGCCAAAGTAATACAAGAGACATTTATTAAATTAAGGGATGGGGAAGAACGAGGTTTATGGTGCAAATTTGTTTTAAAATAATTATGTTAATAAGCTGCAATTTTTAATTCTTTAAAAGTCCAATGTTATGTGCAAGGAATCCTCATTAATATTTCCTGTAAGCACTCAAAATTAGTCAGGTGTATACATTTTGGTTTGAATTCCTTGTACACATGATATACATAATGTAGTGTATCAATTAACATAAATTTATTTTCTTAGCAAATTGTGGGGAAGATAATTCAATTCACTCTTTTGGTAGAGACAGGTAAACATATCCGTTTCAAATTAGAAATGCTAATTTTGTTCTCGCCGTCCATCCGTCCCATGAAATGTAAACACTTGCAAATGCAATTCTGCCTGTCGGGTTGTCACCCACGGCAAATAAATGAAGTAAAGATTTGATTTGAAATTCATGAAATGCGGCCGACATACATCATGTATGACATATCTGTGTCTGCTCATCATCATCCACGGACGCACTGCCTGGCCTGAGGCATTATGGGATAGGGATGGATGTAGCTGACTTATAAACAAAATCATTTTCGTAGGAATACAGTGAAAAAATACACGGGGGCTCAGTGAGAATTTGCCCCTGAAATGCCAAAAAGAGCCCCCATAAATTTGCATAGAGTTCAATGCAAAACAAATTTTACAGTGTTATTTTCATGCTTGAAAAGTAGCCCCCGAAAAATAAATATTAATTTTTCCATGTAGGGAATATGATGAAAGAAAAGGTTCATGGTTTGTCTGTTCACTTTCCTTTGCATTTTCTTACAAGACCTTTAATATTTGTAAAATATTGTCCAATGTATATACTATGTAAGTTTTCCACGAAATCTTGTACAAATGTTTATAAATGTGGCCTATATTTTCTGCAATACAGCAATGTACTGTACACTGTACTTAAGACCAGATGCGTGCCCCATTAAACCTCAAATTGAGGTCTACATGTTTGTATTGAATTACTTCCCTCTGGAAATCCGAAATCACAAATCATTGAGGTTTTTGGGAGATTGGGGTAAGCGGGGGCAGGGATTTTATTTTTTCCGCGAACAGTTAAAATACTGATCTTGCCATGTACTCTTTGTTGAAAATGGGAACACAGCCTACAGTGGTTCACATGGAAGATTTAGCATGGTGACATACTGTACATGTTTGAAATTGACTGAAAGATTGGACTGAACATTAAAGGGATCTAGTAACTTTGTTGACAAGTGCAAAAAGTGATGCGTGGTTAATAAAATGTGTATTCATGTGATCTGATATACATGTCCAGAAAGTAATGTGTGAAAATTTCACGTTAATTGGATGTTATTTGACCGAGAAATGAGTGAAAATGCAAAGTGATATACTCACTCATTGCACTTACTTTGAACACGGCTTAAAGGGATCTAGTAACTTTGTTGACATACATGCAAAAAGTAATGAATGGTTGATACAATATATATTGTTGGTATCTGATATGTCCACTGGGTGTTGTGTGGAAATTTCAAGTTAAATGGATGTTATGGCCGAGTAATGAGCAAAAATGTAAAGTGATATTCACTAACTCACTGCCCTCACTTTGTACACGGTTTCGAAAATCCAACGGATAATTTATTATCTGAAAACTTTAATCGTACACATCTTTGTAACGAAAGGGAAATTTGAAAAACTGAAACCTGTCCCATGATTTTATTGTTAATACGAATACAACAAGGTATGAGGGAACCGCTAGAATTCAAATTTGATTTTGAGGATTTGGACAATGTTACTAAGTCCCTTTAAACCATCCAGTAGATAATTTAATATTTGAACACTGTAAACGTAAATATCTTTTGAACAAAATTTGAAATTTGAAAAAACAAAACCTGTCCCATGCTTTTACAATGGTTAATATGAATACAACTAGGTATGAGAGAATCACTAGAGTTCCAAGTAAATTTTGAGGATTTGGTCAATGTTACTAAGTCCCTTTAAGTTTTCACAGGTTTAGTATTGAATTAATAAGAAATTAATATTTCAGGATTAGACATACAGTTCAAGGTAATTGATTTTTTTTTTCTCCAAGAGTTTGGAAAACTTGTTCTTATTTCTCCATTTAAGAATTGATTTTTATTTTGCCTCAAATGAATCTGTGGGAGGGGGTGCTTCTCTTAAAGTCACCCTTTCTAAATACAAGAAAACATCATTGATCCATAATCAATCTTTTATGTTCAATTAGTTTAGCAATTGTTTTACACACAGCTAGATTGAAGTATATGCTGTGCATGAAGCCCTGAATGAGATAAATGAAATGATGGTGTTTGTCTTCTGTGTGAACTCTCATGTATACGTATGTCAGTCGGGATGGATGGATCCATTATCGGTCTGAGTTCACAAGCCGACCTCATGATCCAATAGTGTCACAGCTCATCCCATTAGGGCATAATTCAAGATGAAGTCCAGAGGCTGACATCTTTGACTTCTTTTTTATCTGGGATTCTCGGCCTCATTAGGGAGACACACTTGAATAAAAAGGTCACAAGAATTGAAGAATCACACATCACCATTGTGTACATTCAAAGCTAAAAACTAGCACAGGCCTACAGTTCTCACTTAAATACCAAATACACACTGTACATTCTTAATGTGGGGCTAATTAAATAAACCATGTTTAGACATCATCTTCGACTTCATTGGTTGTGCATTGTGTGTAAAACTGTGTAATGCACATTATTATTTACAAGTTAGAGATGCTGTTAAATGTGGTAGTGTAAACCGTTAAAACGTGGTATACAGGTAAGACAAGTTTAATAAAACATGACAGGTACATACGTGTAGTCAATGGGCTATTCTGTGATGTTCTGATGATCTTGAAAAGCATTTCAAGAGGGTCAACTGCATTGAACCCCCAAGAATGTTATCTCCTTTTAGGAACAAGAACACAGCTCAGGCAGGTGACAAAGCTACTCCTAATTAGACCAGACAGCATATTCCACTGAGACCCCTAGAATACAAGCCCATCCTTTATTGGCCAACCCACCTCCTTATTAATGGTGTGGAACTGCAGGACGTAGATGTAAGTCCAGTTCATTCTTGATCAGTGCAGTAAAGTATACTGTGTACATTTATCTTCCATTGACATTGTAACTCATAGACACAGATTTCTAACAGTCACTACAGTACCATCAGCGCTCACATAATAAGTTGACAATATTAAACTTGATGGCATTCTCATTATATCTACAGGCTAGTTTGTGATTTTCTGGGAATTTGTTCAGCATTTCAAGGGGGTCAACTGGCTTGAGCCTCCAAGAGATTTCTTGCATAGTGGGAATGCATGCTCTCAATGCAGCCTTGCAGATGACAAAGCTACCTCTAATTAGACCAGACAGCATGCGCCATGGTCATATGAGACCTCTAGAATACAAGCCCATCCTTTATTGGCCAGCCCACCTCCTTATTAATGGTGTGGAACTGCAGGACATTAGACTGTACTGTACATTTGTCTTCATTGAATTAGACCCCGTTTACAGTGAGCAAAAGGCCAGGCCAGGCCGCGGCCAGGCCGCGGCCTGGCCCCGCACTGTAAACGCACCGGGGCCAATTGCGCGGCCAATTGCGAGGCCAAACTGGCCGCGCATTTGGACCAGCTCTGGAGGTAGTCTCGGCCTCGGCCTGGCCCGGCCTTTTCTCACTGTAAACGCACCGGGGCCAATTGCGCGGCCAATTGCGGGGCCAACTGTTACCCCGGAAGTGAAAGGATCATTACGTCATAGGATAATGATGCCGTACCATAACAATCGAACCCACGCTTTCATGGTATTTTCTTCGGTGTGTCAAGCCAAGTACGTCGAGATCTCCTCATCCTCCTGTCATTGTCACGATTTTGCACTCGAAGTCGACGAAGTCGATCTTCCTCGTCCATATTCTCGTGTTGTAGGGTAGAACAAAGATTAATCAATTATTATATTAGGTACGGGCAGCTGTGATATTCGAAAGTTCGCCGTGCATTTAACATGCATAAAAATAGGGAATTGGGGAAAAGATTCATTGGAAATATCCCGCGGGCGCGCGCGACCGGATCTACACTGTGACCCCCGGCGCGCCCCCCAAAATAATCGTTTGTTTACATGCAGAGCGCCACTACGACAAACTATTGGAAGGTTACAATGTAGGCCGCGGCCTGGCCTCGCACTGTAAACGCACAAAATTGCGGGGCCAACTCAGCCGCGGCCTGGCCCGGGCCTGGCCCGGCCCTGCCTTTTTCTCACTGTAAACGGGGTCTTAGACTGGATTTTATCCCAGAAAGTACTATGGACATAAATGTATTCAGTGCTATTTAAATGTAATGTAGTCACAACATAGATGGTTGATAATATGTTACGTGATTAAGTTTTGAACAAAATCAATATTGTTTTCAGAAGGTAGACTGCAATTAGTTATGTATTCTTTGGACTTGAGATGTTTAAAGTTGACACTCTTAAAGGGGTATTCCGGGCCTGATAAAACCATTCGTTATTTGAATAAGCAGAATAAGAGGCATAATTGGTGAAAATTTGATCAAAATCGGACAAGAAACCCGGGAGTTATACCTATTTGAACATCATGTAGTAATGAGCGATCGTTTCAAAATTGCCGCCATATGCAACATCATTGACGAGCAACTTGCCATGGCTTTAGTACATGAAAATACAGTTATTTCTCATTTTCGTTGCTAAAAATACAATTTTCTCTGCTTGTTTTCACGAATTCATAGAAGAATATCGATGGGCCAACCTCTTTGGAATTTGTAAGCTCATAAATTTGCTTTGTTATTAAGAAAGTTTAAATTTTGTAAAATTTCCATGTAGAAGTCAAAATGGCTGCAGCTCGCAAGTGACGTCACGATCGATAGCAATTGCGAACGATACTAAAAATCGGAGCAAAGTTCATCCTGTCATAACTTTTGTATTGCTCTACCGTTTTGGCTCAGATTTTCGATCATGATTCTTCATATTCACTTCATTTTATAGCAAACATCACATTTCTGGGGTGGAATTCCCCTTTAAATGTACAACCTGGTAGTACTAGCACTCTCCTACTTCTGGAGTTTAATTGTGACTTTTTTCTTAGCTGAATTTCATTTCCATCTGACTTTTGACCCTGGGGGGTGTTTCACAAAGATCCTAAGTTGATCTTAACATAATCTTCACATAAAATTCATGAAATCTCTTTGATAATTAGAAAATATATATGATTTGAATCAACATTTTATGCATTTCAACATAACTTTTACAAAAATGTTTCAAGACACTAATGGCTTTCCATAATATTTAAGACCATCTTAGTGCTAAGATCAACTTAGGATCTCTGTGAAACACCCTCCTGATGATGTAAGAGGGGAAAATCGGGATTGCTTGTTATCAAATTATCAGTAAATTGGATTGAAGAGCTCTTTAATTTACAAAATGTACAATTGACATCCCTGTGTTCTCAATTTGATTTGGCTTTAGAACACATGTTATTGTACATGTGGGACTGAGTAATGTTCAAACTTGTCTTTGCAAGGCATCATTATCGTTTTGTTTTTCTAATGGAATTCTGAATCCTGATGAACTGTTATCATGGCACTATTGGACTACTGTACATTATTGCTCATTTCTTGCGGCTAAATTGGGCAAACAATGCTCCATGTAATGGTACATGTACCATTGCCACTAGGGCCCCAAAGAGTATGTTAACAGCCCTTTTCAATCAACATGTTGTAGGTGAGAGGAATCATGTTGTATGCCCTTATCATGTAGTAGGGTCAGAGAACACACTCAGAGAAACAAAAAGGTCCTGGGGTTACCTTTCAAGCTCACCTGCATGAAAATAGTAATACATTGTCATACTGTACATAATAATAATGTACAGGGTGTACATATAAATATATATTATTGTTAACTAGTTTTCGAAGGAATAAAGTGACGCAGATTATGATCCCATTGTTGTTATTTCGCGATCAGGTTGTTATGGAGCAATATTTATATTTGAGAGCTTTAGTCACAAAAGTTGTGCATTCCCTGCAGAGTAAACACCATCCATTGATGGAGCCTTTTTATAGCTAAGCAAGCTTGCTTAATTGCCATTGTAGCCAACTTGTAAACATCCACAAATGTCGCCTGGAAACTGTTCAAATATTTGATGCCCATTATGCTGTATTTTTTCACAGCTGATGGGACATGGTTCTATGGACCGTGTATGCTTAAAGCCCCATAAAAAGTCTTGGAAATGCCACACAAATATAAACAACTAAATACAATTTCGCATAATCGTGAGCATACCACACATCAGCATGCATGTATTTCAATCATAATTTTTGTTGGATCTAAAAATACAGACCTGACAGTACCAAAAGGCCAACACAGATATATGTTGGACTAATTATTTATGTAGAGGGTTTGTGCTCATTACTGTGAACATTATTTTACTTATCGCAAAGGGAATAAAATCTGCACCTTTTTATACCACATCAAAGAAGAAATTATTTGACATGTTATGTGCAATTTTAGTGATTTGAATGGTTTTCATGTGTAATTTGTTCCAAAGATGTTCCAAAGATTTCCCAAGACGTCACATGGGCTTTAATTCTTATCAAATATGGACAAATACCGCAAATAGGCATTGTGTGCAGTAGTGGCAATTTACACTATGTGCTCAAATGACTCGCCAGCTTGCTTTAATCCAACAAGCGTGAAATAGCTCAGATTTACCGGACAGATGAAGGATTTTCTGATTCTTTTTTTCATGCCAGGCCAGGCCACAATGAAAAGAAGAAAAGCAATTTGAGGGGAGTTGCAATGAATGGCCGATTGTTCAGTTCCATGGACCTTAGAAATAAACAGTTATTTATTCTGGTCTCACAAGTCCTTGAATAGCTATGTTTTTAAATCAACAACTTGTAAACATCAGTATCAAATTCCCCTTGTTGTGTTTGTAGGTCTACTGAAGTCTAGAGGTCTCGCTGACATGAAAAATGCAAGAAGTGGAGTTCCGTTGCACTACTTGATCATCTTGATGTGTAACTGTAACTATTCGTGCCTCTCTTGGTTGTGTCCATTTCATCTGAACGCTTGATCATTTACCCAACTAATATTTTAAAACTTTCCCCAAAATTCATTGAGCAGGAACAAAATTGAGTTATATTTGTTATGGTCTAGTCCCACTGCACTGTTTCTCCTCCCGTTTTCTATCTGTTTGACATCAGGAAGGTACCAGCAGGAAATTAAATGATGCGGACCAAGTTTGGAATGGACTAGTAGGATACATTTAATTCGACTCTGTTTCATGTGAAACGAAACGTCATGGAACTTCAAAATTGGCTAGATACTGACCGGTTCGCCACATTTTGGTCAGATAGGACAGATAAGTAGAACTAGAAACGGTGCAGTGAGACTAGGCCATTAGGGGCTTCATTATACCTTTCCAGACTGCTCGCAGACTAAATGAAAGTACTATCAAACCTGCTTTGATAAGTTTTTGAAGATCTTCAGTTATTTCCTAGGGCTTTTTAACTTTGCATGTCGGGTGTCATCGCCCTATTTTCAGGTTGGTTAAAGGTACGTCCAAATCCACAAAACATCAGCTATCTATTGGTTCTCTCAGACCTTGTTGTATTTGTATTACCAATAGAAGCATGTAACAGGTTTGAGTTTTTCTAATTTCCCTTTCGTTAGAAAGATATTTACGATTGAAGAGTTCAGATTTTTAACTATCCACTGGAAAGTCGTAATTGTGTACAAAGTCAGTGCAATGAGGTTGCAAATATCACTTTGCATTTTCACTCATTTCTTGGCCATATAACACCCATTTACCTTTAAATTTTCACACATTACTTAGTGGACATCAGATCACAATACACATTTTATCAACCATTCATCACTTTTTGCACATGTGTCAACAAAGTTACTAGATCCCTTTAAGAGAAAATCTTTGGAGTCTTGAATGCAGGCTGGTTGTTAATGGTGGTAAAGAGCTGTCACTTGCTATGTTTTTCTACTTTCCCTTTCCGGGATGGAGAAACATGTGACACATCTACAGGTCTCTGTTTACTTTCAGTCATGCAAGGCAGTCAGAAAAATGTTGATTCAGTAAATAGCCTGGAGTGGTATGTGGCTGCTGTGTACAGCAGTCATGGCATGGGGGAGGGAGCAATGGAATGTCTACCTCAGACTCAAATGCAAAAAATAACCTGCTGATTTAATCATGATTTGAAGAGGATTTCAATCTTGGCTGCATTATCTAGAGTATTTGAATCAGTGTATACGTGGCTGTCATGGAGGGTGTGTCTACATCAGCCCAAGATATCAAAAAGCCCTGCAAATTTAATCTTGATCTGAAGATGATTTCAATCATCTAGAACATTTTGATTCAGTCAATAGTCCGGAGTCTTAAAATGAGGCTACTTCATGATCAGTCATTTATAAAGTAGAAACTCTTTCTGAAACTATCTACCATGATGAAAAAAGGATTGTATATATACAGTATATGGAGAAAAAAAACATTTGAAATTACACAAAACTGTCTGCCTAAGTAATATTGCAGGACTGGATATCAATGGTGTGAAATGGTTCAAATTTGCTATCGCATGTACTATGTGAACAGGGCAACTGGGTATGTCTACATCAGCTTGAATAGTTAAAATATCCTGCTGATTTGAAGGAGATTTGAACGATTGTGGAGTACCATATTTACACGGAAATAAGGAAGACACATAACTTGTTTTACGTATAAAATCTTCACTTGTATTTTGACAGATAATCTTGAAAAATTACAGCAAATACAATGAAAAATTTAACCCTTTTTATTTTCTGTAATTTCATTTCAGATTTACTTGCTTCATTTCTACATCAACCTTAGTCTTACAGCGTCAGTAGGGTCCTGTGAAAACTAAGCGCAGAAAAGGTATGTTTAATTCAAATTTTCTCAAACAAATACAGTATATTCACACATTTCTCCACACATAAACACAAACCATGGATGTGAAATCGAAGTTCCTATAGGTTCTGACTGGACAAGGGTTTTAATACTCTTTTTGTCCTCTATTATGAATATGTTTGTAATTTTGAGGGCATTCTAATTGTTTCTCCAATTTAACTAACACATCTGGAGTCTTTGAGTACCTAGGAATGCACTTCAATTGGTCATATATAATCACACCCAACATGAAATCAAGTTCATTGTGATGTAAATCTTATCCTGCCTCCCCGTTAAGGCCCGGTCACATATCACCCGATAGCGTTAACGGATGCCCGAAGAATATACAATTTGCGAAATTTGTCTCCATTGCTTCTTGCACGATACATTCCGCCGGATAGGACAACATACATCACCTGACAGGGAACGGACAAGAAACACATACAAACAGAGATGAATGGATTGAAAATTTTACTCTCTGTCCAGCATCCGTTTATGCTATTCAGTGATATGTGACAGGGCCTTTAGAGAAAGGGTGAAGAGTGCACACATAATCACACCCCATGTGAAATCAAAGTCCTAGAGATGGATCTTGAAGATGCATGGATGATGGATTCCATCCCGTCCCTTCTCTAAATATTGACATTGGACCTGACCATGCGTGCCAATTCAATCTGATGCAGATGTGCCTCATTAACTCTGCTTCCAGTCTACCATTCAGGCTGTTGAGGGATTATTATTATCTGGATAAGATAATCCAGGGGATCATATTATTATCTGGATTAGATAATCCATGGGATCATAGAATGTCTCAAGATCTCTTCCATGAATCCCTGTCCTGAAACTAGAGTTCATTGCTTTCAGATGACCGATGAGTATTTCAAAATGTCATAACCAGAAAAATTGTTTATTTCTTCAAGTTTTGTGTTGGAAAATTGGAAACATAAAACAACAGCAACCAAACAAAAACAAAGAAAAAAACATGAACTAAGTAGATCTACGAGTTTTGAATGCTAATATTCAACAACTTACATGTAGAGTGATAAAATGCTGTAATGTTTATTGGGGGGAAATGTTTCAAAATGTACGATCCTAGGAAGGAACCCAATGTTTTTTAATTTGCATTTCAAGATGATCATGATGAGTGAGAGCTTACAAACCTGTCAAAGAGTCATGTTTATCTGTTTAGGTGCAGTATTTCTCTGCAATCAGAGAATTTTCAGCACAATGAATTTCAACATTTGCTGAGAATTAATGTGTGGCAGTAAGCAGTTTCGTGTCAAATTTAACACAAATGACTGTAGAAATCCTCACTAAAACCCCCCCCCCCCCCCCAACAAAAGGTGCTTTGGAGCCGGAATTGTGTATTCGGCTAGCATTAAAGGGGGAAGAGAAGAGAAAAAGAACAATTACTTTTTATTTTTTCCGCAAAAAAGAAGATTTCAGCTGAAGTTACAGTTACTTCTTTTTATTCAAGATTTCAAGATTCGAGGATGCAATAATCCTAAAATGAAGGTTTATGCCATGATCTGACAGAAATTGTTACATTTATCATAGAGGATATAAGAATAGACATTCAACTCCCCGAAAAATGAATTACACTAGTACCTCTTTAATTTTATGTACAAGTCAGGTTTCAAAACAGATAACACTAGGAAGGAAATCCCTCATAATCATTGTATTAATTTTACAATTTGAAGATGTAATGTGTAGTACTAGTAATGTGTAGGATTAAATATATGGGATTTCCATTTTCCAATGCCCTCTAGAATGTTTCTTTTGAAGTTTTGGGTTTTTAAATATGTTGCAAAATGTACAACTTTTAAAAGGAATGAAAACTGCACTGTTATTTTAGTGTACATTATAATAAGTAGACACATTGGGAAAAATTACCAGAAATATACATGTAATAATATAAATTAAAATTAGCAAAGAAAATTGGGCTTTCCTGGGTTCTAAACTTCCTATGAAATAATCCATCATTTGATGTTATGGGGTTTTGAAAGTTTACATGAAAAATGTACATTTCTGAAAAAAATGATGTTTGTTATTAAACTACTATGAGATACATACAACAGCGTTTTCTGTAGCAGACAGTGTAACATTTAAAGAGATTATTAGAGGAGATTTTCAACTCCCACGAGCAGCTAATAAGATGAATTGTAAGTAGGTGTACCACGAGTGCTAGATTTCATGACTTCTGCACAAAGGAACTGTAAATCCCAGTGTTTGAAAACAAAATGAAGAAAAACAGGGCATAAAACGCGGCATCTTTAAAGGGTACCATCACCCTCAAATAATATTCTTATAAATGAAAGGTAAGATCTTTAGTAGTCCATCAACAAGTTCACAAAAATATGTTTCCAGGAAAAAAAAATATAATTGGAAAACGCATCACCATTCTAAAGCATGCGTTCATGGGTCTGAATTACGAAGACTAATTTGTCCAGAGCGAACGAATCGTCCGGGATTCTATTGTTTCCAAACGTACGCGTGAATAGCATTGGCGCACTCGCAAATGTTTGGCCCGTACGGAACCAGGAAATAATAGTGGTTCCGTAAGTGGTGGTAATTAATTGCTTTGTTTATGAATTACACAACCCTTTGCAAAATGTTGGGTATCTATTTGATATCACAAAACGATACCAAATCATAAAATTATGTGTTGTTCTTTGCCTGGTGGTCCCCTTTAATCACAGTAAAGTCCAAAAAGTGCAAATGAAATCGTGGCGAATAAGAAGGGGCTTACGATGTAATATTGTGGAGGAGGAGGGGGCTAAAAAACTACTTTTAATAAGGCGCTATTTGAAATGCCACTTCTTATACAGAGGCCTCGGGGTAAGGTTGCAATGAATATTATTGTTCAGCTCCGAACACGCTCTGCAGTATCAACCTGGACTTATCTCAAGAAGAATAATGAAATAATAAACCTGTATATAATAAGGGGGAAAATCAAACAATGTCGGTACAAGCCCTTTTATGTCTTTGTGTGTGTGGTCACTACAGCTCGAGTGCAGTTTGCGGTTGGATGTGGCAAGTTGCAATTTCCGACGTATTTCACGGCATTCACGTTACCGATTACGATTTTGCATGCCACTGAACACGCCCGTCCTGAGGGTAATTAACGATTTTCAAATTTTGCACGCATGTCGAGCAATAAAGTGGTTGGGATGGATGATATATACTAGCAATAAAGTGGTTGGGTATAGGCTAGGGATCACTGGGATTAAGAGAGTGGAAATGAACGGGGGATTATTTATAGGCTCAATTAAGAACTGGGAGATCATCAAACTAATAACTTGGAAGGGCAAGATTGTTGTTTACGTAAGGTGGATATTAATGACACTTCCAACGTCACATGAAGGAACAAATCTGCAGGGAAAAAGTGACATTTTAACTTGAGGGCTACTTTTGTTTAACCAGAACTTGAAGACAGTTGATAATATTTAATGTGTAATTGGTGTTAGGGTAGGCTTTGCAATTATGCACTGTCTTATAGGGGTTCTTTTGTTTATTTGCAGGGGCTAACCTTAGCTGAACTTTTCTAGGGAAAAAATGACATTCAATTTTCTAGGGCTACTTTTCAAGCTTGCTTAATAAAATGAGCGCACTGAAAATGAGCACACTGAAAATTGTTTTATCTCTTTTGAGGGTTTTGTCACTGATCTTTTCACTGATGCTGGGGTCAAGCTTAAAGATCTAAACCAACTACATTAGCCTAGGTAGGTGAAGCGAGCTTGGGATTATTCATAGGAGCAATTTACTAGGATGGGAAGACAACAAACTAATAACTTGGGAAGGCAAGATTGTTGTTTATGTAAGGTGGATATCAGTGACACTTCCTATGCAATATGATGGTTATGTGTGCTTGTATTCTATCGCAAGGTGCTGCACTGGGCAGCTGGCCCAGGGCCACTCAAATTGAACTTAGGGCCACCAATATTTCATTGATTCAAAATTGTTGTGCCCGACTCATTGACCGGACAATCAAATATAGAATTTGTCTTGGTAGCTTTGTTTGGGGGCCAGTCAATTAACATTTGGGCCACTGAAATGCACAGTTCTTGATTTTCTAAAAAAATATTGCAGCCCAATAGGTTAGGATTAGGGTGAATCCTTTCGAGACTGTTTGCCACAGCCCAAAATGTTAGGATCAGACCTGAATTTTTCACACCAACTGTGAAATGTAAAGCTAATTAACTTGACTGCATCCAGTCATGAATATTTAACACACAAAAGCTAGGGTCCATGGTTATGTCCGTACATGTATGTACAGTTTTTGTCCTTCGCACCGCAGGATATATCCCAACCTATTACTGCCCTGTTTATTCAAAGAGACTGATCCTTGTACTGTATTGTAATGTCCCACTCAGCACCTCTGAGCTCTTATATATGCTGAGTTACACTTTGACAAAAACAATATTGACTCTCAATTACAATTGTACACATCTAGCAAGCATTGATCAAACTGTGCTTGACCTTCTGTGAACCCAGGTTTGAAATTAAAGGTGCATCATTCACTAAAGTTGTCACTATTTCAATGTGTGATGCGACATATAGGTGAGTAGCCTCGCTGGTTAGAAATGCTGGAAAAAGTGTGTTTTCTTCTTCTACTTCTTCTGGTACTGTGCAGAACCTCCTCTACTCCCACAAGTTCTGATGCACCAATTAGCCAAGATCACCTCTCTGAGGGATAGACTTATAAGCCATTTTGATACATGTTTCCAAGTACATTTGTAAATACGCACCAAAATAAATTCTGTTTCAAGTGAGCAAACTTAATTATAGACCCCCACCCTTGGTCTTCTGAAACATGTCAATTTATCACCCTATCATTACCTCTGGGAAATTAAGTTTGTAGTTCTTATGCTACAAACCAACCTTTGAATTAATTAGTTCTCAAATCTCAAAGTCACACAAGTTTGTTTAGTAAACGTATGTAGCCATAACCCAAGTAAAACGTAAAGTTATATTTCCCTTGGGAAATTGGCAGTAGGACTATAACCTTCTCCACCTGTTGTTAAGGCTCATTTGAATTAAAATTAGTGTTCTACGTCAATTGTAACAAACCAACATTTACAGTTGTCTAAAGGGATCATGTTGATTTGTAATTGTATTTGTCTCATAATTTTAATTAGTCAAAACTCAGTGTGCACCTTTAATTTCTAAGTAGAACAGCCACCTGTGTTTTGGCTTGCATACATTGCTAATATGTGATGAATTATTCAGTACCACATGAACTTTAACAGTACACTAACAAGTTATTTATTAATTACAATAGAAGGCACATGGTAGTATTTATTGATATTGCACTTTTGACCGTTGTAATGACCCTAATACCAAATTTGCTCGTTTGGAATGGAATATGGATCAATATGCGGAAAATGGTATTGATTGAATTCAGGCTTGTTTTGTCTGATGATGACTAGATGTGGTAATTAGATTTGACTTATTTCAATTAAATAATGCAACTGAATTTTGTTGGAAAACAGCATAGAAAATTCATCCAAGAATCAATTAAACTTTATTCTACATTGTTGACATTTTGTCCATTTGCAGAACTTTTGTGTTTTGACATTTAATTGAAATATATTTTGTTATGCACAAGTTCTGCAGTGTTTCATTATTTAGTAACATACCAATGAAATGGTAAGTAATATTGAACTAATCAATATGGAAGATAACTTGCAGTGATATTTTGAATCCTTATCAGACTTTATGGGCAAATTGCTATCACTCAGCAAGGGGTACAAAACTTGCTATTGCAAATTATTTAGTGATTTTTCACTAATATGGCACATTATAACTGGCCTGGATTATAAAACTCTTGTTTTAACTTCTAAGCAAATTACTATCACTCAGGAGAGGCAAAAAAAGATTGCTTTTGCAATGATAAATGATTTAGTGGTTATTAAATGGAATGGGTCAGTAATTTTGCACTAATGTGGCACATTATAACTGGCCTGAAAATGTTCAACTCTTCTACATGTATATAAAATTTGTAAGCAAATTACTATCACTCAGCGGAGGCACAATAAAGACTGCATCTGAAAAATTTACAACATGCATTAAAAGTCAGGCTCTGTTGACTCAATCACTATACGTGATTACAGCGCCTTTCTGTGGCCTAATTTCCAACATAGGTTTTGCCATGCTGGTGGAATTAAATCTGGTGAGGACTAAAATGCAATTTGGGTAGACCACTGTCCCCAGTAAGTCCCGCTAACGAATTCAGGACAAACTTCACATATAAACACAGGCTGTCCTAGATTCGATTTCCAGCTAAAATTGGCTTAGGTTTGTATCTTTGCTGAAATCTTTGAGGTCATCGTGTCTTCTTGTGATGCTATTTTAGTGGGAATGCTGTACTAAGCACACTGTAAATTACACATTCTTTGTTAGAGTACTTTATAATTAAGCGGTCATATGAAATGCACATGCAGTTCATCCATCTGCAAACATAATTTGGATGTTATTATATATTTTTTTAAATTTTGGGGTATTATTAAATCTGACCTCATACTTGTCTTTTTCAATGATTATGATCGTTATCATATTTTTTGTCATTGGGATTATCGTCGTCATCCAGGCTCTTGATGATCATTATCATCTTCATCCCCAACAATTGTACTTCTCTTGTTTTGGATGGTTGTACATAATTATGCAAAAACAGCCACTCAACCTTGATTCTGAAGCAGATGAAGTAGCATCAAAAGTGTTCTACCACCTCACAACAATATTCAATTTAACTCTCACACTCTCAGACATGCAAATCCCTTGAGTTTGTATGCACTGATGATATCAAGTGAATTCTGTACAGTAGGTGTTTACCCAGTTCTCTGCAGTCCTTAGAGGGTAAAGCTATCCAGGTCCCAGCAGGCTCTAGTGTTTCTGCAGACTGTGCGCCATTGTTTTATCAGCAAACAGCAATTTGCATGGTTTACCCACTGCTCAGGTGAACCAACATGGGAGTTTGATTAGAGTGGCCGGAGAGAGGCTTAGGATGGAGGGTATGGTGGTTATCAACGCTCACACACGTTCATGTTCATGAGGTCGTTTTTGCCTCCGAAGAAGATTCTGCTAGCTAGATCTAAAACTTAGGCCATTTATTGACTCTCATTTTTATTTCAAAGGTGGATTTTAGTAGATTTCAGCAGTATTTTTCATCATCACATAGGTGGCCAATGCTAGAAATTAACTATAATATTCCAGGTGGCCCGGTCGGGCCAGTAAAATGACATTGCTATAATTTTTGTAGCCCAAAAGTAAAATTTGGTGGCCCTGAAAAATGAACAACATGAACGATATATTTGGTTCCTTAGTATTTTAAAATTGGGGATTAATTAAATGTTGGAATCCTGAAGCAAAATGTTGGTGGCCCTTGCCCAGCAGGCCAATGCTAAATTCAGGCCCAGATGCAGCTAGTGCATTATATCTGTACTGTAAAATAATGAAATTTGGGATTAACAGAAATATACTACAAACTAACTGCCAGTCGTCGTTCAGTATCCAGAAGCTCATTAATCTGTCAGTAGCACATAGCTGCCAACTGTTACGAAAAATTCGTAATTGTTACGAATTTCCCACCCTCTTTACGAAATTACGAATACTCCTTCTATAATTACGAATAAAAAAAAATAAAAAAAATAAAAAAACAATTTTTTTTTTTTTTTTTTTTTTTTTTCGTTTTCACGTTTTTAAACGTGTAGAGACAACGTTTAAACGTAAATCTGACCAAATCATACCTAGTAATTGTGCAAAAATGATGAAAAATAGGGCCATGGATGCCGGCCGCAATGGACTCCGCACTTCACGCTCCACGCTCCAGGGCCCTAAAGTGGGCCCTGGACCCCGGCTAAAGGGTCTTCGCGCTCGTGATGTGCGCTTTGCGCACATGATGTTCAGTTTTGCTTAAAGGGATCTAGTAACTTTGTTGACATGTGCAAAAAGTGATGAATGGTTGATGCAATGTATATTGTTGTTATCTCATATGTCCACAGGGTATTGTGAGAAAATTTCAAGTCAAATGGACATTGTATGGCCAAGTAATGAGCGAAAATGCAAAGTGATATTCAGTAACTCACTGCACTCACTTTGTACACGGAAGAAATTATCTGAATACTTCAATCATACATATCTTTGTAACGAAAGGGAAATTTGTAAAACCGAAACCTGTCCCGTGATTTTATTGTTAATATGAATACAACAAGGTATAAGGGAACCGCTAGAATTAAAATTTGATTTTGAGGATTTGGACAATGTTACTAAGTCCCTTTAAATGTTACTAATTTAAAATTCCAAATGTTGGCAGCTATGGTAGCATGTGTGAAGTATAGATTTGAGAAGCATACTACGCATATTGCATAATATCCTAATTAGTATCTTAGCACCACAGGAGAGGAGATTGCAGAACAAAAGAAACAAATATTATGTAGAACTTCGAAGAGACTGTATGCACCGCATGGTGTGAATGGACAACAAGCTGGTTAGTCTGTTTTTGCAAGAGCTAAGTAGTTATCGCAAGCTTATTTCTCATATTCACAATAACCTGGCTACATGCTGTGGTAATTAACTTCTTAGTATGGAAAAGAGGCAGACAGACAGCCATAAACAAACAAAATGATATGCAGAAAACAGTAGCAGTAATCATAAAAAATAAGCATCCAAAGCTTGTAAGTTTTTGCAAGTGCGATGTAGTTATCAGAAGCTTATTACTCATATTTGTCATAAGCCACATGTTGCGCTAATTAACTTGCAACTATAGAATACTGCCAGAAATATCATAAATGTAGAACAGAAGGAGCAGTAATATTGAACAATAATAAGTATCCAGCATGTTAGGTTTTTCAAGTGCGAAGTACATGTAGATATGGGAAGCGTACAGCTGACATGTGTCATAAGCTGCATGCTGAGCTAATTAACATCTGAATATTGAAAATAGGCAGAACAAATTACAAATGGAGGAAAAGGGAGCTGGGAACAGAAATCATAACAAATACTACATGTCTAGCATTGAAGTTTTTTTTTCAAGAGCTAAGCTGATATGAGAAGCTTACTTTTCATATAATTTTTTAGAAGCTGCAAGCTGCGAAGAACTAATTATCTTATGAAAAATGGTTATAAACTAGCCATAAGCAAAATGATGCATGTATGCAGAAAAAAGTGTCAGTTATCCTTTAGAAAAAAAAAAAAAAATATTGTAAGTGTCCAGAAGCTCATTAGTGGATTCTCAGGAGTGTTATTTTACATCTAAGTGCCTCAGATGAAGATGAAAAAGAAGTAAATAATACTGAGCCCCCCCCCCCCAAAAAAAAAGAGATAACTTTTAGATGTGACCACCGATAGGTGTCGAATGCCAATTTAGTGATTTTCACTAGTATTAACTGAATCAATCTGTGTTCATGTGCTCTATATTGGCGACTTCATGATGTGCTAATTATCATCCTAGCACCTATACTAATATGAAAATGCAAAAAGACTACAAAAATGCATATGTGCAACCGAACACAACAAAGTTTTCTGGGCCCCGTTGCAGAAAGAGATACATCGATTGTAAGTTACAATTTATTGTAAGTCAGAAAATGTACGTGTTTCAGCCAATCAGATTTGTGCATCTAGAACAACTTACAATCGATTGTATCTCTTTCTGCAACAGGGCCCTGAAGTGTGACAGTTATTTTTGCAAAAAATTATACATTTGAAGCTTTCCAGCTACAAAGAGGAAAGAGAAGAAAGCCTTCCACTGACCACTAACATTGATACAACACCAAGAAACATTTACAGAAACCATTAAAAGTAACCACAGCAAGTTGTTAAGTGGCAGCTGAAACTCCTTGTAGCCTTTATTGGTTTTCATAAGCGCTAAATAGATACGGGATGGGCTTACTGCTCCAGTAACCACGGTGATGAGATGGGATGCGGTGATGCGATGATGCAGTGAGGTGAGGAGGTGAGGATGCACCGCAGGGAGTTTGTTGAGCTCAGATGAAATAAGACTTCATGAGCAAGGAGACGACGTCAACTGAGAGCAAGAAGGGCGCTAAGTCCATTTTGGGCTAAATTCAGTTCTAACTTTTCTTTTGGCTAGCTAATTAGCTAGAGAATAACTTCTGTAGCACCATGCCTAAGTAATACACATTTGTGCAAATCCCAGTGAGTTCATAGTACATGTACTCAGTTGATTATTCTATAAATGAATGATGTCACTAATCAATTTGACTTTACAAAACTAGGCTTACATATATCACTAATACTATTTGATAGAGCTACATTCTACATACTGTACAATGGACATGTTTTTGTATGAGCCCTAACCCCCTTTCCTAATCTTCTTAACTCATTCGTATCATCTAATGAATGATGTCTTGTAAATGTTAATTGATTTAGTGAATTTAATTAGGGAGAATAAGACTTCATGAGGAGAACATGTAGGTTGTCTTCCTCTCGGCCCCCTGTCAATATTCTTATACATGCATACATTCTCTATTCCATTTGAAGGATAATTAATTATATCTTTCTAGTTTCTATGAACATATTGATACAATTGAAGACTTGTTCAAATCGTATAACAATTGTATCACCTTATAAATCATATACACATGTATATAGTATTCTAAATGTCAGTAGTCAATATGATCTCCCTGGTAAACATCAAACTCCTATTAACCTGTTCCCTATGATTCTGAAATCCCCATAGACTTACTGCATTACCCACCAGGTTCCCATAGGCAAGGGGTTAAAAAAACGAAACAACTCCTGATTGTAGTACTGCTTTTTAGAATAACTAAAAATATGATTTTTTGTAGAGTTTCATATTATATCAAAAAGTTTGCTGTGCACTTGGCAACACAGTAATAATGAATTCAACAAGTAATACGTGTTTACATTTTAACCACATTCACTAAGCATGAAGGCCATTTTACCTCTCGCAATAATTAGATTCTGTTGATTTTGTGAATATTATCCCATTTGATTAGTTTCATACCTTGCTGGTTCTGTGGTTACCTCTTTAGTCTGTAGCAGGTTCTTTTTGTTGACTTTGCTGAAGTTTGCTCATGGTGGTTCTATTAATTGCCCTGGCTTTGTCTGAGATATTACAACCTGCTCATTCAGTCATTTTATTTACATAGTTCACAACACTATTGTCAGAGTAAGTATGACTTATTTATAACTGATAAATAACACATTTTTAAAATATTGTAATGGAACATGTACATGTACATTATATTTCTCCAAAATACATGATTCCTGCCTTTTGTAGTTTGTTGATCTTCATTTCCTTACTTTTGTCTGAGAAGCTTTTGAACATAATTAAAATTTATACAAATGTAGGTTTGTCATCATGAGGACATTCAAGCAGCAATAATATTGCACAACAATCTTAGTAGCACTGAAATGCATTGCCAAGAAGAACATGATCAGTCTTGGTTTAATGATCCCGGGATAAGTTATAATTACCTTATGGCACACTGAGTTTATGCTTTTTACTTTCTATGCATAAACTATATATATATTTTCAAATTTATATTTTAAATTAGGATTAGGAATGAGCACAATCAGACAAGATGTAAGGTATGTATAAAGCCCATTGGCCCATATGGTAGAACAATGTCCTTCCTCTAAGGGACCAAGGTCTAATAACAATCCTACAAGGCCTCACACATACCCACCCACACTGTAATAAAGGAAAAGGGAACAACATTCAAAACATCAAAATCTCCACCTCCATTAAATGAAGGAAACAATAACATCCAAACAAAACAATTCTCTACAGAAATATTTATGTCAAGGACAATGCAAGGGGAATGACTTGGCCCAGTGGGGTACCCATGGCTAAACCAGAATGGGGGAGGGGTGGGAGGGAGTGGGGAGGGGGGCAGGGAGCAAGGAGGGGGACAACCATGTCCTAACTGGGGGGGGGGGGGGGGGTGGTGCTGTAGCGTGAGACAAAATTTAATGTGATCCATGAACTTTATTTTCATTTCTTCTCAGTGTTGGGTTGCATTATAATAGGAGGGGAGCAGAGGAAACACTAACATAGCAAGTTTCACAGGCAACATGCACTAGACCAAATGCGACAGATGTAGACCACATTATGTAGACTATTTAAGAGACCATGAACCTCAGAACTTCCCACATGGGATGCACCTTGCCCCCTTCACCCCCCACCATCAATGTGGCCATGGATTGATCAAAGAATGCACTTTCAGTTCATTACTGAGGAATAACATTCTTCCTATGGCTTAATGACTTGAAATAACATGTTGCTCTCCCCAGCCCAATAACTCCAAATGTTTTGATACAAACTTGTTGCCTTCAATCGATTGAATTACCTTTTCCATGGAATTTGATTTTGAATAGGGTCCTAGTGTTGTGCAGGCACAAACGAATAAAACAGTCTACAAATTGTTGGTATGTCCACCGGAAAATATTCCAAAGTATAATTTTAAGCAATATATTACCCATCGCATTTAAACAAGTGCAAGTACTTAATTGAACGTATGAATTAAAACTGGACTTCATCGTGTAAACTGTAATTGACTGAAATAAATTCCATGAAAAACAGCAAAATTAAACCTCTAAATGAACAAGTACAAGAACCCTAATACAATGTATGAATTCAAACTGGATTTATTGGAGAAAGTTGAAGGTTAAATCTCTTTGTAATTCTACATTTAGTACATTTTAAACAATTAATGATTTCCAGAAAATGAATTTCAGGTTTAATCATGTACACGTAGAGACATTTACAAGAATATGGATTCAAACTGGATTTTTTTTAATAGATTGTTGCAAGTTTAAATTAGTGTAATATCAGTAAAATACAGAACTAACCAATGACTTCCAGAAATTCATATTTGATAGCGTGGCGTTGAAAACGAGTGATGTTTGATATCGTGGCTATGCAGACATAGAAAATGACAAGCAAATACAGTAAATTTATTTATTGAATGAGAAAGGAGAATTAAATTTTTCATGGTATTGAATTAAAAATTAATCTCATGTTTGATGTTTAATAGTGTGGCTCTGCTGTAAATGATTGCACTAGAAAGAAGAAAAATAACCAACTAATGACTTCCAGAAAATCTATTTCTATCTCATGTTCAGCTTTTGTAGCTGCACAGACAAAGAAATAACAAACAAATATGATAAATTCTGATATTTTTCTTTTTTGAGACAATAATCCAAGGCTGTTTATGTAGACAAGAGAAGTATATTGTTCAAAATGTGCATGGTGGATTTGGAGACAGTTATTTGATGGACTTGTATTTGATTGAATAACTGCTAAGTGGTATAAAAGAAAATATTCACTTTAGAGAATGTTTTGTATCAAGGGCACATTTTCTTATGTTGTTGTTCTTGGTAGATGGAAATTGTTTGGGGATGAGGGGGGAGGGGCTAATAATTCAAGGGCATGATGGTATGAAAGGTTCTGAAAACAACTTTTATTTGAACTAAATTCACATTTGTATTTAATCAAAGTATGTGGCCCTGTGACATTTTTACATTTGACATTACCAAATGTTTTAATTTGATTTGAACAAAAAAAGGATTCTCACTACACTGTGTGAGAATTTTAATATGTAAGGCATTTGAGCCCTTTTCTTAAAAAAAAAAGAACATGGGAGAGGGGGTGGGGATATCCGATATGTATGGGTATTTCCGATTCTCTTTGAACAGAAAGGCAGAATTAATAAAAAGTGAAGGGAAACGTCCAGTGCTGCTCCAAACTGAACTGGTCAATTTAAATTATCCGCCATAATTGAGAGTCCTGGGAAATCAACAAGGTTGGTTGGCCAGGACCCCAAATTCCATTGAGGTTGTTCAAGTTCAGAAGAAACGAGTAAGGAAACGTTGAAAGCTGTGCCTGCTGAACACACCAATGCCAATATTTAAAAATTGTCCCATATAATTGAGAGTCCTGGGAAATCAACAAGGGTAGCTGGCCAGTGTCCAAAATCCTACTGAGGAGGGTCAAGTTTGGTCAGCTAAGGCAATAATGACATTGGCAAGAGCCAACAGCGAAGTAAAGATACAGTCAAAGCTGCTGTAAATAAGGACCACCTGTCTATAAACCACCTGTGAATGAAAATAAGACTGAAATCATTCACTTCTCTTCGAAATTTGTGCCGAAACCTACATTCAACCTTGACGTGAGAGTTGGTAATGCCATCATTGAACCAGCTGACGAGGCAAGGAACTTGGGAGTTATCATGGATAAACACCTAACATTGAAATCCCATGTCAAAAAAGTTTGTTCGTCTGCTATGGCAGCTGTCCGCCAAATTGGGAAGATTCGCAATTATTTAGATAAACACACAACCCAAACTCTTGTACATTCCCTTGTAACATCTCGCCTGGACTCGTGTAACTCCCTTCTTAAAGAACTACCTGCATCTGAAATACAGAAAGTCCAAAGAGTTCAAAATACTGCGGCAAGGATGGTGGAAGGATCTTCATACAAATTACACATTACTCCCATTTTGCAAACTCTACACTGGTTACCGATCGAAAAACGTATTTTATATAAGATTTTGATTCTCACCTTTAAGATTATAATTGGACAGTCCCCTTCCTATTTAAATGAACTTATACAACGCTACACTCCATCTCGCACTTTGCGCTCTCAAGACCAACTGCTCCTTAAAATCCCACGATACAAAACAAATTATTATGGGAAAAGATCCTTCTCCGTCCTTGCCCCAACTCTTTGGAATAACCTTCCCTTTGAACTTCGCTCTCTAACCTCTGTAACTTTTTTCGCTTCTAGACTAAAAACACACCTCTTCACTCATTAAGTCAATGTAATTTTCTGGTAACTTGTAATAAACTAATTCCCAGTATATGCAATGTGTAATTATTAATTATATATTTTCTTTATGTTCTGTTAGATTTATGCTATATAATTGTTGTCATGAATTAAGTTGAAGTTTCATATTTTGTATAGCCTGATATAATGCTAGTTTTATAGTGTATATTATTATCATTGAATTGTAAAGCGCATTGAGACCATGTATAATGCGCTATATAAGCACCATTATTATTTTTATTATTATAAAGACCACTAATTTTGACTCCATTAAATGTAGTTTACATGTATAATGAACATTCTGTTTAGAATTGAGACCACCTGTCTATACAGACCACTAATTTTGACTCCATTGAATGTAGTTTACATGTATAATGAACAGTCTGTTTAGAATTGAGACCACCTGTTGATAAAGACCATCTTTTCTGTTTCCCTTGGGTGGTCTTTATAGATAGGTACTGTATGACTTCATTTTATGTTTTAGCTCAAAGATTGAAGTTTTGTTTGTGTGTGGTTCAATATCTAGGTGGTTAACCCAAATGGACAACACTGTCAAAGGAAATTAATAACATGATTGTTGTTATGCTATGTGCAACAAAGGAAAAGAGAGAGAAACAGAAAAATTGATATGAATATTTTTGTCATGAATTGTGTCCCAATTTTTCAATTTCCATTTGCAGGAAGCGCGTATTACCTTCTATTAATGGGCAATTAGGCTGCGCTCATTCAACTCTAATTTTTTCGGCAAAACATGAAAGCCCTGAATGTAATGAAACTCTCACCTGAACTAATTGCATTCTAGGTAGCGGCTGGATGCTCTTATTTGGCGTAATGTTCGATTTTATTGTCGGCAAGGGCATGATGACGATGTTGCAATGAAATATCAGAGTAAATAGCATTTATCTGCTCATTTTCTCACCAGAAGCGGAAATAATGAGTTGCCTTTTCTTTGCAAACAAGGATATTGCTGTAATACAATTATAGCTCTGCATTCATAGAGTCATAGAGAGTCTATGAAATAAGTGATTTTGGTTATTTCTCTTCTCAATTGACATTGAATGAATTTGCTCTTTACTGACATTAAGATCATCCTGGTTTCATCCCCAAATTGTACAACCTCTTCCCATTCTCTTCTCCACTTTACCCTCCTGCGACCTCTGGTGACCTATTGCATCCTCCCAGTTGACCAAATGGTGCTGGCTTCAATCTTCATTTACTCCCCATCTCCTCTGTAAATCTTCCCCTAATGTTCTCACCTCTCTTCTTCTATGGCAGCATCGATCCTCATCTAACATCTGTGATATGGTGAAACAAACGGTTAAAGTCTCATTTAGACTCCCACTTCTCAAAATCTTGCCCTAATGGTCACATATCCCTGCTTCTTCAATAGTGCCTTTCTTCATAATCTTCATAATCTAGCTACATCTTTTCTCATTCTCTCATAAGCCCCATCCTTCCAGGGGATCAAAGAGGTGAGTTGCATTTTCTCCCTGAATTATCCAGATCCCAACCTCACTTGACCTATTGCATCCTCCCAGTTGAACAAATGGTGTGGGCTTCAATCTTCATTTACTCCCCATCTCCTCCAAATCTTCCCCTAATGTTCTCACATCCCTTCTTCTAAAGTAGCATCTTTTCTCATCGTTCCTCATCTAACATCTTCTCTGATCTAGTGACCAGTGGACCAAACAGTTAAGTCTCATTTATCAATTCTCAGAATCTTCCCCTCATGTTCTCATATCCCTTATGTTCTCATATCCCTTTATATATGGTAGCACCTTTCCTCATGCTTCCTCATCTCGTATCTTCTGTGAGCCGGTAGACCAAACAGTTACGTCTCATTTACTCGCTCACCTCTCTGAATCTTTTCCTAATGTCCTCACATCCTTTCATCTATGGTAGTGTCTCTCTATCTTCATCCTTTCTCATCAAACTGCATCTCCTCTCATCCTCCCACAGGCCCCCATCCTCCCAGTGGTCCAAACAATTCACATTGACTCTTCGCCTTTCAGTCACTGGGTTGTGCTAACCTGCCAGCGCCATGGAAAAGAATTTAAATTCTGTCTGGTATCACAGGGCTTAAACATAGCACTGGCCTGGGGCCTGGGGCCAGAAAAAAAGGATAAATGTCAGGCAAACATCATTGGAAATTCTTTATTTTACTTAGTTGATTGGGCCATAAATATGGGATATAGGTTAATTTCTAGCAATATAATATATGATGAGTAGAATTCGACCTTCCACTTGAAATCAAATCATATTTCTTTACATCTTCTACCATTTCCAAGTGCCATCCTCCCAGTGGACCAAACAGTCCATACTGAATCTGCCAGTCTCTGGTCTGTGTTTCCCTGCTAGTGCTATGCTGAGAATTATGTCTGATGTCACAGTAACAGAAGGGGAAGAAAGATAATGCAAGTGAAAGAGTTTGAATTAAAATAAAAAAACAAGTAGAAGACGATCTTGCACCATAGATAGGTTCATCACGCCCATCTCATTCCATCTTCTACCGTTTCCCAGTGCCATCCTCCATTTCTCCCAGTGGACCAAACAGTGCATATTGACTCTCAACTCTAGTGCTATGCAGAGACTTATGTCTGGTGTCACAGTAACAGAGGGGAAGAGAGATAATTGGACTGAAAGAGTTTAAATAATAGAAAAATAGAAAAATACAAAAAAAGTAGAAGAGGACCTTGCACCATAGGTTCATCACACCCCATCTCTTTCCATCTTCTACCATTTCCCCAATGCCATCCCCCCAATGGACCAAACAGTGCATATTGACTCTCATCCCCCAGTCACTGGTTTGTGTACATCTGCTTTGTAGCAGTGAAACAAATATATGTGGGCTCACTGCAATATAGCCCATGTAATGCCTAAAAGAGCCCCCCCCTCAAAAAAAAAAAAAAAAAAACAAAAAAAAAAAACAAAAAACAAACAAAATCATCAAAGAGTGCCTGTAAATTTGCATAGAGTTCAATGCAAACTAAATTTCAAACTTCAAAGAGCTGATTTCATTCAGGCAAGCTCGTAAAGTAGCCCCCCCCCCAAAATACATTTCAATTTGTCCCTGTTATGCAGGGATGCAGAGTTAGAGATGGGTAACATAGTAACACAATGATGAAGAAAGAAAGCGAGATCAGGAAGTACATGTAGATATGAAAAGGAGCCTAGTTTATAAAATGTTACTTTGAGAAAAGTGTACTGGTGACACAGGTACACAAGTACATTACAAGATAAAATGAGAGAAAGAAAAATAAGTAATAGTACAATAGATCAATCTTCAGTATCTGACTTGTGCCTTGGTGGTGACATTGTGTTAGAAGTCGAAGCTGAATGATATTTGCATTGCAATCATAATGCCTAGATGGTGAGTATGCTCTTCCTATAACTGTGTAGCTGGACTTGTTTCAAATTCTTTGAAATTTCACTTGACTTTACCTGAATGTTGACTTTTTTTATTTGTCATTGATGAATGGTTGTTTTACAGATGGGAGACATGTATTTACCAAAAGGATAAACATCAAAGTGTGCTTGCTTCTCACAGAGTCACAGTCTCAGTGGAATGATTGAAGTTGTACCTTTGGAAGTGCAACACAATTACCCAGATGTTGAATCATGGGAACCTGGTATGCCAACATTAAAGGGATCTAGTAACATTGTCCAAATCCTCAAACTTACTTGGAAATCTAGTGGTTATCACATGCCTCATTGTATTCATCTTACCAATATAGAAGCATGGAACAAGTGTTTTTTTTAAATTTCCCATTCGCTAAAAAGATATTTACGATTGAAGTGTTCATATTTTAATTATCCACTGGAAAGTTATAACTGTGTACAAAGTCAGTGCAATGATATCACTTTGCATTTTGGCTCATAACTTGGCCACACAACATCTATTTAACCTGAAATGTTCACACATTACTCAGTGGATATATCAGATCAGAACAAGACACATTTTATCAACCATTCGTCACTTGTTGACATGTTAACAAAGTTAACAAAGTTACAAGACCCCTTTAACTCTATGGGAACAAGAAAATCTAGAAGGCATCTGGATATTGCCAATGTCAAGTTTGAGATACTTTAGCCAGGGCTCCACACTTACTGCTTTGGTTGTGGCCCAGGGGGTAGCAGGGACAAAATTGAAATGTATTTTCGGGGGCTACTTTTCAAGCTTGTCTGCATGAAAATGACACTCCAACATTTGATTTGCATTGAACTCTATACAAATTTTCAGGGGCTCTTTAAGGATTTTTGGGGCTCTTTTTTGCATTTTGGGGATGAAGTCGCCCTGAGCCACCATGTATTTTTTTCACTGGGGGATAGTAAAAAAAACTTCCTCTCAATTTTAAGTGACCTGGGGGGTGTTTCACAAAGATCCTAAGTTGATCTTAGCACTAAGATGGTCTTAAATATTATGGAAAGCCATTAGTGTCTTTAAAAAAGTTTTTATAAAAGTTATGTTGAAATGCATAAAATGTTGATTCAAATCATAGATATTTTCTAATTATCAAAGAGATTCATAATCTTGACATAAAATTATTGAAATCTCTTTGATAATTAGAAAATATATATGATTTGAATCAACATTTTATGCATTTTAACATAACTTTTACAAAAATGTTTCGAGACACTAATGGCTGTCCATAATATTTAAGACCATCTTAGTGCTAAGATCAACTTAGGATCTCTGTGAAACACCCCCCCCCCCCCCGAAGTGTACATTTATCAGCCCCAACACTAAATTGCATTTGTTAACTGTCTGCTTTTCAAAATCTAACAATATGGAACAATTCAATAATTGTATTCTGATTCTGTCATTCATTGTTAGTTTGAAAATCTAGTTGCTCGATCGGGCCAATTAATATATGAATTTCATAATTTTGCTGGCTCAACCAATGTCAAATTATAGTGGGCCAAATGCAGTGTTCATGTCAAGCCCTACCGTATTTATGTTTTTCACTGGTGATTTAGACTCTGACATCAGTACCTGGCATTTTTGTTGTGGTGTTATCCAACTTTCGTTCAATATGTCCCTCCCAAAAAGTTCACACATTAACCATTTTATCCAAGGCGCATTTTAACCCCTTTAGCCTGTAGGACTAGCCATTAAATCTCTAGGGTTGGTCTATATTGGGAAATTATACATGTTATAATGTAACTAAAATTAAATATGGATTATATTAATATTGATTTCAATAGACTCCAATATAAATGTGGGGTAAATGCATCTGATAAATACAGCCTTCTAACCATATTTTAATTACCAAGCCATAACAAGACCATAACACACATACTGAATGGATCCGCCCTAGATAAGAAAAGAGAATCAGTGGAACTGTATCAGATGACAAGTGACAACAAAGGCCCTCTGTATCCTGGTCTGAAAGGACTCTGTGCAATGGCTGTGCATGTCCATGTCTGTTTAGATTGGGGGACAGTCCAGGGAGAGATTTAACCCATCAATAACCGAAGCTCAAGAACAAGGACTTTAGGATCAATAGAGATTGCATTTTGTACCAAAATTAAATGATCTTCTGCTTGTTAATTGTTTAGAGATGGAGGGAGTTAATTCGATTCAGAGGAGATGTTACATCGAAGAACCCCTTCAATGACAGGTCCCAACCTCCCCCAAGAAACGACCAAGAAATTAGAAACAAACAAAGAAGAATACTCATGTTGTTCTTGTAGTCTTCAGTGAATGTATTTAAAACAAGAATCAAGTCATATCCTTCTATTTGTTAACCCTTTCTATTCCCAAATTGTGGTACAAAAAACTCTTGCTTGTGGTTTATGGAGGATGTGCTTCATATCCAAATACAATTGTCTTGAATGGGTTCAACAGGCGTCTAGCTGTCATTGAGACCAAGTAGACAATATGTTGTGTGGATGTGGTGAATAATGTGCTCCACTGTTCTGTCTGCCTGTCTGTCCTCCAACTAGTCTACTTAATAGACCCTATTTATACAAACTTTTTGTTTACAATAATTGTACAAGGAGTAATTTTTGTGGTACATACATTTTCACATATTTTGTAATTACTCAAAATCCTTTACTTTCTATACATTGAATGGATTGAAAACCCAGGAAGATAATGTGAACATGAGTTACAGTACATGAAATTGATGAATAGGAGGAAAAACAATATTTTCTGATGTTGAGCGCAAATTGAACAATGCACTCATTTGATTTTGCATCATTTGCAAGAACATATCAATCATATATGACAAAACACTTTTAATGCATTTCGAGTGGCAAAAAAAAGCAGAGAGCTACAATAAGAAACTCCTACGCTTCTATATTCTCCATTTGAAAATACAGATAAATTAAAAACCATGACAAACATGCTATTAACCCCATCACAAGGAGAATTAAATGATTAAATGCAGTCTGGTAGCCTAGACTAGCATGCCGCCAGCAGCAATATTGTTGGTATTTCACTTGCACCAGTGTTATGTACTGCGTGAAGGTGATGCCAATGAATGCCCTCCAGTCCCCAGTTGGTGTTAGTCATTCATTCAGAGTAGGTGGAGAGTCCCACGTCTCCGCATCGCATCGCACTCGTACTCGTACGCACATGTATGCCAGCAGTTGTGAACCGTATGCATGCCAGTAGATGATGAGGGATGTACGTCTATTGAGGAGAATTGTTCGTCTATAGGCACGCTCTACCAAAGCCCTGCCTGAACTCTGGCAGTGAGTTCAGCATGTGATAGGGTTACTTGCTGAGGTTTTGTGAACTGTATACTCTACCTAAGACGTGTCTATGTTTAGTGTAGCTTTCTGCCAGCGAGATAGTGTTCATTGGTAGGCTGAAACTTGGTGGAGTAAGGCATGGGACATTCGGCATAACATCGGTTACTACTACCAATGGATTCAAACTGGAAGAGGTGTTCTTGCTAGTATCAACAAACTAACAAAGTTACTACGAGTACTACAGTATTATTACTATACTGCTACTACATCTACTTCTACTGTGTGTTGGAATATATTTTGCAACTGAGCTAACGGAGTGGATGAATAGAGACTTCTTTCATGTGGAATATTACCTTGAGATTTCAAGCAAGATCTCTTTTCCCTTGGATATTACCTTGGGCTTTAAATAGAGACCTCTTTCTATGGGAATATCACCTGGGGGCTTACACGACCCCTCTCAGTCAGAGCCTGAGTCGGCTGTTGGGGTAAACTAAAACCCCTCTTTGTACATCTGCGGCCCAGATGCACCGTGACCGTGACGTCCCAAGCACGGCATCTCTCCTAGTACTACGACGAGTCTTTTACCCAAATTGATTCCCTCTCCTTCCGATTGGATTTCTATTATTCCTGCCTTTTAGTTTTAGTGGAAGTCGAGGGCAGGAAAAGGTTATGCTACAGCGGCCATACTTTACATTTGTTTCTCATTAGTGCGCTCTGGATTATCCTGGATGGATACACGGAAATTGTAAATTGATTTTCTTTTTCGGATATAAAACACTCGAGTACTTGAGCCCTGGAGTAGCTGCCCTTTCAATTTATCTGCCCAAGTAAGTTAGCAATCTATCCTTGTCTCTGCAGTTTTTTACTTACATTGAGCATTTACAGTTAAATACATTTACATTTATACAGTTATTAATACAGAAAATCATGTCACAGAGTTTCGTTTTATTTTAACCTTTGATCTATTTTGTTTGCGACTCCGAGCAGAACTTGTACATTTATACAGTTATACATGTATGCATGTCGATTTGTACATTTCTCTTGACAGAGTTCCAACATTTGTAAAACTTTGTAACCTATTCCTTTGAATTGAGAATTATAATTTGGAAATGAAAATAGGATTCCCCTCCAATTCTCAATGCTTGAATATTATGTTGTATAATTATGTCAATTTATTTGCAACATTTTAATTAAATACAAATAAACTTTGCAATTTTAGAAGAGATAACCGTATTAATGTAAATACATCCCTGAACTTATAGGATGAGTGTGTTATTGCTATTGTCTAATTGAGCATACAAAATGAGACAGCCCTTTGTCTTGTTTATTGATCTATTTTATCAATCAATTTTTAGTGTATGGAATCGGAGGTGCATATTGCCAGATGTTAGTCGGATGTCACTGAAAGTTCACAAAATTGCTATATAGAAGACAGTGATGATGACTTTTAATCGTTATTTGTTTGATAATTACTTCCATAGTGAGAAAGGAACAGAAAATTAATTTTAATTTTGAGCGTGAGATATAACAAGTGCAAAATTTGCTCAGATTATTATCAAAGCCTTAACTTGTTATTGTGTTTGTTCTTTGTGAATCTTGTAGGAAGAATTTTGTTTAATTTAAAAAAAGTAAACATAGTATTGTTATATATTACAAAAACATGCAATGCATGTTTGCTATAGCAACTCATGTGGAATTTGGGATAAATGTTGGTATAATAGATTATAATTGTATCCAAATAGTTAATTCTATGAGTTGGGTGTTTACTGTTACAGGGTCTGCTTTAATGCATGGCTCATTGGCTCTATTATGTTTTGTATACTAGGAGACAAGAATATTTCAATTTGTTAGTGATCATTCATTCATAAAATGAACCTGTATTTTCTTGAGAATACATGTGCTGCAGTAAATACTAGAGTCGAGACAAACATATTTGCACTTTTTGTGATCAGTCATCAAAAGAGTGAAAAGTAAATTCGTTGGCAACTGCAAAAAGGGTTGAGTGATTAATAAAAATGTGTATTGGAGTGATCTGATATATGTCCATTCCACTGACTTTGAACACGGTTATGACTATCCAGTGGATAGTTTAACATCTGAACACTTCAACGTAAAGATCTTTTTAACAAAAGGGAAAAATCGAAAATAGAAACCTGTCCCATGCTTATATTGTTAATACCAATACAACAAGGTATAATAAAGAGAACTGCTAGAATTCCAATGGGATTTTGAGGATTTGTACAATGTTACTAGATCGGTGATCCCTTTAAAGCGGTTCTTAAGTAAATATGAAAACTTGTCTGAGGTTTGTCCGACATATCAACAATGTTACTACATGTAGATCCCTTGAAAGCAGTTCCTAAGTAACTATGAAAATTTGTCTGAGGTTTGTCCGACATATCAACTACTAATATAGAATATGCATTCTGGTTTCTAGTGTACTGTATTGAATTCAAACTACTGTACATGCATGTACTACTGGATTAGTAACACAGGTTAAAAGAATAGTATCCCCAGGGCATCAGGGAAAGAAACATGCATGCATACAGTTGAACATATTTCAGAAACATGAACAGGTGTTGGGGTAAATATTATTGCAGATTATATGTATACTCTGTGGACTATTTTTTTATGGCAGCTTTTAGAATGACTCACTGGTTTTATGACTGACAAATCTGAGCTCCATATATATGAATGTATGATTTCATAAAACCAAATCTTTTGTGGAATGTGCTCTCAATACCCCCTCAGGCACCTGAAATGAATGATAAATAAACATGTGTGGCTTTGACATGCCAAGAGGTTAAACATGCACTTTTGCACAAATGTAATGCAGTGATTCCTCTGTCATTGGTGTAAAATGAACCTACACTTGTGAAATCAAGTCTAAGTTAAATTTGATTTCCAATTTCCATGGCCTGATAATTCTCAAAGTCATTATTTGAGAGTGGAAAGAAAGCAGGCAGGCAGGCAGGCATTATTTGATTATACTGGGATGCAATTAATGGATAGTGTAGTATGGATACTTGGCCAAAAGTGATGCAAACAGTGAAAAATGTTTGCCAGGCTCTGCTAACCTAGCTTCAAGACTGCCAGTGTTTTTTTTCTTTCAAGCAAGTGATAGTACTCAACAAATCTCCTTCACTTTGTACACACACAAAAACAAATAGATCTTCAAACGTGACAACGACAGAAAGGGAATTTCTTTTATTCTTCCGTATCAGGTCTTATTAAATGTATTCTTTATCTGTATAAAATGGAGTAAGATTTGGTATCTAGTAGATGGTTTACCAAGGAGATGTAATTTGGGCCTGTATAATTGTAAATTATTGTTTTAAGCCCCAACAAATAGAAAGTTATCTATCATACTGGCCTGATGAGCAACTAGCGAAATAAGTCAGCGTGGATACTTGAAGTAGTAGAGGAAATAAATATGTCCAGTTACCAATTGAGACTAGTTGTTGAAAGATGCGAGAGAAAGAGAAGAGCTAAACAAAGATGGAGTGTTGTCAGTGTTCAGGTAATTATGGCGGTCGAGGGAAACCAGATTGTTTGAAAATGTTCCAGACTGTATTTGACTTTGGAGTTGTGACATTTACCTGAATGTTCATCATGTGCAAGTGAAAGTACAAGTTCACAACAGTGCAGTTCTATGGGATGGCAACATTTTGATGGGAACATTTTGATAGTGCCATATTGTGCATAATAATGTTTTGACTCTTTGGAAGAAATGGCAGGCAACGACCACAATTTTTATCATGTGCTTCAAGGAATAGTTGAGTTTTGGTATAGAGGGCGCTACACAAAATAATATGTTTGTAAGATAATGCAAAACTGAGTGTAAAATTCGAAAGAGCATACCATTTTAATGACAGAACAAACTTTATTTGATTAAAATCGGTTCAGAAATGTCTGAAATATCCATACACATAACCATTTGTAATAATTGTGGGGCCCCACAAGTATTCGATAATTTTGAACCAGCCGTTAAAATTTTTTTTTTTAATGCTTTTTATTTTCAAACATTTACAAAAGAGGTTTTGAAATAGTTGTTGATTATCTCTCTATCTAATCACTATATCAACATAATATCACATGCACAATATTTTATTTTAAATGGTTGAAACCGATGAGTGATTAGAGAGCGCCCTCTTGAGTTGTAACAGCTCTTTTTGAATGATAACAGTCTTTTTAAGTCATTTGTAATTTTGTATTCCTTTCGAGCATGGTGGAGTTATAACTATTAGTTTGTAATGTAATGCTGCAGGTTTTGGTTACTAAAATTTGGTTTGACCAAAACTACTCTCTTTACCAAAACTCAACTATCCCTTTAAAGCATTCATTTACAAGTCAGAAAGATTTATGGTTCATCTTGAAATAAGGAGGAATCAATAATACTTAGAATATGTTTCTCGAATTATTTTACTGCATCAAATAGCAAAGAGATGAAAGTTATATTTCTAACTTGTGATTAAGCCAGCAAAAAATGACCCTCTTATTCATCCCATGCCGACCTTATCTGTGAACAAGAGGGCCTATGCTTTGATCCTATAGAAAGTAGAGATGATATACATACATTATTCATAACGGGCAACCTCATCAAATATGATTTTATTGGGCAAAAAAGTTCATTCTCCCAAGTAAATATCATCAAGTTATTCTTTGCTTGCAGATCAGAGTTCACTCCTGACCTTTCGTTATGGGGTGAGGCTAATTGGTCAACTTGACCAAAATGAAATTTAGTGACCTAAAGCATCTTGTAGTGGATATTTTTAGAAAGTACTGTGAATTAAATGTAACCATGATGTAAAAAAAGTACCTTTGATCTCTCTTCTGATTTTCATCATGTTTTGATTGGATTGGTGACAAGAAAGTGGAATTAGTATCTACAGTGACCTCAGGCTCTGCCATTCTGGTTTTATCACAGGATTTGGAGTTTAAATGTGAAATAACATCTAGATCAAAAGAATGACCATTTGAATACTGCTTGTTATAGATTGCAGATATACATGACAGTATGTTTGTCATGTATAAAATCCTGGCTTTATTTTTAATGACTTATATAATGTGCATCTAGGTCCATTGAATGTGCAAACCATCAACAAAAGAATTAAATTTTGCATATGTCAGGTTTCCGCAATTTTATGGAACACTGGAAAAGCTAAATTTATGCGTCTACCCGAAAGGAAACATGATGCAAGAAATTCAATAAGAAATTCAATTGGAAACCCCTGCTCTGCAAGTGGTGTGATGATGCCTCTAAAAATGTCCTCTTTTCTAACTGGGCATGACCATTACAAATTCACCTAGCCAGAAACTCACAACTGCCTCATTATCAGAGACTTACCAATGAGGCATGGCCAATTATATTCACCCTAACTTCCAAGTTTCTCAACTGTTTTATTTATTTGTTTATTTGTGTGATTCTCTTTTCATAGGGTAGTCTCTTTACAATATTTATAAGCTGCTTTTCAAGACATCTGTGTCATAGAATAATTGTTTTAAATCAAGCTCCGGACTTGTGCGATGATTCGGATCAATCCATTTAAAGATGCCATGCCTCATTATCCCGGCCATACCAATGAGGCATGACCAATTAAATTCAGCCTAAGTTACTCACCTGTTTTATTTGTTTATTTATGTTGATGTATGTTTTTCTCTTAATAAAGTAGTCTTTTTGAGGTAACCTGCTAATTAAGAGTGCTCTGTTACAGAAGAATTGTTGAGTTCAAGCCGCTAACTGGTGCAATGATTTGGATCAATCCCTTTATAAATGCCATGCCTTATTATCCTGGCCTTACCAATGGGCCATGACCAATTAAATTTGCTCTAGGATTTTGAAATTCCGTTTGATTTAACTAATTTGATTTAATTCATGCAATTTTCTTTGAAAAGTATAATATGGTAGTGTTTTTTAGTGTGATGCTTTCCTCAACTAGTACGATGATATGGATCAACCCTTTAAAAATGCCAAGCCTCATTATCTGGCCCATACCAATGGGGCATGGCAATTTAAATTCTCCCTGAGATTCACAACTGTTTCATGCTCGGAATACAAACACCATCCAACGCTCGGTTGGGTGTCAGCATCGTCATGCCAGCCTCCCGATCTAGTACTATCCCGATCAATCGCCATCTCGAGCGGAATTGATTTCGCCAGGCCCGGTGCTTTGCGTGGCCAGTATCACAAGTGGTCTATTAAAGCACCTTTTCTCCCGGTGGAGTGTGCTTCATTTATTTATTTTTATTTTGAAGCTTTGTATCAATATTTGAAGAAGCGATAGTGGGCTGGTGGTCTACCATGGCCAGCTGACGTGGGGGATAGTGAATCCAGTGCTTTTTATTTCAGGCAAGCAAAGGGGAATGTTGCAGGGGAGGGAGGAATGTAAACATTGGGAGTCGATGCAAACATAGGGGGTTGATGGTAGAGCTCTCTTTTCCTCTCTTTTCCACACCTTAAACTCAAAAGATATCATCTCACATTGTACATCTTTAGTTTAGCTAATATTGTCAAATTAAATCAGTCTAAACAACTTCAGACCCTTTTGCATCAACGTTGATCTGATCCTCTTTGTAGAGCGGTCTATCATTTATCTCTAGACGATTTTGCATTTGTCTATTCGAAGTTGTCCAACCATCTCAGTATTTTCTCATTAATTGTTTTGTACCATATTTCAGAAAAGGACGAGTGTCCAACTCATGATGTGAGAGGGGCGACAGTCAGCTAGCTATTAGACCGGGGATAGACAGCTCCAGTTAAATGCTTCATCAATAATATCAATATTTTGTGAGTGTCGCTTGCAACGCTGTCTATAACACTATATATTGCCCTGTCTGTCAGAATATTTGACATGCATATAGGCACATGTCAGTCTAGTGTTCAGCCTTCTTCCTGTGTATATTTGACTTGAATAAACATGAAATCTAAATTGAATTCTATAGATAATGATAAGAAATTAACCTGAAACTCATAAAACATTTATGAAACCTTCAATAGAAGATAAAATTTCTTCTTACTGTAAAATAAACAGGAATCAAACATAAATTTCCTGGAGAATATTCTCCAATGTTTGTTTTATTAGGAAGCAATTTCCTAGTAAGATTTGTAAGATTTTATTTACTCTATCGACCCCCTTCCGGGGTATGAGAGTACAAACTTTTTTTTTTTTTTAACAATATACAACAATTCAAAAACAAAACATGCAACAACAATGTAACATAAACATATCTACAAATTCAGCCTTTCTGGGCAATTTACCCTTCTGCCTAGTATTATGTGTATCAGGCAGCTTATAGTCTAGTCCCACTGCACTGGTTCTCCTTCCGTTTCCTATCCCTTTGACATCCGGAAGGTACTAGCAGGAAACAAAATGATGCGCACCAAGTTTGGGATGGACAAGTAGGATACATTTAATTTGGCTATGTTTCATGTGAAACGAAACGTCATGGAAATTTTACCTGATATTGACTTTTTCGCCACATTTTAGTCGGATAGGAAATGGAAGGAGAAATGGTGCAGTGGGACTAGGCATTAGATTCATGTAGTATGTTCAAGCTTTGATGCAGACTGGCATTTAAATAACCAGCAAATCTCAACGAGGGTGATAGGGGGACTAACCAGGAATCCCTTCATTCAATTTGTAGTAAGCAAACTTTGATGTTTACCGGAAAACCAAGTGGTGATATAAATCATTTGCATCATAAATGTTGCCTAGATTAGCTAACAAGTAGTAGGAAATATTGAGCATTTTACCTTGGAAGGTTGCATTACAAGGTATGGAGAGCAAGTGGTGTTATAAATCACTGGCAACATTAATGTTATAAATCACTGGCAACATTAATGTTTGCTTCATAGCTAAAAGTTGGAACATGTACAGTAGGAAAATATATATATTGCATTTTACTTAGGACTACATCACATTTCAAACTTGCATGCGCTGTGAAGAAGCACTCTTTAAACTGTTTTGCATTAAGCTGCTGTACAGTATGGAGAGCAAATTGTTATAAATCACTTACAACATTAATGTTGGCTTCATTGTCATAAACTGAAAGTGTAGTGCAGCACTCAATCTTACAGACTGGTAGTAGAGAGGAATAGTGTCTGTGTTTATATCATAACGTGTATTTTTATCTCTACGTGATTCGTGGAATAGCTGTTTTTTCAGTGTATTGGGTTCCATTATAAAATGCTTCCTGAGGCTGATGAGATAACGAGGCAATATTTTCTCAGTACAAGTACAAGTACTATTACTCCCAAACATAACATATTGATTGATTAATTATGCTTGTTAGCTGCAGACATTGATCCAGCTTAATTTAGAATTGAACACAGCTTTAGTCTGACAGTACAACGTTGTTGATAATCTGCGTTGTATTAATAACCTCCGTGTAGAAAGTCGATAGGGTTTTCAGAGCAGGGATGTAGAAGGGTTACCCCGTTACCTTCCATGATGATGTGAGTTCCATAGACTTTATGTATGGCGCACCAGGTTCCCATAGTCTGCGGGTTAGTGGAACAGAAGTCATTGAACTCACATCACAGCTTGTAGAGAATACAATGGAGTGCATTGCATGCCAGTGTTCAATGTCACAGCCACATACCTCGATATCCCAGGCTTTTAGGGGCCATTGCATTGTCATTTCAATTGCAGAACCCCATTTCATGTCAGGCTCTCATAACTTACTATCACAGGTTTTTAGGGCCCCTTACGTTGTCATTTCAACCAGTGTACTTCAAAGAATAGTCCACATTTTATGCAGGGGGGGGGGGGGGGGGCAGATTCCTTACTATTATTCCAGGCCTTTAGGGGCCCTTAACCCCTTGACTACGAGAACCAGGTAGGTTGTGTATACAGTCTATGGGGATTTCAGAAACTCAAAGTGAACAGGTTAATATGACATCCTTATATCAGCGAAGCTTAGCGAGGGTCAAATCCGATTTTATTCTTTTTTGTAGGGGGGGGGGGGGGGTGGGGGGGGGGGGGTTACAAATATGGTATGAGGCCTTTGAATGGGGGAGGGGGAGTCGGCAAGTAAGGGAGTCAAGAATTCATCAAAGTGTGGATGTGCCCCGTCCCCCACCACCACTAATCCACTGACCACCACATCTATTAATTCCGGTACATTTCATGTCGAGGACACATAACTTACTATTCCAGGCCCCCTATGTGTCACACCATTCACTTGGTACCATTTCTCACTGTCCATGATGGAAAACAGTTCAGATGGAGGGACCGTGCCCCCATTCCATAGTCCAGTTGTGAGCACAGCCATCTTGCTGATAGGATATATCTTAGGTTGAGAAAGAGCAGTGAGTGGGTTCCATCTTCAATGTCGCTGACCACCACATCTAGGACTTAAATGCATTTCACATATCACGTCGAGGACACATACCTTACTATTCCAGGCCCCTGTATGTCACACCCGTAACTGGGAGCTGTATATTACCATCCATGATGGAAAAGAGATACTTGTGGAAAGTTGTGCCCCCATTCCATAGTCCAGTTGTGGGCACAATCATCTTTAATACCGATAGGATATATCGTAGGTTGCCAAAGCCGCTGACCACCACATCTAGGAATTCTGGTACATTTCATGTCGAGGACACATACCTTACTATTCCAGGCCCCCTATGTGTCATGCCAATCACTGGGACCTGTATCTCACCATCCATGATTGAAAACAATTCAGATGTATTGTAGAGACCATATCACAGTTCATGTGTGGGCACAGGCAATCTTACCATATATTACTGCTTCATACAAAAAAAAAGCAGTTCATGTATGAAGTATTTTCTCCAAAGTGTGAGTTCAGTTTCTAATTCTCTTTTTCTTTCAGGCGTCTGCTCTGCCACAGTAAATAATTGAATGTTCATGTACATGTATATCTACATCGTAAATAAATGAAGATGGGTGATACTCGCTGGCCAAAGCTACATATAATGTCGGTTTATGGAACAAAACACATTATTTAATAATGCTCAGAGCAGTCACACAAGTCATAGCTATTCTTATAGATGTTTCAAAATGCGAGATTTATCTTAAATGGCTTTCTTTTTCATGTTTTTGTACAGATATGATACATTATTTGACAATGTTCACAGGTCATAGCTTTTCTCTATATTTTAAACCCAAGATGTATAACAAATTGCTTTCCTTTTCTTGTTTTCCTACAGAAATGGTTCCAGTGAATTGAAGGCTCTCCCCAAGACCCAGAGGGTCACATGATTCGCACCATCCTCTGGTGAAGCGAGGGACAGAGCTCCCCTGACTGGACAGACGTGCAGACTAAAGAGGGGCATATCCATCCCCCCTCACCTCCCCCCTTCGTGCTAGCCCCAGACACCGCCCCCACGTCATACCATCAAACATGGACAACTGGCGCCCCAACCCCAGAGCCCAGCCGTACATCCCGAAGAGACACTTCTCTCCGGGAAACGTTCGCGGCACCTTCACGTACCACCGCACACCCACCAAACGCCTTGTATCAAAGATCTTCCAGGTCAGTTTAAATGCACATCATTTTCATTTATACATTGTACTTTCTTTTCTCAAGATCTTTGTTTGATTGTCAAATTCTCATAGCAATATGACCTGAATTTGATTTCATTTCCAAACAGCTCAATGGAAATATCAGTCATGAAGATATACAAAATACAAGTGCATTGATAAAGGGAAAACAGAAATAACAATCACAGCTAGTGAGATACATTGATACAGGTCCAAGACAACTGGAGTAAAAGCATACATTTGTATGAAACAAAAACCCATTCAACATCAAGTCTTTTAAGATAATTTTTTTTAGAAATGTGGAAAGGGTGTAAAATGTAACACCCTATTTTCCATCATACCAGACATTGACACAATGCATAGTGAGACAGAATATCCTTGATGATATTGTGAAGGAGTGGTGTAGTGTGATTGAGGTGTCTGTCAAACACAAGTCATTGACACTTTGTATCAATAAGAGGCATGTTCACATAAGTTGACAAAATCGTGATTTGGAATCTCCATTTATATTTATAAAATAAAGTATTTCTGGTCAGTTTTCTTATATTTGAATGTTGGTAAAAAGCAGTGACATACGAAGAGCTTAATTCCAAAAGGAGCTAAATAAATTTGTTGACTTTCGAGAAAAACAGGTTTCACCAATTCATGTACAACTCATTCCAAAATATGTCAGGCAAGCCAAATATGTTTGACCTAGCAGTTGCCATGAAGGCACTAGGCCAGCCCTGATCAAAGTCCAAGGCAAAGGACAAATAGAACTATGTACTCCCCCATACATTTTGTTATTACAGAAGGATGTGATGTTATGACTTTCATATGGCCACATAAGCCACGATTCGAAACTAGCTTTTCTGAGGGTTGTGTGAACAGAGGCAAAGATAGATCCAGGGAACTTGAGACATGTTGCTTTCCCATGCATTGATGGGATTTGTTTATACATTCTCCAATTGAGTCCTTGGTTACCATGGCAACCAGTTCACCCCTAGGTCATAATTGCTTACTGACACACAGATTATTTATCTCACCTTTTTTTCTTCTTCTAACACTTCTTTCAAAAAGTTTCAAAAAGAGAGAAAGAAGAAATTGCTCATCCTTTACTTCAAATATTATAACAGGATGACTATCAATCATATACATGTACCAACATACATGTATTGCATAGTTAAATTCAATTATAAAACATGCACATGCGCCATATGGGGAAATCAAACATTATGGACACAATTTGAAATGAAAATATCTGTTAACAAGCCGCAAATGGATAGTTGATTGTATTTTTAATACAACCCATCAAATACGCTGCACAAAATTATAGGCTAATTGGAAACAACTCTGTTAGTGACTGGATGATATACATGATATGTATTTGCCAATTGTTTATGAGGAAATCAAACATTATAGCTGCAATTTGAAATGAAAATGTCCATTAACGAGGCGCAATTGGAGAAATGATGACATTTGAATGGAATAGATCCGCAAATAAAAGCAACATTACAGCAAATTTTACAAGCTACTGTAATTGGAAACAAGAGATTGGTAATACTTTGAGCACATTTGGCCCGGCCCATCAGGGGGAAAATAAGTGAAAATATCGCTGGTAATTGTCGTCACTCGTCTGTCCAACCCTGGCGTAATTTGTAAGGTGATATTCACAGTTATTATTTGGTACCCAGCAATGTTGCGTGCAGCCTAGGGATAGAGTAGCAGATATTATTTCTCACCGGCCGTACAAACCAAAGCATGGAGTGAGCGCAGGGGTGAATGACATTTTGTGACGCGTTTGCTCCCCGGTCCCTCCGGTGTCCCCTGGTGTCCCCCGTTGATGTAGCTGGGATGGGAGAGAGTAATGAGAGTGGTCAGGTCTGATTAGCTAGAGAGTGAAGGGACGGACGGGCGGGCGAACAGGGAGGGCAATTTTCGTTGTTGTCCAGATTGGAGGCAGTCTATTCTACATTAATATTATTGGATTTTGAGGCATCATTTCTTTTTTTCTTACTCTGCTTTGGGGGTAGGGGAAGGACATGGACACAATTATATTGAGATGTTACGTGTCATGATGTCGGTAGATTAAAATAATTTCTTGATTCCAGTTTCTGATTAGCCAGGAGTTACTGTTTTTGGGGGGGAGAGGTGCGGCATGGCCAATTTTGTTTTTCAATGATTGGAGTCTTTTCTTTATAACATTATTTAATTTATATGTTTCTTCTTCAGTTTAGGGGTGGGGTAGGGGTGGGGAGGGGGGTGGGTTGGGTTGTGGACTGTGGATATTGAATTGTTATGTTGCATGCCATGATTAAATGAAAATGATTTCTTGATACCAATTTCTGATTAACCTGAGAGTATTTGGAGGCTTTTCTACATTTTATCATTGGATTTTGATGTTTCCCCCCATTTGTATGTGTGTGTGTGTGTGTGTTTGTTGGGGGGGGGGGGGGGGGGGGTTAACATGGACATGATTGGATTGGGATGGTATATGTTACTTGATTAAATCATTTTGCTTTACCAAGAAAAAGGGCTGGCAAATGTAGATTTCGTCTCCTAGGTGCAGTTTTGCCCCCAGCATTGGGGGCCAGTCTATTCTGCATTTTGCATTATTTGATCATGTCTAATCTCATTTATTTGTCATGCAAGTACATACACGTATGTATGAGAAGTTCAATTTTGTTGTCTTATTGAAAACCTCAAATACTGTAACTGTAAGGTCAGGTGTCCTATTTCAAATTTCAATAGATGGGTAATTTAAACAGTAAGCACAGATCAACACATTTAGTTGCACATACTGTAGTGTCCAACGCTGTTTATATCCAGTACTTAGGCAAAGTCCACACATTTTATACATTGTAGGTTAAACATACAAAACGTGATGGACGAGTGTTCAGTACATGCATTGACAATAAAAACTGTCAAAACTGGTTTGTCAAAGCGTAAATGTGTCCTATCTTAAATACCGAAGAGGATCATATAATTTTTGTTCCAGTGTTTGTGTTTAACTTTTTTTTATAGAAAAACATTATTTACTTATTTCCATTTTGGGCAATGGATTGGCACCTTTCTGTTTTTTTAAAACTGGATTTGTTTGTTTTACAAGGTGGGAAAACAAATATACATTTCAATTCAAATAGAATGACAAGGGTTTTTTGTGTGTATTGCAAAGGAAAAAAACAAACACACCATTTTGAACTTCAAACACAATGGGAAAGGACTGTAATGCAGTGTGGTTTATAAACCAGTGATGTGCAATTTTGGCCTATTGAGACTTTGATAAGGGAAAAAACAAAAACTCAGGTGCTACTTTTCAAGCATAAAAAAGATAGCATTCTGAATTTTGACTTTGTTTTGTTTTGAAATTAGAATTTACAAGGGCTCTTTTTACAAAGTTCAGGCCTATTCTCCACCTTTACAGGGTTAAATTGCTCTGAGCCTTCTTAATAGAAATGTTGGTGTTTTAGGTCTGTAAATATCACAAAAATTAATTTTAATGTGAACATGCAAATAAGCTCCAAAATAAAATGTTTCAATTGATTTTGAATGGCTTAGTATGTAATTGTAAAAAAAGGTATTACATACTTGCACATTTATGTGATGTCGGTGTCTATTGTTTCAATTTATAGTGTAGATATATGGAGGAGTTCAAAAAGTCATCTGAATTAAAAGAGACAATCAGATTGAGGCAATAAAAATGGGTGTTGTAATTACACAAAGTCACCACAAATTATGCGGCGATTTGATATGTTTCATGTTGTTAATAACTCAAATTACTATGTTATCCATGTACATATCACAACGACATATGGATAACTTTTATGTGACCCAATCTAATCCATGTCTAGGGGTGTTCATTGATTTACTGCATCGTGTAAGCAAGGTAATACAAATCAATCCATGCAACTGTGACACCATCAATTATAAAAGTTATATTACATGTGTCCCATCACATTTTTATTTACTTAAATCATTGGAGTTAGGATAACTTGTATTTGACCCTATCAAAATCATGGGCATGCTGCATTAATTTACTGTGCACATCATGACATGTATTGTGATAAATTGTTGGGAGGTTCGGCCATGAAGATTAATTATGACACATACATGCACATTACATGCATTTATCTCCAGTCCAGGCTTGATGAGGTTTTATACCGACTCAAATTAAATTTCCAAACGAGGCTGACTGGTGGGTTCTAGTCCCTCTACTAGTGTACATGTACGGTAGATACCACAAGGGATTGATGGTGATGCCAGGAATTGGATGGACAGTTAATCAAAGCTCCCTTTTGATGAGATAATTAGGGTAATTAAAAGATAATGACAAATGCGTGTACATGGTGCGTTCAGTCAGCATACAGTCACATGAGGAAACAGAAGTAACCCATGGCATACCTCCTTGGGCATACAGGGACCCTGTGTAGTGTGTACTCTATGTGCTGATTCAATGGGAGTCTCAAATAGATAGGGGTGAACTTGTTAACGAGTGCTAGTAAAAAAATTACTGCTTGGTCTACATCCATTTAGTCTACACCCAGTTTGTCTACTAGCTGATTCAGAATTCAGAGGATTAGGATCAGGATTAGGATTAGATTAAGAATTTAAGATTAAGTATTGAGATTAGGCAATGCAAGAAATTAACTTTTTTGCCTTGTGGCCCAGTCGGGCAAGTAAAAACAAGATTGTTCAACTTTGAGTGGCCCCGAAACCTAAATCTTGTGGGACCCAAACAAAGAAAAACATGACAAATTCTTTTAAATTTGGTTGCCCGAACGGGCCAGTAGAATTTAGGATTATTGAATTTTGGTGGCCCGGAGCTAATTTTTAGTGGCCCCGGGCCAGCAGGCCTATGCTAATTTCGAGCATCATTAGGGTATGAGTTAGGTGTAGGGTTGTGGTCATGTTTGGAGTTGGGGAAATGGATATTTCAGGCATCATGTAGGAGACCCAAATGAGATACAGACCAAATGGGTGTAGAACATGTAAACATAATAAGCTCAATTGGTCATGTGACTGATGTTATTGATGAGCCTTCCTGCTGACCAGAGGGAGTAATACCCATAATCCCTTGATCCCCTTCAATCCCATAATTCCACAGTGTTGAGAAACATAGCCTACATTATTTGCATTCACAGTAGCTAGTGATTGATTATAGTCGTTCAGACAAATTTAATTAAGATCCTTTCAGCTTACATTGTTTTATGTAAATCATTATTATGTTGGTTGTTTTCATGGATTTTTAGTTGTTTAATCAGATTGTACTTGGAAATGTCTTGAAGCTATGAAGAACGACCAGAAAAAAAGAAAAAAAAAGCAACGAAAACAAGAAATTCAGGGAATAAGATCAGTTGGTATCAAGACCTATCTAGATAATTCCGTATCTCCAATTAATGATTTTAATCCATTTCAGAATCCTTTAGTTACCACAGCTGTCTACAGATCTATCTGGTAGATTGCCTTTATCCCAGCATCATTAGTGATATCCCCAACTTGATTCCCACCAATTAGCCAAAAGCCCAATGAAAGGAACTTTCACTCAGTGCCTCCTAGATTGATTACCAGTAACCTCATCTGCCTTCATGCCGCTCGCCTCGCAGTCCGACCGTGTAGTTTTTCTTTCCCGCTTCCTACGATCGTTTTCATTTCCGCTGCGATCGGGCCGTTCGGGAGAAACTGCGCCGGCAGTGGCAAACAAGGGTTCTTGGGTTTCCACTAGGCTGGATTCATGTAAAGACAACAACAAGCTTCTTCTTGTCTTTGCTCAAAATAAGAAACATTCTGATTGCTTTGATTCAACCCATTGGGGGATAGTTTATTTGGGCAATGTATATTTTTAGTGAAAATGAACAGGCATTTTATCTTAACCCTAAAAGGGCCGGGCTATTTGAGGTCTTCAGCAGGCCGGGGGGGGGGGGGCCATTATGGCCCCCCCCCCTAAGATCTCGGCCGCGGAGCGCCGTAAAATTTTGCACGCATGATAAGTGAAGTGTATAAAATACAATGGTAATTTTTAAACATTTTGAAAAATTCATTAATTTGCATATTTATGGTAATTTATGCAAATAAGTCATGAAATTCATATTTTTACCCATAAATCATATATTCTTCATAATTAAACTCTGGTTTTCACTACATATATTCTTTAGAGCATTTGTAATGATAATACGACAAAAAAATTTGGAAGAGCCCGGTTCTTCCTTATGTTTTCTATTGTTTTTTAAATTTCTTATGTATTTCTTTGTTTTTTTAACTTATGTATTTTATTGTTTTTGTTGTTTATTTTATTTCTAACTATAATTTAACTATTTTGAATCCCCAAACCAACATATAACATGTAAACAACACCAAACAACTAATGATACACCTCATTTTACGAAAATTGATATTTCCATATGTTTTGTACACAAATCACGAAATTGAGCGATTTTCGGGCTGACATGCATAGACAAAAGGTCACGTGACTTTGTAACGGTAGGTCCGATTTTCGAAATTTTTATTTTAAAATGTGCGCAAGACCAGATAGAAAAAAGCCACCAAGCCGCGTCGCGTCATCGTACAGCGTTTTGGACCAATAAACAAAATCGCGGAGGGGGGGGGGGCCATTATGGCCCCCCCCGGCCCTATTAGAGTTAAATGCCCAAAGAGCCCCTGTTAATTTATATAAAGCTCAATGCATAACAAATTTCAGAGTGAAATTTTCCAGCCTAGAGGCTTGAAACCAGCCCTAAACCCCAAAATATATTTTTCCTGCACATTTTCTGTCTGTGCATTTGACTGAAGCCAGACATGTTGCTCTGGCCACAAGTTACACATCCATTTTTTGTTCAAGGTCCCTTTCCAGTTTGAACTTGTGTATAATGAAAATGTTTTTTTCTTTTCTTTCTGGGTACGAGAGCAAGAGATATGTTGACTTTGAAGGAATGCATTTAGTAGCCAGTCTTTTAATGATTCAGAAACCATCTAGCAATCTACATCTATACCCACAGACCAAGATCTACCAACATACTCAAATACTAAGAGATAGAGGTGAATGACTTCTACCACCACATGAGAGGAGTTCAAGTCACAATCAAAATGTAAGGAGGGTGGGTGCCAGCCACAATCATAACATACTCAACATTTACTTGGGGATAGATTAGAAGCAACAATGTACTGTAGTTTGATCTTCAGTGGCATAGCTAGTAGGAGGAGGGCATGGGGGCAATTGAGCCCCCCCCCCCTTTCCTTGTGGCCCACTTGGACAAATAAAATCACATGACCAGAACAAAATTGATGACCCTAAACTAGAAACTTAAAGGCCTGAACAAAGATTTATTTTCTTTTGCAATTGAATTGGATTGAATTTATAATTTAATTTTGTATGACTCGAAGATCATATTTGTTGGTCTCGGTCAGCAGACCAGGGGGGTGTTGCATAAAGAGTTGCGATCAATTGCAAAGTTGCGATTAATCGCAAGTCAGAAAATGCGCATAAATAAATGAGCAAATCTGATTGGCTCCGATGCACATATTTTCTGACTTGCGATTAATCGCACCTTTGCGATTGATCGCAACTCTTTACACCCTACCTTTATGGATTCCAGCTCCCGTCCTCGCTTGCCCCTGCAGATTGAAGACAACAAATTAAGAATACATTTTTAACACAATTGTTTAAATTGGCTCACGTTTTGCCCCCTCCCCTTCTGCGAAATGTTGTCCCCTCCTTCTTCACCCCCTTGATCCTTCACATGTTGATTGGAAAGAAAACCAAAGAATGTAGCCTACTTGCCCAGGGCAAGCCTATAGATGGATAAGTAGAACAAAAATAACATGCACAACATTATATTTAAATTGGGCTCTCATTTGCCCCCCTGGAGGGGAATGTTGCCCCCTCTTTGGCACCACTTTACCCCCCTCTTCACCCTGTTTGGATTGACCCTAGCTGCGTCACTGTTGATCTTGAGCTTTGAAGTCTGGTCTCACACTGAGAACACAGTATGCTTTTGATTGGAATGGGGAGACAGATCAGGGCTCAATGTCTGCTTCAAACACTCACATTTCATCACATTTCTGACATAAATTGCATTTATAAAAATCTAATGTGACATTTTTCATCGAGTTTAAATGTTGTCCCTGCTTAAAGGTGCATCTGCAAAGTGTCAGATATTGCCCAAAATGACATTTGAGACTTCAATTCTGTACCAAAATCATTGTAAGATATGTCTGAATGATGTGTGAAAGTTTCATTGAAAAAGAACACTGCTTTCCTGGTTAAAAAAGCGAAAATATGCGTCAGCTTTTACAACGGACGTAAATGAGGTTTATGACTGTTAATTAACGCTTTTGAGCTGAATGATAGATCGTCATACTAAAGGGGCATTTGAAAAAATCTAACCCTATTTTATTCTTCTCTTACCATAAGCTAAACAACACGGTAGAAGAGAAACGAGGAAGCTCCAAGTAATTTTCATGGAGTTAGACACTTTACAGGCATCCCTTTAACATACATATTAACCCATTCAGGACTGGTCCCAGAAAATTGCAGGCTGTGGTCTATGGAGAATGTGTGTTATACCAAAATCAAAATGGGAAAACTGTCAATTTTTGTCATGAACAATTTATGAAAATCCCCCCACATCATCAATGTCTCTACAATTATAATATGTACATTTATTTCCCCTTAGTCAAAATTCTATTTGTATAATTATATTTTCAAGAATGGTTAGAAAAAAAGTACTGGATATTTGCCACTTACATAGTTAGTGCCTACCGTTTTGTTCAAACATTGAGACAAAGCTATTATCATGATCAAACAAACCAAACACCTTTTCTCCTGACTCATTCTCACTCTTCTCTGTGAAATGTTGCCCAACAGGTTACAGTGTGTCCATGTATCTTCAGCACTCCAGTCATTTAACTCATTAGCCAGTAGGTTCATTAGGCATAATGAGCACTGAGTCATGATGATGGATGTTTTAGCCTTTTAGGAGTGATGCAAATGGAATGAGAATTGGTGCTGGTGGGAATTGAGTGTTTTGGTCATTAATAGACCGGAATGCTCATGGACATACTAAGAGGAGAATATATAATTTATTCTGAAATGAGCTATGATAATTTGAAATTTAGTTTGTGTTTAGCTGACTATGAATTTTACATTAAAATATTTTAGCACTTTATAAAAAGGAAACACTATCAATATACTGAATTATGCTAACAAAATTAGAAAATACTTGTGCAACATCTTTCTTATGTTTGACTGGCTTTGAATTTGACATCCAGCTTTTTTATAAATCTGTTTAATTATGAATTAAAATGATTGCCCAAATCTAAGTCACACATATTCAAGGGTTTTTCACACATTTCATGAAGTGTGTGTGTGTGTGTACTATGAAAATATAATGTTGTGTACTTACAATAGTGTCTAAAACTTGATATTTTGCTCACAGCATATATTTTGCGTATAATGCAATAAAGAGACATGATAAAGGAATACAATAATGGAAGATATTTCCTTGAAGATGGGAAATAAATTTGATTTGGAAGAATTGAAACTTCTTCGGCAAGATGAATAGAGGGAAAACTTCAAAGGTCTCTTATAAATTATTGGGTCATTAACAAGTGAGGAAGTAGAAAAGAGCTATTCCATAACGCATTCAGGCCATTTGACATTTTGGTTTGGCTTCATGGAGTCATCCATTCAAAATTGTGCCCTATGGCTATTTTTGCATGATTTCTAGTTGGGTGTCTCCTAGAAGGCTCAATTTAGAATGTCATCATCCTCAAAATCTGAAATTCTATGAACCTTCTAATAGAAACTAAACTAAAAATCGTTCCAACATGGCCGTAGGGGACACCTGATTAAGTTGCAAGAGTCACAATTTTTGTATTATTTTGTTTAAATTTATAAAATAATATATTTTCCCTTTGGTCATTTAAATTTTACAAATGAAAAGATAATAGTTTATTCGGCATACAGAATCTGAAGCTATTAGAAACATTTCTTCTATTCTCTAGTGCTGAGATCCTGCGATTACGAGTCTATGTAAACATTTCACTTTGTTGATACTTGAAAATGTCAATTTGCACGAGACAGCGACTCTCAGTAGCCAAGAATCGAAGGCCATGGCGACTCGGCGGCGTTAAAAGGATCGCTGTATCGCTACCATCTCCATCTGAAGGTGAATAGATGGAGCCCAATTAACACCATTTCCTGCTCTTTGTTTATACGATGTATGCACCATGCCTCTTGACTTCTCTCCCTCCATTTCAAAATGTATAATGAGATGAAATTTTGTGACTTATAAATCTGAAATTTTGTTTAGGAATATAGTATTTGGGTCGGGGAAAACATATTTTGGGGGTTACTTCTCAAGCTCTCCTACATGAAAATAACACTATTTTTGTGTGCATTGAACCTAGATAGATGCACATTTATGGGGGCTCTTTTATGATTTTCATCATGGGCTCTCTTTGGTATTTTGGGGGCTTTCTTAGCATTTCGGGGGGCTAAATTGCCCTGTGCCTCCATGTATTTGTATCACTAATTTGGGCCATGGATTGCCTCTACCCCAGTTTTTAGGATAAACCTTGGTAGATATTTGTGATGGAATGTTTGTGGTCTTAAGTGCTCCATTATCCTACTTAGCTTCTGCTGATCTGTTTGGCAATGCTATTGTGCTACCACTCAAAGTATTTGCAGACATATATTTGTTTTCTACACACATTCGTACTGGAAAATGCTGATGGTGATAGTTTACATTAGATGATTTTAGTAAATGGTATTTTGGGTTTTAATTTAATTTATAGTATAATTATAAAAATAGATAATTGATTCTTAAAACATATTCCTCTATAAAAAAATAAAATAAAAAGACGATAGCCTTTAACAGGAACTCCGGTCCTTTTGGCAATCCTCAGGCACTAGTCAATGAGTTTTCTTCTTTTGTCATTATACAACTGCTTTTCTGTTCCTGGACAAAAAAGAAAAAAGAAAAAACATCCTTATGAATATGAATAATTTTAGCGCATATACAGAGGAACACTTTACAGCTTCATATTTCTTGATGACATTGAATTCTGTTGAATAAAGAAATTGATGAATTTCATGGAAAATCAATTAGTTAGATTAAAATTTAATTCCCATGTGTATGTGTGTCATGGCACTTGTCCAGTTTTGGATTTAACACCTTGAGACCAAGGGTGAAATCCACTGGTCAGTATTCATGAGGTTTTATTTCATTCACTTGTGTTTAAAAAATGTGGCCATGTATTCATGGATGAACAATTTTGGTCAATGTTAAATCTATACATTTAGGTATTCAAAATAGTTTTTATGAATGTATTTTGTTCAATCAGAGAAAATGATGACCTGTTAATCCTTCATGAGAAATCCAAATATCCAAGTTATAGTTATTACAAAAAAGAAAACACTTTGCACCAAAAAATGTCCATCCCTTATAGCTCTAGACCTGTAGAAAATGTATCTATAGTAGAAGAACACTATTTTAAATTTGTATTTGTTATGTTTTACAATTTGAACTTAACAAAATTACAAGTACTAAGGACTTCATGTACCTTCACCTTTGTTTCACAGGATATAAAGTGTAAAATCAATAATTCATTGTGGAAGGGTGAAAAAAACAGATGATAAATTCTCCCCGTGCTTGCAATGAAAAGCTACTGCCGTTCAGCACCAAAGGCTAAAGGGGATGGGAGATAGGTGATCATTACGCCAAATTGCATGGGTTGGACCAAGGCCAAATTTATCGAGATATTAATTAGTTTTTGTCGGGATCGGTAATGTACTTTGACACTTAAGTGCCCTCTCTTTACAAAGCAGTATTACACGTGGATCAGAGTCTTTTAAAATGGAACACGTTGCTCTTTTGTTGATGTGTCAAATCTTTTGTCGGCGAACATTAAATTGAGATCATAATTCAGGTCATTACTCTATAATAGATAGAGATAGTTTTGATGTAACAATGTGCTATTTTCAGTGTTCATAACATTTCCTGTGCACTATGTCTGGTTTGATCATTGTGACCTTGAGTGAGTTTCCCAGCATTGGCTAGGCTAGCAATACATTTTTATCGATAAAATTTTCAAAGAGAAAGCTCTTGAATCTGGGATGTGAATCATGTGATTGTGTTATTAAATATTTGTTTGATTTTTGTCCTGCATATTAAATTACATTAACTGACGGGACGTCCTACACTGTATTCATAAATTGTTTTTTTGTTTACAATCTGTTCAAGACGGGTCACAAAAATACTTTGGCTGCAGTATATGAAGCATGCATGTTATCAAACAGTTTTGAATATGTTAATATTTCTTTGAAGATCATTTAGCATTTGTGGCTTTATTCGTGACAGATTTTTGTTATAAAAAACATACATATGTACACATGCATTAAAAACACACATGTACACGCACAAATTCACACATACACACAAATACAATTTAACAAATCAGGCACACATACATCTACAAACATAGACAGAAGCACACACACACATATACAGTACACATACACAATCTTCCGCCCATCTTCCAATCTCTTGTTTTTTAATGCCACGTAGGATGGATGGATGGGGCTTGTAGTTAATCTCAGCCCCGCATTAACGAGGAGGAGCAAACACCGCGCGAGCGTGTTTCTCATAAATTCCCTGTTTACCTGTCTAACATATATCTCAGCCCAACATCTTTATGGTAGTGGGTGGAATAGAACATTTAAAGGGCCACTTTTGTACATGTACTATGTAGTACTGTTTTGAATAGAATATTTTCCATGAAATAATTCATCTTTAGCTGCCAAGATAGAGAAAGGATAGCATTATTATACAGAGTGAGCTTTTGAGTTTATGAAAAAGTCTCGCGAAAGAAAGTGTTGATAAAGACAGCTATCTAGATGCAGATCACTTTTTAATAACATTTAAAAGGTCATTGGATTTCAATGAAAATATTTCACCTTTCCTGAATCAAATTAAAAACAAGTTTTGTTTTTATACTTAGAGATTAATCAACATTATGCATTCACACAATTTCCCCCTTCTGTTTGCCAAGTAATTTTCTTTCTTGTATTAAACACACCCATCACACTTCAGCAAAAGAATTCCTTTAACAATGATTCTTGCCTTTCTTGAAGTATTATGTTTCAAGGAAGCACTTATGTTGATGCTGTGAGTTAATGCACTCCTGATCATGTCACCTCATCCATCTTACTTACTGTGCCAGGGTCCATACAAATCATAAAGCCCCACTAGGGGGTGTTGCATAAAGAGTTACAATCAATCACAAAGTTGCAATTAATCACAATCCTGAAAATGCACCTAAATTTGCAAATCTGATTGGCTCAAATGCGCATATTTTCTGACTCAATCGCAACTTTGCGATTAATTGCAACTTATGCAATACCCCCAGGGCTCCACACTAACATATTTTCTTGGTCGAGCCAGTAAAATATTTCACTCTTGAGCTTTGGTGGTTTGAATTTAATATTTCCTTGCCATTCAGATTAAAATTTCATTGTAAACTGTCCACTCTTCAAAGTTTCATTCATTTTTGTTTCATACATATCCATTTAGGCTTAGGATTACAATTACGATAATAGATTAGGATTAGGAGTCAGGATTAGGGTTAGGTTGGGGGTCACGTTTTGATTTGTGAAAATAGAAGTTTCAGGCACCATCAGGCACCAAGTCAACCAATTGAGATATATTCTAAATGAGTGTAGACTAAATGGATGTAGATTGTAGACCAAGTGAACATAAGGCATTGACTCTATATCCCTAAGGCAATGTGACATTCAAAGCTGACTAGCTCTGGTCCTTGAGGTGATCCAAGCTACTAGCTGTGACTGGGGCTATATTGGCTATTCATAGCCTGACAACAGCCCTGCAAGCTCCCCTGCTTCTTGGTGGGTAATGTGATCTGTCCCGCATTGACACAGCGTGGCAGAGAACCAGGGTATTCCATTCCATTCCATGCTATTCACGGCTTGCCCCTCCAGTCTCACTTCAAGGTGTTTGCAATATTTTGGGAGTTAGGAAAGTGCAAAGTTCAGCGAGTATTTGTATGTTTGCAGTACTAGCAAAAACTCAAATGTTCTTTGATTGAAAAAAAGTGTATATTTGGACGACACTGAAGATTCAGGAGGTAAGGAATATTTTATTAAAATTTTCTATCAGAGTCCAGGATCATTTCTTGTCAGAAATTTGTTTTTCAATAATAAGAAGAATGACATGGGTATAAATGCACTTTCATCTTCTTTAATGGCAAATGGCTTTTCTCATCTTATACACGTTTGTTAAGATACAAGTTCAAACTGTCGCAAATTGTATGAAACAAAACCAAAAAGGAATAGTGACTAGTTTTTTGATAGAAGACTAATTCTGTGTATTTGTATATTCTCACGATACATTTGTTGCCGTGCATGAATAGAGGTAAAGTGCATTATTTTTTAGTAGTCTTCCCCAAAGAGAAATGCATTTGATCATCATGAAACACTCTGTTGGGCACACTGCTATGAATGTTAAAAGCAGTTTGTGATCTTAAACTGAGGTATATCTAGAAAACAGAATGTTAGTAATTTATGTTAAAGCCTCAATGGATCAAATGATATAAGAGTTGTGTGTCTTGAACCAACTCTAATATCTTTTCACAGTGTACATTCTGTCTTGAGAGTATTGGCAAGGTCTTTCATGGTTAACTCAGAGAGCAAAGAAGAAAAGACAGTTAGTGTTACACCTGAACATTAGACCACTGTAACAGTACTGTATGTCACTCACATTACTTGCATAGGTTAGAAGTGAATTCCCTGTTGCGTCAAACTAGATTTGCGACAATCTCATTCCCCGAGCCGCCTGTCCCAAGTATAATTCTGTTATCTTGCCTGGAAAGCTGCAAAGATACAGTAACCCCCAAGTGTCCCACCGGGAAGAGTAGGAAAAAAGGAGATGTCCAGAAAAAATGTGATTATCGCAACATTTTATAAAGCCACGTGAGAGATGGAATTAGATTGAAGAAATTTAGGCTGATTAGATTGAAGATTTTTTTTCTTCTTCTTGTATGGCAGCATTTCATATACTGAATGATTCAAATGGCTGTTGGCCTTTTACAGAGCAACACGAGTTCCTGTACATGTTATTTCTTTAGAATTTAAACATATTGCAAGAACTTGCATTTCTTTGTATAAATTCTCTTGTGACCAGGTTATAATCATCTTTACTGTTAACAAATCCATATGTAAATATATAGCAGGATGAATAAGAAGTCTGCTTTTCAAGCCTTTGCTTATTAAAGGGACTTAGTAACATTGTCCAAATCCTCAAAATAAAATTTTTATTCTAGCGGTTCCCTTATAGGTTGTTGTATTTGTATTAACAATAAAATCACAGGACAGGTTTTGGTTTTTCAAATTTCCCTTTCGTTACAAAGATATGTATGATTGAAGTATTCAGATAAGAAAAACTCCGGGCGAGTTTTTCTTCCCTGTACAAAGTGAGTGCAGTGAGTTACTGAATATCACTTTGCATTTTCGCTCATTACTTGGCCATACAATGTCCATTTGACTTGAAATTTTCACACAATACCCTGTAGACATATGAGATAACAACAATATACATTGCATCAACCAATCATCACTTTTTGCACATGTCAACAAAGTTACTAGATCCCTTTAACCCATTCAAGACTGTTTGATGTTGATAACATGCATTCTCCATCTAAACCCCAGCTTGAGTGTTTATGAAACCAGCGCGGAATGGGTTAACTGTGCTCGGTTGCAATAATCTAGTGAACTCTATGATGAAGATACTTAATGGAACAATAACCATTTTCCTGTAACTTTCCTGTTATTATTATTTTTCCGGGGGGGGGGGGGGGGGGATGGGCAGCATTTTGGGGCCAAGAATACCCCCCCCCCCCCCTCCCCCCCTGGTTTGAAGGATACATTTGAGTAAAGGAGAGGTTTGTTCCATTTCTAGAATCTAAGTTGATAGTGTGCTCATGACATTAATTTGTTTGTCTTGAATGAAATCACATGTGCACTCACTCTCTAATAATAGGACCATCAATCTAACCCTACTGGGAATGGGTGGCAGTTTTATTGAATGCTCTTGTTCAATTAACAAGTTGGGCATGAATTGATTGATTGAGCTTGGAGAAAAGGGAGAACAATAAAAACAAGTTTCTTTTCAAGGAATGATATTTGTATTGATGCTCTTTTTAATGTTCAATTAACTGGATGGAAATAAAAAAAATAAAAGAAGTGAAAAGAGCAAACATACTGGCAGATTTATACAGCATGTTTTCTATGTCCTTATTCTATTAACCTATTCCCTACTAGGGATTGCAATCCTATAGAGTTAACACATCGTGTACAAGAAGTCAACAACCTGGTGGGGTAGGTTTATAGGGATTGGAGAATCTCAAAATAAACAGATTAATGCAGGACCCACCAGGTTCCCATAGGCAATGAGATTAATGCAGGACCCACCAGGTTCCCATAGGCAATGGGTTAATTGAACTAATATATTGTCACATGGTGATACATAGAGCTCCAATTCCCCACTTCAAAGTTTCAAAACACCACAATTGAGTGTGAATGTGCCACAATACACCCAGGTCATCTATTTTGCAGGAGATGCTTTGCAAAAGGTTTGTGCATCCCCCGGGCTGTTTCCCAGTCAAACAACTTCAAATTCCATCAGGCTCTGAGATCCACAGTTGTGGTTTAGAGAGGGGATGTAGCTAAGGTGGGGGGGGGGGGGGGGGGGGGGTAACTGCCCCTTTGTGGGTGTTCCTGCATTCATTATGCCATTCCTGTATGGATGGGGCACACAAATAAAGAGTAATTAGAGTAATTAACAAAAATAGAGAACAAATAATAAACTTCTGAGAATGGAGATATCCTTATCATTGTGGGGCTAATGCTGGCCTGTTGTTGTGTCAAATCATACCCCTAGTTGCTCTTAGTTACACCTCCCTCTAGATATGATCCTAGTTACACCCCTGCTGTATAGTAGTGGGTTTGGAAAGCACAGGGATTTGTGGAGCTTTCACTGTCACAGTACATTCTTATCCCTACGCCTGAATCTGTTGCTTTGAACTATAGATACGTTTGTTGTTTGTCATGCTCTCTGCATGTAGAGACTGCTGACTGACTAAAATACATTTTAGGCATCTAAATACATTATTCACATGTAGGTTTTTACTTAGAATGCTTGCATACCTACACAAATAGTTGTAGTTTGGGAGTGATGTTTGCAGGTTTGATAAGACATAAGAGTGAAATGGTTGTGCAGTTATCTAAAGTAGATAGCAACCTGTTGCAGGTATAACATTAGTTTCCTTAGGTCTTAAATATCATTGTGAAGTAAGTAATACAATCCTATATCCCTGCAGAAACAGAATGACATAGTTCATCTTTAAGGAAGATATTTGTCATTATATCCCGCATAAGAATGTTCAAGCCATGTGATTGGTCGACATGCCATCACGTGTTCAAGTATAATTTCTCCCATCCAGCCAAGAGAGGTATAGTACTTTTGTATAGTACCTTTTTTGTCAGGGGTAACAAACTTTTTGGCCCTGCCGAGGGAGGTATAGTAAATTGCTGATACGCATGTGATCTCATAGGGCACGTTGTTAACAACCTCTAAATTAGGAATCAGCGAACGTTTACAAACGAGCTGTTTTTTTCCCATGACAACCCAGAACGCAGCGGCAGCCAATGAGAACACTTGTGCGTGCGCAAGTACGCGTGCGTGCATTAGTGCGCAGAAAGGTAGCGCGCTGGTGCGCAAAGTTTGCGTGCGGCTACGCTGTCAGTCGAATTTTCTTCGACTTACGCGCAAGTCGAATATCGCCTAAGTCGACGTGTTTCACACGGTCCCATCAAGATCGACTTACGCGAAGTTGACTGTATATTATATATATTTTTTTGTGGTTCAATATTTCCATAGTGCCTTGACACTAAGTTCATGTTATTTTGATGTAGCTAGTAGCATTAAATGCTCTAGTCACAGCTTATTTCTAGCCTAAACCTAATGTTTGTATGTTATGAAGATCTGCAGCTAGAAAGGTTCTTTGTAACATAACACCGCTCATTCAATGCATCCCTCCCTGACACCCGTGTTGCATCATTCATCAGTGTTCGTGGGATGCAGATGCGCCAATCCCGGGGTAATGATGGGATTTGTTCGTGGGTGCGTTAACCTCGTTTTAACGATGAAATTTTGAGGCTGATTGCGGTAACAGGTCGTCGGCAAGGACCCAATTAGAGGTGAGAGGAATCAGTGTCAGGGGACCAGGCTGCAATTCAATTAACAGTCTCGTGGGAGGCAGGAGAAATGAAGGAATCTTCAGCTGCATTTTATTTTTGTCATACGTGTCGGGGTATTAACCTGTTGTTAACTAGATATTGATATTTGCATAGGCTTTATACATGATCCGCCAGGTTTCAGTAGCCAAGAGGTTAAACATGATGTAACCTGTTGTAAACAAGATATTGATATTTCCATTGTATTTATACATGACTCGCTAAGATCCCGTAGGCTAGAGGTTAACTCAATGTGAATGAGTTGCATGCCTTGCCCTTCCTAGTACAAGAGACTATTTTAGGCTTTTTTGTTTTTACACTTAAAGTGTTAGTATTAGAAGTAAAATCCAATTATGAATGTGTGAGATTAAAAGGTGAACATCTGGGAATGCTGGTGATGATTAAGCCAGTGTGGATGGATGGCATCATGTAACGCCAGCCCCCATCCTTACCCACCCATCTGATCTATCTCCCCATCAAGGCTAGCTGTAGTCCCACACATATGTATTGATGTGCTGACAGATTTGTGCATTTTGTCTTGATAGAAGGCATTTATTGAAGCACAGGCAGTCCATTAGTTCTAAGTTAATAGGAAAGAACAAAATACTGAAGTCAAGAGGTTGGCGGTAAAGTTTGAAACTTTTCCTTCAAATGTTGCCTATGAAAAATAATAAATCTAAATAACATCAGAAAAGTGAGGAAGGATCTGGATTTTTAAATGAGGAGTTGCTTTTCTAGAATGTGATATCATGCAATGGAGGATGTGCATTGGTGCAAGTGTTATTTGAAGTTTCCCTAAATGAGAAACCGAGGTTCGAGATATATATTAAGAAGTGCCTTGAGGCTAAGGCTCAAGCAGTATTTTATCATTATCATTTTCAAAATGATTTCTGGTGATGTATATTTTCTCCATCATGATGGAAGAGGAGGAGGAGGAGGAGAAGTTCATTTGAGTTAGAAAATAAAAACAGCCAGAGGCTGAATAGGAGTCATCTGCATGTAACTCGTATACAAGAGCCGTAAGATAATATATCATGGATGCAATATACACACACACACACACACACACACACACACACACCATTATGGCTACTGCTGATGATGTTAGGACCTTTATATTTTCCTATTATTTGTTTGGCGAACTTAAACTGCTATGTGAAATCTTACTTTGATATTCATCACACACATGTATAGCCTACATAACAATAACTCATATAAGAGCCATACAAATCGATCTGATGAACCATGTATGTAGATGTGGAGGTCTAGATTTCTAATATTTGGTTAAAATACCATGAAATTTCACTTTAAAATTCATCACATGTGGTATATCTGGATTATAACAAGTTGCACATAAACTTGAGATTGACATTCAAATTCAGATGTCATTTCTGTCTTACCACAGCTGTGAAATCATAGGCCTATTAATGATTTCTTTTATCCCTTGTTAGGAGCCACAATCAATACGCTGATTAAATTCTGTCACATTTGAGAAATAATGACTTTTTAATAAATGCATCTGTCAACACCCGATTTGATATTTCCATTTGCAGCCATTTAACCACCATTGACCAACAGTACTACTGTACTTAAACGGTCACTCTTTCATCGCCTTAATTGATAAAACGTGTGATTAATTATTAGGGTTAGTTGATACTGCCCAAGGTCAGCCCGAGTAATTCACTCTTTTGATTGCAGTAAATGACCTATTCTAGTTGTAATTTGATTGAAATGAGATATTTGCAGAAGCCTAATTGCTTTTTAATTCCATCCAGGTTCATGCAAAAAAAATGGCCATATTTCTGCTACATCTGATGAGTTTTCAGCTCTTTCTAGATTGTACAAAAATCACATCCAACGATATAAATACCTAGCGAAAAGAGATTAAATTTTCTTTTTGAATGTGACATTTGAAACATGACATTGAAGACATAGATGGAATGTACATGTAGGTGAATAATGTATCTTATCTCTACACATGAAATTCAATCGCCTCAAAATTGACTCAAATCGACCCGAGGACGAAATATTGAATCTACTTTTCAATTTCGCCTCATTCATGTTGTACCCCAAGCGGTAGGGATATTGGAAAATCTTGCTGCAATATCTGCTAATGAAATACTCGTCCCGAACACCAACCGATACCTTGTCCGATATTTCATGTATGCGATCAGAAAATGAGCTAGAAGATTGGTACGGAGAGAGACAGGAACAGAAGAAGAAATTAATATCGTGTCCAGCGTAGCGCAAATTTTGGTGTCTACTGACTACAAAAGTACAATAATGAATTAATAAGGGTTCATAAGACTATATTTTCTTGTGGAATAGAAAAGAGAGATGGCCGGAAGAAAAGAAGAAAGTAATATCACATTCACAACCCACAAAAAAGTCCTTGCGATATTTTGACTTAACAAAGCTGAAATAATGAACCAGTAAGGGATATTGGTTCATAAGAATATCCATTTTGTTGTTGCAATCAGCTATGGACTTAATTTCAGCTACTTTACGTGTATATTGTGAATATTGATTGGGATATGGACATTTGTTCTATTTTTGAAATGCCAATGCCCACTGGTGACTGCTGGGAAGTGAACATGAAACATTGTTTTTTTAGTTTCCCCCAAAGAGAGTGAATGAATTACTTTATGCCCGGTTTCTAGGCAAGAATGAAGACACAGATGACATTTCATTCATAAGCAAGAAATACATGGAAAATATTCCTCATAAAAACACATTGAGATAAATTGCCTTTATAATTGAATTTTACAAATCTTTTGTTTTTAGCGGTTTTAGCTAAATTAAAATTTGATGAGTTTCTGTATCTCTTTTGAAAATCCTCTAATCAACCTTTTCTTCATAAAAGTATTACGTCATAACTGAACTAAAAAGTATGAATGATTCAACTAGTTCTAAGTTTTTCAATTATTTGATAAAATAGTAGAATTAATTTATTTTGAAAGGAGACTTTGATCTATCAATTGAAGTGGAAGGAATCAAACCCCCTTTTTGCATCGAGCTTGAAAGAGCATTGTTACATAATATTCAGTCATATCTTAAGTTTCATGAATAACTCTCTCATTTCCCAGTGTCCATATGAAATAGTAGAATTCATTGATTTGGAAATGAAGCTTATATGTGATACATGTAATTTGTGCAAGTCATACAAGTGGGATTAACAGGAACTTTAGACACTTTTTGTGTGCAAGTGGGAAAGAGTAGTTCCATTAATAACAAATGAATTTTCACTCCCTTTGGAGTGGAAAATGTGCACTTTATTTGCTGGATTAACTGCAGCATATATCCAATGACAGGCCTGGGTAATAATACAAATGTATTGCGAACGTTAAAGAGTATGTGCGCTTGGTACTTCTGCATGTATCTACCATCATTATTTTTTATCAACTCTGTTTTTACATTTTCATATGGAATCATAGGATTTAATCATTGATCAAGGAATAAATATTTACTTTAGGGTATGAAGTGGGAGTGATATGAAATCTTATTAAAAGCATTGAGAGGAAAAACATAAATTGTTGTTCTATTTTTAGAATTATGAGGCATATACATGTATGCCAACAACCTCCTTTGAACTCATTTGCAGGAAGATTGATTCCACTGGAACAAATCTGTAATTAGCTTTTAATGTAATTAGCTTTCAAAACAGATATTCCTGGAACTAGTAACATGTCACATGAAGAAAGAAAAAAAAAGGGAAAACACCTTGTAAATTCCTTAAGAGTGTGTGACAATATTGTTTTTAATGAGCTGCATAGATCGACATGCGATACATGTGAGCACTGGCTAGTATAGGCAGGTTTGACTGCGTCATGTACACTGCCAGTACGAGGGGTTTACCCCTTTCTCCCCTCCTCACATACAGGTAGTTAACCCATTTAGTACGTTACATTCATGTATGTAGGAAAAGAACCATTGAGTCAATCTACAAGAATATTGTGGGTTAACCCGTTCCCTTCGAGATTCTGAAATTCCGATAGACTTTGTACATAACCCACCTGGTTCCCGTAAGCAACAGGTTAAGTCATGTTTTGTACTTGTCAATACTGTAGAAACCATACAGCTCTGTAGCTCAGTTTAATATCTAGGTAGTATTAATATTTCAAACATTATAAATACTGATTATCTGAAGATTTGGCATCGCATAGAAGGGGCTCTGACCTACAAGACCTAGGCAGAGGGTATGCAGAACACAACTTAACACAAATTGACTAAACACCCTTCACAACGTCACCGACGATATAACCATGGTAATGCGTGGGTTAGCCCGTTCAGGACTGATTTATCTTTCTATAACATGTATTCCCTATAGACCGCAGTCCAAGTATTTTTGGGACCAGTCTTGAACGGGTTACATGCGTTCTCCGCAGACGCGTGTGGTATTGACCACAGATCGACATCGTGCCCACAGATGCAGGAAAAGGACACTTGTAGCTGGCTTGTTTTTCTGACATTTCCAAGGAAAAGTGAACAGCATTTGTCTGTTTGGTCATGAAAGAAAACCCTGAATAGTGTTTAAGCCACTCAGTAGGCCACTGCTCCCCAAACTCCCCGGGCTGAGGTCTACGCAGAATGCAAGTTTTACCAGGATAGTCTTGAACGAGGTGAATGGTAGCTAGAGATTTATGTTCCATGAGCTTTTGGCCATTCAGTTAAAACCCCTGAGCTTCAAATGAACTTTTAATTAGGAAATGCAATTTATTAATGATGAGTGCCATTTTAATTTTGTTTCACAAATATTGCTAGATGTTTATTTTGATAAGTTGCCTTATACAGTGTACTGTATGGTGTTCCTCCCTGAAACAGTATCAAGTGTCTCTCAGAAGATGTATTGATTGCAGAATATTGCTTTGTTGGTATGGTAACAAGAAGACATCTATATTCAAGACAGAGACAAACAAACATCAATTTCTGGAGAATTTTTTTTTTACATTTCCCCTGAATGAAGGACAATCTCCAGATGTCTTTTAAAAGCCACTTTTCTGCAATGCATAATATGCAATTTGTCCACTTTGTTTTTGAGATTATTGATTTTGTTTCCACTAAAGTTGATAAGATTTCAATGTTAGGAACCTTTATGGGAAACAAAAGCTTACTGTGTATCATTGATCTGTGGAAAATTGTTCAAGTTAAAATCAGTAATTTCCAGAAACCTGCAATATCTAGTTATTCTTTAGTACAAAGAACAGCAGTCAGTGAGGTGATATAAAGGTGGGAGGCTTTGATGAAAGTCGCAAATAGATATTATGTAAACACCATCTGGCAAAGGTGTTAATCTTAAAAATAGAATGCATCCTCGTTCAAAATATGTTATTGTGTTAAATTGATTATCCAAGTTGGTAAAGGAGCCATGACATCAAATCTCATAACACCAATTTATACACTGGATGCTTTCCATCATCATTTCTTGTTGTCAAATTTGTGTTCATTATAGTCTTGTTTGTCCGCTCTTTTCCAAGTTTGACATCTTAACATGATTTAGTTTGTTGTGGATTGAAAGTTTTCCTTATGGTCTTGTTGTTCCACTCTTTTCCAAGTCCCACATTCTGGCATTTAGGCATCATTACTCTAGTTTGGGGGGGCTTTTTATTCATGTCTTCTGGAGAGTAAACATGGGTTGATGAAGAACAGCAGCTTGTCAAGACTGTTGAACCCTGTCCATTTAGCAGAGGAATTGAGATGAATGGGTGGGTGGATGTGTTTGGAATCGGGGTTTCATCAGAGAGTAAGTAGCTGGCTGCTTTGTCTGGCGAGCTCATCTTACCTCTCACCCTGGGAAATCTGTTTCCTAAGACATGGCCTGGAAACAACGAGATGATGCAAGAAGATTTTTGGAGCGTCTTAGCAGAAAAAACAGCTCCTTCATGAACTAGATGTTATTGTCTTTGGAGCACATGTTTACAACACTTTGGGAGCGGGATGAGTTATTGATGTATGCATGTGTGCATTTATGTCGCATCTGGGAAATAAGCTAATATATGAGGCAAAAACTGTCTTATCAAGATAAACATGCAGCCAAAACGTGTAAATAGCATAAAAGCGTTTTCCAAAGATATTGAATAATTCTGTATTCATACATTAGTCTAGATGCTTGTATGTATTTTCTTGCTGATATTTTTTTTTTATTTTGTCCAGATTTGGGATGGAACAGATCTACATAGAATATATTTTTAGTTTCAAATCTTTATTCAATCCTTTCCTAATCATGTGTTTATGAATATTGTGTGTGTTGCGGGAAATGACAAGAATGGCACAACAGCAGACACAATTAAATATCACACCTGCCACCCCAGGATCAATCATGTTGAGTCAGTGGCATATCTAGGGGTGGAAGGTGAGGAGGGCAACGTTTCCCTTCCCCCAATGGGCATTTATGCATCCACCCCTTGCTCCTTCCCTCCCATAAAGAATTGCACCTGCAGTCACTTGTTTGTAGTGACCACCTAGGGGAGATAAAAAAGGTGGCCACTGTAGAGAGGTTACCTATACAGGCATCTTTAGGATCCATAACATTGATTTTATCTCTGCAGATGATCTCTTTTGATTGCACCTTAGGTAAATTTGGCCACTGTAGACAGGTGACCTCTGTAAACAGGTTTCATAACATTATTTTACTGTGTGGAGGATCACATTTGATTGCACCTTAGGTAGGTTTGGCCACTGGAGACAGGTTTCATGACATTATTTCACTGTGTGGAGGATCACATTTGATTGCCATCATAGATAGGTTGGGTGCTATAGACAGGTGGCCAGGTATGATTCTAGACAGGTTTAATTGTTACTCAATATTTATTTGCTCATGTCCCCCCCCCCCCTCCTTAATGTAGGAGTAATTACACCTTTCTCTCTGTGCCCCCCCCCCCCCCCCCCCCCCCTGGTTCAATTTCACCCTGGTTTCTTCTCATGTTCTGAAACTGCGAGAAGAAATGGCGGGAGATTGACTTAAAGGTCAAATAACCCGGGGAGAAGGGAGCTGCATGGTGATATGAACAGATGTGTGCTTCATTAGGGGCACTTATTTATATATTTTATATCAAATTGTTATACTGAATTTTGTTATTAAAACGTAGAGACTAATATTTTATTAAATATAGTAGATTAAAATTCTATATAAAAATGACACGTAATATCAAATAAAATATTATAAGAAAAGTATATGAAACATCCAACTGATTATTGAACAGAGAAATTCTAAAAGTGTTGGATAATATTAAAAAATGCATGGAAAAATATCAATATTGTATAGTTCATGTTAGTCCATTTAAGGACTGTTCCCGAAAAATGTTTGGGCTAGGGTCTATGGAGAATACATATTTTTAGCAAACTCAATCAGTCCTCAGTCCTGAATGGGTTTAAAGGTAGTGTTCATCCATTTACTCGCAGGGGTAGATATGAAAGTATTGCATGTTTAATATGCCACCTGTCGTACACCACTTCATTACTACAGCATGTCTACTACATGAGGTGTCAAGTTGATTAGATAAGATTTGTTTTATTTTTTATATTAAGTGATTTAGTGTTATTGGTTGTGTATGTATGTATGTATGTATGTATGTATGTATGTATGTATGTATGTGTTTGTGTGGTTGCTGTATGTTTGTGTGTGAGTGTGTGTGTTTGTGTGGGTGGGTGTGTGTTTGTGTGGGTGTGTGTGTGTAAGTGTGTGTGTGTGTGCACAATGCACACATAGTATGCATATGTTCGCATGCATGTGTGTTTGTGCGATATATGCTTTATTGTTCATGGCTGGAGATGTATGTTTGTGTCTGTCTTTGTATTTATGTATGTGTCTGTCTGTGAGTTTGTGTGTAATATATCCCTGCATTTGTATTTTAAAGCTTTTATTTGTATCTGTACATATGTTTGTGTTTATGCTCCACCATTATCAGCCTGGCTACTTGAGATAAATCTATCTGAGATAAAAGTAATCTATAAAGCAATCCTTTATTGCACATATAGGATGAGATTGTGACACACTTTACCAATTACATTGAGAGCATGTGAGATAAAAGTGACAAGATAATGATTGCAATAAAACAGAGAGGATTGTTATCTTCCTGCACAATTCTCTCCATTGTAGAAGAACTGAAGTAACAATATTGTCTGTTTTTAGTAACTCATTTTCAATAATTTCCTTTTGAAATCTGTCTTTTTCCAGGCTGTTCAAATATTTTATGGTTCTAAATTTAAAATTCTTCTATTCTAGTAAGGCAAATCATGCTTGAAGCTATTGTAAATAATTGCCATATTAACAGGGTTTTCTTGAGCCCATTCAGGACTGGTCCTGAACATACTCAGGCTAGAGTGTATGGAGAATACAATAATACATGGGATAGCAATATCAATCAGTCTTGAATAGGTTAATGGAGTCTATCAAATACAAATACAATCTGTACTCTCAATCCTCCTTCTCCATGCTGGCTAGCCCTAACCTTCTTTTATTAAAAACATGTAACTGGTAAGGTATTGCCTAGGGCATAGGTAAACAAAATTCTTTGTGTTTTCTCTTAAGATGTTTGATAAGCACCTGTCCCGATGCCTCATTACCTGGTTAAACAACCAATCAGAATCCTTTCCTTTCTCTATATAGCAGAAACAATGTAACTTCAAGGGGATATTGTTGCACCTGTTGCCCGCCTTAGTACCTCCTTTTAGGGTTAAACCAGCAATGAAGAACCACTTGTTTCTCTTACACAAATTAATCTTGCCTTCTTGGATATCGTGGCACATGTCTGAGGGCTTCATTACCCAGTTATACCCTCCCACATTCCTGGTGTAACCACCCATCTAAGCTTCCTTCATAACCTCCATGGATTCCGTTGCACCCTTTGGCTGTCTATCTGTAAGGACGTCATTACCTAGTTAAACAAGCCATCAAAACCCCCAACTACATCCCTTAAGTTCTTTTGTAATGAGATATAAATGGATCAGCAAATTATACCCACATTAATATCTCCGGCAGTCCTGTTGTCATGAAAGAGAATTCAATCAAAACCCATTTTACTCGTTTTGAAATTAATTACACACCTTATTTTGCTTTGTAATGGGAGATAAATGGATCAATGAATTATCACCGCATTAATATATCCAGTAGGCATATATTGTAATGTGAGAGAGAACTGATTCAAACCCCTTTTACTTCTTTTGAAAGTAATAACACCCCTTAAGTCCTTGAGTAATTGGATATAAATGGATCAACTAATGATCACCAAATTAATATCTCTAGTAGTCCTATTGTAATGAGATATAAATGGATCAACGAATTACACCCAAATTAATATCTCTCGTGGTCCTATTGTAATGGGAGAGATTTGGATCGAGATATTGCATCAAAATAATTACAACTTATTTGAACCGGAAGACAAATGGTGCAACAGTTAGTGGCAAAATGAACACATTCACATTGCATGGTATGGTATCCACCTTCCCAAGTCTTGCCACCCATCAATGATATTGCAGTCCCAGGTGTAATAACAGTCTTGCATGATGCCAGCACTCTTTCCCCCAAACTTTAGCTGAAAGAATCCGCAGGCAGACACACTTCATTTGTGCAATTTTTCCTTAATCTGATTGGACAGGCCTTCCCCTAGTTCTCCAACTCGACACACCAATGTCTTTCTGCTGGATTAGCTAAACCAAAACAAAACAAGACAAATGAAAAACGACACATGTGTAGGAAGCCATGTTTGGTCTGTTCATCTCTGGTTCTCAGTATCTGATGCGACAAGGTCTCCCAACATGGCCAAGTCGACCTGACACTGCCCAATAACAGTCTCTCTACTTTGGCCAGTTGCACCACTCCCAGAGAGCAACACTTTGTTTGTTCATCTATTCCTCTATTCTATTTCCTTTCCTAGATGGCCAACTCAACACTGACACACTGTCAACCACCTTTACCAGCACTTTTCTGAAGCAATCTGCAGCCAGACAAACTTTGTTCCATTTTGCTTCCATCCCCAAATTTCTTTGGGGCATTAAAAGTTATTTGATGATATTGATGGAGATATGACACACCACATACTCTATTTGGGACTAATTCCTCTCCCATCTGTCCTTGCCAATGCTTAAACAATCCGCACACACTCTGTTTGTTCCATCTCATTTTCCAACCCAGCCAACAGGCGTCTTCTAAAAATCTTATTGGGGCATCTTATTGATATTGATAAAGATATAATACACCATGTACAGTATTTGGGAGTTCCATCCTCATCTTCCCTTGCAAATCAGCCCAAGCAATTTGCAGGCAGCCAGACACGCTCCGTTTGCTCCAATTGTTCAACCGATTTGACAGGGCATCCCTAAACGGCCATCTCCAAAGCCCCTGCCACATGGTTGAGCGTATCAGATGTCAAAAGCGATCTGATAAACTATGTGTTTAGCAATCTGAAATTATCTTCATCGATCAATACTGATATGTTACACTATATATTCAGCAATCTGAAATGATCTTCATCGATCAATTCTGATATCATACACCATGTATTTGGCAATCTCAGATTATGTACATCGATCATTAGTGATGTGATATATCATATCAACTTGTATTTGGGGATCAGAAATAAGCCTCATGAATCAATAATGCAACGTGATACATTCAGTATTTATAAGGCAATATAGGAACATAATGTATCAATGCATATTTGTTGCCTGTACATTAATAGAAAGAAAATGTGGTTATGAGGATATATCGGAGTTGGATGTCCGTGTATTATGGGATAAGAAATATTCTTCACCAATCAATAGTGCTGTATGTTACACTAAATTTGTAAAAAGAAATAAAATGAGTGGGTGACAAAGATGGTTCGGATTGCAATTTATTTTGCAATCTGAAGTTACTTACAGCTATCCAAAGTGATATGGTACACCATCATGTATTTTGTGAAACGGAACTACACATATCTATGATAAAATGTTGCCGAATATAGAAGTAAAATGGGGTTACCAAGATGTAATGTGTACATGAGTAAAGGTCTCTTGCATTGCCACTCATGAAGAATGGGAATGAGTATGGAGACTTGAGAACTTAGCAAGATGAAAACATGACACATAAATCAATAAATGGGGCTACAATGTTCAGATTGGTAACATCGATATTTCTAGAATTCAACAGCCTTTCAGCCTTTCAGAACACATGCTTATGCAATTCTGCTATCGTACACACAGTACTGCAAATGATTTTTTTTTCATTTGTTAAAATTGTTTGTTTGAGCTGTGGGAAACATGCATCTAGGTATTAGTTACACAAGGTTCTGTTACTTCTGTAGACTGTAGCAACAGTTTTGACCTCTTGACTACGGGAACTGGATGGGCTGTGTACAAAGTCTACAGGGATTTCAGAATCTCGAAGGGAACGGGTTAATATGAACCCATTTTAAACCTAGTAACTTGTACAATGCACTTCCATTACCCTAGTTCATCTATCCACCTCTCCCCCCCCCCCCCCCCCCCAACCCGGTAATCTACTGGTTGTCTGCAGTGGACTGTGAAATGAAATTGCAGTTGAAGTTGATGAGAAGTGGCCGAGAGTGGTAAATTGTCACAGAATTCAATATCCCGCAACACTTCAATCAATGCTTGCAACTTTGGGTTTTGACATTTGTTACGTGCTTAACTTGGCTGTGTACAATTGCATTTTGTAAAGTAGTTCATCTTTTATGCAAGAATAAAATCTTTTAATTTCAGAAATGTATCATAGTCACTTGTGCAATGTTCATACTTATTGAGATCTTGCATAGTATTGTACCAAAATGTTTTCCTGTGAATGTAGCTACAAATAAAAGAAGTTGGGATATAGTCAAACCTGCGTATAGTGAGCACCTAAGGGGAATAAGATAAGTGGTCATTGTACACAGGTGGCCTCTATAGACAGGTAGCAAAGAATTGCTTTGCTCTGCAGGGAAGCACTTTTGGCGGCCAAAGACAGGTTTGACTGTACTTGTAGAATTGCTTGTAATTTGTTCAGGTTTCAGACCTAGTTTTATTCTAAGAGGATTTTGATTTGGCAGTGTGCCATTTGCTACTTCTTGCTTTTGTTTTATTTACGTGTAAGTGCGCAATGCAAATGTAAAGCTGGATTGCTTTTTTTAGAAAAACAAGCCAAAAGCTTGTACAATTGTTAAGCATTGTTACAAAAAAGCAATACCTCTATTATTGGCAGTTTGAGATACTTCTGATTGAAGCTGCTGAAATAAAAAGAAAAGTAAAAAGACAATGTGTGAGTTACTGAATATCACTTTGCATTTTCGCTCATTACTTGGCCATACAATGTCCATTTGACTTGAAATTTTCACACAATACCCTGTGGACATATGAGCTAACAACAATATACATTTCATCAACCATTCATCACTTTTTGCACATGTCAACAAAGTTACTAGATCCCTTTAAGTATTGTTACAAAAAAGCAATATCTCTATTATTGGCAGTTTGAGATACTTCTGATTGAAGCTGCTGAAATAGAAAGGAAAGTAAAAAAGACAATGTGTGATATTATTCATCATTCTTCAACAATATACCTTGATACAAATTGTACAATCAGCAAACTGAGTAAAGTATAATTTGATTCATATCAAACTATGGCTACCTATCTTACTATAACATTTTCAAAACTGGTGGCAGTTAATGCATTTCGCAACCAAAAAAATATAATTTGTCCAAGCTTCTGGAACAAAAACATGTTTATTCATGAAGTCCTCAGCATGTTTTCATGGTGCCTTCTAGTATGGCTAAATGCATGCACAAGTGTTCACCAAAAACTATCGCTTACATGGGTTTGTCTGTACTACAGCATTACTGAGGTCTACATTTATTCACCAGATCCTTGTAGTGTTGTTTTTTTCTTTCCTCAATGTTCTATTTATTTTCCCTTTGAAGGAGTTATATTGTGTGGTTATCCATAACCAACAGTTTACACCCTGTGCTCCTAGGTATTGAAGTTTCCATAGCATTTATACATGGTCCTCCCAGTTCCCATACACAATGGTTCAGATCTAGATTAGATATTAACCCATTCAGGACTTAGTCCCGGAAAGACTCGGGCTGAAGTCTATGGAGAAAGTGTGTTATGCTGAAATCAAACGGTCATCAATTGGTAAACATGGTTATTTCTTGGTGGCCCCATGGGTGATATTAATTTAAGCTTTGAAAGTTTTGGTGGCCGGAAATCGGTATTGGGTTGCCCTAAACAAAGAAACACATCATTTGGTTGGGTTGCATGATTGGGCTAGTTACATTTTCAAGCATTAATTGAATTTTAGTTGTCTCTGGCCAGCATACCAGCTCTAATTTTGAGCCTTAAGTTCAATTTGGCTGTGAAAGTTTATGATATTACAGTAAAATACTGTATTTTCATGTTATCATAAAATACATTAATTTTCAAAGCCCAAGCTATGCATACCAGGCTCTAGTTGGCAAATGGTGTAAGATTTGGCCGTACAAGTTCATGCTCATATAAGGTTAGAGCATTCATAAAATGCAAAACAAAAAAGAGACAACAAAATCGTTGAATTGGAAGCCCTGGATTATTATTGTCAGAGAGGATTCAATTTTCTGAGAAGGTACCAAGACTACGCCTGCAGGCTTCTATCATATGCAGCCATGAATTATGCATGGAGACCTACAGTATGGATTGGACTGAGTGTGCCGCCAACTCAATTGCATAGCTAACTAAGGAGTGGGGGGGGGGGGGGGGGGGGGGGGGGGGGGGGGGGTGGGGGGGGGTGGGTCAGGGTAGAAATGCACCCCCCCCCTTTTATATTGCCCTTACCCTTTCACAGTGTAAGTAAATGCTAAAAATGAATTTGTTAGAAATTAACTTTTTCCCGCTGGAGGAAATTTTAAGCAATTAAATTCAAGACTTTTACATTTAAGCAGTGCCCAACACCAGAATCGGAGGTCCCATAATAACAAATGTTATTTTTGGATGCCCAGTCAGGCAAAGTAAATTTGACATTAGTGAGATGTTGGTGGCCCAAAGGGTATTTTTACTGCTCCCGTGCCAGTGTTAATTTCTAGCCTGGATATAACACCATGCTTATTTCTATCTCATGTTGTGGCTTAGGGAATAACCCCCCCCCCCCCCCCCTCCCCCCCCCCTCTCCCCCCCCCCCTCTCCCCCCCTCTCCCCCTCCCCCCTCTCCCCCATTTTAGCTGCCCTTGCCTGTGAAACTGTCAATGAGATTGAACTGACCGAACTTGACCGAAGGTTACTCTGTGTCAGTGTCTGTATGGACATCACTTCCACCTAATCCCCCAAGTGTTTTCTTCTTCATGGTGGGTGTTTATATCTCCTCTGGATTAAGTGGTGATGCATAATTTATGGGCAATGCCATTTGGTATGCATAGGTAGTCTTATTAGATTAATGTTTGTTTGCCATGAACGTAGACACACTTTCATTATTAAAATGAGATTTGTAGAGGGAATATTAGCAATTACTGGAAAAGTTTTATTCAAATACATTTGTACTGTGTTACACACTATGTGAGATCAGAAATAAGATTGTACTTACTACACTATACAGATTTTAGAATTATTTCCTGTGCTTATTTTTGTTTCTTATCCACAAAGGAGAGAATGTTAGATATTTTGAGCTTAGGTCCATGGATAATACATGTTGTACCAACATCAGATAGCAGGGATCACAGGCTTCTGGCAAATTTTCAGGCAATAGTCACCTTACGTTGAACAAAAACCAGGCTTATTTTACAAATTTTCACACAAAATCAGGTATTATGACTTAATTTTAGGCTCTCAAATACCATGACTACCTCACTTGCATCCTTGAGACAGTCTTCAATGGGTTAAAACAATACATTATTTGACTGTTTTCTCTCAGCCAGTATTTATGGAGTCTTCAAATGTAAATTCCGGCATCAGTGGTCACTAAAATATTCAAGCTAATTTTTTCCATTTGACATATGACTCGATGTTCAGCCTCTAACCGTGTAGCTCACTAGGACACTTGCATCCCTGAGACGGTGTTCAATGGGTTAAAACAATGGATGATTTGACTGTTTTCTCTCAGCCAGCGCGTATGGAGTCTTCAAATTTCAATTAAACTTTCACGTATGTGGCTTTGCTAGTCTAAATTAATGATGGGAGATGTCAATTGTGTGCTTTTATTTCCTGTAAATGGGGCCATTTCCTTGCTAGCACCATCTAGTTAATATTTGATAACTCCTTTCCCCATCAAACCTCATGTATCACACAAGTAATGGCTAGCCTCAGACATGTATTTCATTTCAACATTTAAGTCTTAAAGTACTAGAGAGATTACTGCCCATAGGATGCACATATAGTTGATGAACATTTTCAATATCTGCGCTGAAAGAGTTGACAATGTTGACAGAGTATGATATTTGAAATGTATCCAATTATATCACATTAAACAATGCCATTTTAAATGAAACAGCTGGTATGGTTCTCTTGGCACTCTTGGCATGATGGTTATGTTACCTGTGCTCACTGACATACATACAGTACATAGTGTACGTCTGACATTTAGTACTTAATGATGTACTCATTTGATGGTTTGAAGGTCCTACATGAGACATTTATAGATTCCTGTTTACATTTTCCACAGTTAAGAAGTTCATCTGGCTGCCAGTGTTTACCGTCAAATGATCAGAGCAACTATGCTTGCCATGTACATAGTCTCTACTTAACCCAGTATTCTCTCGGTGATCTTGGCAACACTTGCCCCATTAACCCATTCAGGACGGTATGGTTTTGGGCATAACATGCCGTATGGAGACCTGAAAAGAAGAGCCATGAAAAGAGAGGTGTGATGGAGTTAAAGACCTGCTCTTGAGCAGAATCACCAGAAAGATATCAACATGAATTCTCCATTTACCTTTATAAGCCAGAACGTTGTAAGGACCAGTCCTGAATTGTTAATGTCAGGATCTCTTTATGGATTGATAAATTGAAATGAATTATGAATATCGGTTACAAAGAAATCTAGTGCAGTATTAGAATCATGGGATGGTGCAGACCAGGAAATGAGGATGGATTGGGTTGGGGTTGGGGTTGGTAGTGAATGATGAAAATGGAGGAGAGTGGGGAGAGAGAATGACTAGAGAGATAGCTAGAGAGGGGGGGGGGGGGGGGGGGGGGGGGGTGATTGGTAGAGGGATAATGAAGAAAGTGCGAAAGTACAGATAGAAAGGGTTGTTTATGAGCCGTTGTAGCGGCTACTGGTAAACATGCTGCTTATTAATTTAGAAGTGATTTGGAGGTTCCGTGCTCGTAGCGGTAAACTGTTGTTACATACACGTAGATCTCGTTTTATATGAGGAGTGTGATGGAATCGGCTCTAAATCCAGCCCAAAAGTACATGTTGGCAATTTATGCTTCAAAGAGCCCATTTCAGTTCTAATAGATTTCACCGCGAAGTTAATTTCGGAGTGCTACTTGAAAGTAGGCCAGCTTGAAGAAAAAAAAAGACCCATAAAATCAGGTTGTCCCTGCCTAAACCTTTATGTTAGGGGGGGGGGGGGGGGGGGGTGGTAAAAATCTTGCAATGTTGGATGTACAATTGTAATTGACCATTTCATATTTCATGTTGAAAATATGAATTCCTGTCATCCTTTCTAGGTGGTTAGTGTAATATCTTATTTCCCCCCTTTTCAGGTTGCTCTGTTTCTTTAACACATTATGTTGAAGAATTTCAATTTGAAATTAATGTGTGAAGCGTATCTAGATAGATCTCAAAACCGATTCAGAACTTCATGGAAATCATTTCGCGAAATATTGATTAGGTTGCACTCTTACATTGAAACCCTTCCATTGTGGCCTTGTACACAAATCCCAGAACATGACTGTAATTGTGCTGCCTTCTAGTTATCTTTCCTGCAAATCAGGCAACAAAATACCCTGTCAAATGTGCCAATCAGTTTCCCAGTATACAATCAAAATTGTATTACATACTTCTCACATCTAGACTACATCTCAATGGGAACAGTAGCCCTCTCACTTCGTCTTAGTAATACAATGATTTTACATTTGTTCTCATTTAATCCTATTTAATGCTAAAAATACCTCTTGTGCAACAATGACTTTATATTTCATTGAAGAAAAAACAAATTGCAGATCCATTGTACATTTCTTATGGTTGAATACAATGTTCTGAATTTGTTTTTCATTATTTATTCTATTCATATATTATTTCACTTGTAAAACTTAAATTTCTAAATTTGTTCTCTTTTCTCCCCCCATTTTATTCTGGCTACAGATGGTTCTACTTGCAGTTCTTCTAGTCACAGTACTCATCAATATATTATTTATAGCAGAGAACTGGGAGGAGACTAAGGGAAGCACAAATAGACGGTAAGACATTTTTGTTCAGTTCAATTCAATTCAATTCAATTCAAAGTAAAATTCAGATACAAAATGTTTACAAATAGATTTTAACAGGTAACACCTGTAAGCTTGTCGAGTAAGGGCACCCTGGTAATGTTGACAAAATTATATAGTAGTTGGAAACAATGCAAAAACATACTAGATACAATGCATAAGAAAAATGGCAATGGAAAGTAGTATCATATAAACAAATAATTGATTGTTATCGATGATGGATCATTTATTATTTGCAAGTTCCTGTCTTTTGTTTCTGCATTCTAGTTGACTTACTGCTCCATTCAATCGTATGCCAGTGAATTTTTGTTTTATTTGATTTCATAATTATTGTACATTTTCAATAAAAAAAAACAACTCTCAAACATATTGACAGGTAATCAAACAAACACATAACACACATCATCATACATACACTGATTGTTAAAATGCAAAAATGCATACTACGCACAAGCATGTTTTGTGTTTTTGCAAACTGTCTAGATGTGTGCCAATCTAGGCTTCTATTTCATGCCATTAGTATGGGACCTTTTGGATTGGAGCCAAAAAGGCAATTAATTAGCGGGGAAAATATATTCTCTTGAGTTTCAAATACTTAATCATCACAGTGTTTTTTGATTTACTGAGATTGAGAGTTTGCAGAGATGAACCAAAGGGGAAACAGAGTTGAGTTAAACATGTACATTATGTTTGGGTATTATCTGTATAATGGTAATTGGTAAAATTACATTGTTCCATCATAAAGGATTTTAAAACCTAAAGATTTAACATGATATTAAATACACAGAATATAAAAAGATTTAAACACTTTTGATGCATTTATATTTTTCAGTCTGATTACATCTAGAAAAAACAAATGTTAAAGTTATTCAAGATACTTAAATGGTCAAACTTTTCTTTAGTTAAGTACATTATGAATTCAGCAGGGATAAAAGTCTGCAACCTCTAGATTGTACACCAGACCACTTGAGTGTTAAAGAGTTCATATTTAAAAGTAGAATCAGAATAATATACTGGTACAGCACCTAGACTATTTCATTAGAAAACCTACAAATGTGTGCAAGAAAAATTCATCCTTATAATGGCCAAGTCAACCCATTGCCTACGGGGAACCTGGATGAACAAGTAGTAACTCTATGAGAATGATATCATCCAGTAGTCAACAGGTTAACCCATTCAAAGCTGTTTGATTTTCATATAACATGCATTTTCCATAGATCACAGCCAAAGTCTTTTCAGGACCAGTCCTTAATGGGTTAACCTAGAGAATTGAAGGTTGGCAATGAAGTGAGAGATTGCAAATGAATAATGAATGCTTCAAACTCTACATGATGGATGTGATAATGTGGACTAATCGTTTTCATGGCCGTGTGCCCCTCTCCATTTTGTTTGGGAAACGGTTTCGCAGGGAAATCATACAAATTACTAAAGAATACTTTATAAATTTTGCACAGAGTTTGATTGATCTACAAAGTATGCATAGCCTTGGGAATTGTGATCAATTGAATGAAAGGGGGAAACGTGGAAAGAGGTGAATTAAAAAGAGCAGAATTGTAGATGAATGAGGGTGAGTTGGTGAGCATTTGAAGGTGATTGCTTGTTTGGGAAAATTAAATGGGGTTAATTTTAATAAAAGAAACCTTAAATTGGAGGGAATAAAGGTAAGTTAATGATCATTTTAAGTTGATTGGGAAGGGAAAATAGGGGAATAAAAAGAGCTGGAATTGTGGATAAATTATGGTTAGTAGAGAGTAATGTGGGGGGGGGGGGGGGGGGGTAGTAACAAGAGCTGAAATCATAGATGAATACAACCATTCAGGACTGGTCCCCAAAGTACTCTATATGGAAAGGACATGTTATAGTTATAACCATATTCAAATAGCCTTGAATGGGTTAAGTTGTATTGGGGATCAATTGAGGTGTATGGGGAAGGGGGAAATACATTAAAAGAGCTTAAATTGTTCATGAATGAAAGGAAATAAGGTACATTCCTAGAGCTTCCATTCCTGACACTGAAATGGGGTGAAAATGGCACCAACATTCATGAGAAGAATGCCAATTAGTTTGTTTGATTAGATGTTATTGACTTGATACAGACAAACCAACATTATAATTGATTGTGTCCTTCATGAGACATTCAACTGGTAGCTGCTGCATTGAACAAACAAATGTTGCAAAGAAAAGTTCTTTGGAATATTTAATTTCTAATTGTGCATTGCACCCTGAGCCTATTGTAAAAGGGAATTGACTCATTATAGGACTTCTATATTATTATTATTATTATCATTGTTAGTATCATCATTTCTATAATTATTATTATTACTTCAAATAAATGAATAGGTTTTATGGGGCCAACCATGTTATCCTGAATGTAATGTACTATGTTGCATATTTGGCAGTTATGAATGGTATTGTTTGTGGGACTTTTTAAATTATGACCCATTAAAATTGTCGAAAGCATGTTTTATTAGTGAGTCAGACATAAAAATATGTTGACAAAATGATGAAAAGTTGAGGAATAATGAGTTTTGTGAGGAATAATGGTGCTGAGGAATTCATGAAGGTGAGAGGGCAATGGTCTATAAAATGGGGCTTTATGAGGTCAATTTCAATTCCACTCACAAATCTGTCACCATAGTGCAAGTGGGTGTGTATTTGTAATTGTTAGTGTGTGTTTGTCCATGTGTATGTGTGTGTGTGCATGTATAATTTGTGCGAGATATGTATGTGTGTGTGTGTGTTTGTGTTTTCAAAATAAGTGTTTTTGTTTATTATGTGTGTTTTTGTGTGTTTGTGTGTGTTTGTTAGGTATTCCTGACCTAACCCTGTAGTTTTAAAACCTTCTCTTATAATAATCTGAACTTAAATAAATAAAAGTGTTTTGTTAATAAATATTGCTATCAGTAAGTAGCTATGTAGCTTACATTCTACTTTACATGTTATGGACCACCCTAACTGGGTCAATGCACCCTGTAACTGTAAGGCTATCTGAGCTGCAAACTCACAACAAATTGTAAATTGCACCTTTTTGGGGGGGGGGGGGGGGGAGGGGGTGTTGGGGAGGAGCATCCTTTCCATTTCATTTTCCAATTTGTCATAATTGTTTTGCTAATCAATATTTTACCCATTTCAGCAGCCAAGAGTTGAGAGAATTACTGAAAAGTACTGCCCTTTAAATGTTACTCCCATTAATCTTGAGAACATTGTAATTGCACATTTAGAAATAAATAACACAAAGTTAAATGGTGTGGATGAAAAAGAAAACACTTTGAAAATGAAAATAATGAAAGGAAATAATTGATCCATGTGAGTCGATAGGAACATACAATGTATGTGCATTATATGTAGCGCATACTGAATTGTTGAGTTTGTATAGAATAGAAGGGCATACTACTGAGCACTGAGCAAGCTGAATACATGGAGTGGAAGATTTCCTACTGTGAAGTATTTCACCTGCAACTGGAGGAAGAAACAGTAGGAAGTTGACTGGATACAAAAACAGAAGAAAGAAACTCTGGAAATCAAGGATATAGAAGAAAGAAGAAAGATTGATCGGTGTGAGTGGGTAGGTAGCGCCTGCTGAATGCTGGGCAATCAATGACAATGACATTAAGACGAAGCTCCCAGTGCTTCAAATATTCTACCATCTTGCTTCTATTCCTGTTCTGCTCCTTTCTTTGTATGTTTTCTTTATTATCCTTCAGTGCAGGTGTGTGGTGCTGTATGATTGTCTTTCTGTATGTATGTGAGTTTGAGTGTGTCTGTCTGTGCAATTGTGTGTGCGCGTATATATGTTTGTATGAAGGTGCATCATTTGCATGTTGCCATGTGTGTGCACGTGTGTGGGTGTGTGTGATGGAGGGCGTGGCAGATGGGAAAAAATGAGAAGATCAAAATGAAATCGGACAAAATTGTTATTGCTCTTTTCCAATTTTCTGTTTTGGTCTTTGTAAGTGGGCAGGGTTATTTGATTAGTTGCAAGTTGTGTTGGGTGATCGAGGACTACTGTTTGGTGTAGTTAAACCATTGTGACATAACACTTCATGTTGCTTTTATTTGGGTAAAATGAAAGTGTATCTCAATAACTCCAAATTGAGTTACACTACCATTCCACAATTAATGTGTGTGGCGTCATTGGATTAAAGGCTGATAGCCAGCAACATAAATTCAAGTCACTTATGGCCAGCTGTGATGGGTTGTCACGTTTTGTTTTTAGCCAATAATAAAGTGAAATCATAAAGGGGAGGGCAGATAGGCTTGTAACAGAGGAGATGCTATAAACTTTGTATTAAGTCTTTCAATAGAGGTCATTACCGCTGGTTACACTCAGAACTCAAAAGCCTCGCACCGCTGGAAAAGAGTTTAAATATAGCCAGGCCTCAGAATGATTGGAATTTTATGCGCGTTTGTAACAGGAGGGAGTCGTTGAGGGAGGCACAGTATTTCAGGAGTGGTGATGGTTTGGGAGGGGGGGGGGGGGGGGCTGTTCTGGGTTTCATTGGATGGGGAATGGTTGATGTATTGCTATACAACACAATTGGTAACCGTTTAATGAGAGTTGATTTTTTAAGGGGCTTGCGAGGATGCAATTGTGAAGGAAGGTAGAATCTTGAAGTAAAAGGAGGGAGTCATTGATATGCATGACTACCCACAATTAATTTTTTTGGGTGGGGTTGGCAAAATCGTTAGATGTTTAGCCACATCAAACTCTGGTAATATGTTTTGTTTTTTGTTTTACCCTAAGGGGGAGGGGGGGGGGGGGGGGGTTATTGATGCAAGTGAAGGGAGTTGTTGATGTACATTCATGCTTAACTTTTTTTATGAGGGGGTGGTGGTTTTGGTGGTGATTGATGGTATCTGGTTGAGGTAGTCCTGTGCAAAAAGGATGATGTGAGAATGTGAGATCATTCCAACGGGCCTTGACGCTATGTCAGTCAATGAGAGCTACGAACAGATTGCAACATCCTCAGCAGCAGCTGTACTCTGGGTTGCCCCTCTAAATCAAATAGTTCAGGTTTGAAATCAGTTGACAGATCGATCGTGGTATTCAGGGCCCTCCACAGATCTTCTTTTTTGCAATGAACAAGGGCGAATTTAACATTAAAATTTGCTAACTATTAAGTTATGAACTTCAGTTATTGAATAGTATATAATATAATATTGAATTTAATTTGAAAAACCCTTTAGAAGTGGCTGATACATTAAGAAATACTGGCTTTCAAATGTTTAAGATGGCAGCATAGTCCCACATGTGTATATTTTTGTTTCCACCCAAAATGCTGAATTGAAGGACATTTCTTAATGATATCTTGTGTAGGATCCCACCCATCCCTGGGTGATATATTTTGACCCATTCAGGGTTGGATCTACATGTATTCTACTCAAGCTAGGTGCTATGGAGAATGCATGAGCACTTCATCAAGAATAAGTTGTCTTCAATGATCCGTAAAAGATATTTTAACTCTCAAACAACAACAAAATGTCCCTTTAAATGCACAATGTTATCATATTTTGGACAGTACTAGAAAGGTCTCTGCACTTCCCTGTGGCTGTGGATGTATAGAGAATTCCTCTACCCCTGCAGCCCGCAGTGAACTCTCTTGCCTCCCTGCAGTCTCTACGTAGTATGTGTGTCCACCTCATGACTGCGTTCACATCTACAGTTGAGACAGCTTGTAGATCAGGGCCCCGTTGCAGGAAGAGATGCAATCAACTGTAAGTTTAAATTTATTGCATGTCAGACAATCAGATTTGCCCATTTAGAACACATAATCTGACTTACAATTAATTGCATCTTTACAATCCATTGCATCTCTTTCTGTAATGGGGCCCAGGTCAGACATGGTCTAACTTTTGGTTCGACTTTTTGCTTGAAAAGAGTTTGAATCACTTTGAATCACTGATAGGGCCAGTTCAATAATCTTCTTCCAAATTGTTGGTGCCAAAAAAACAAATATTTATTGGCCCTAAAATTAAACTTCATTCATAAACTTGGTACTAGTTTAACCCATTCGGTACTGGTCCTGAAATGACTCGGTCTAGGGTTTATGGAGAATGCATGCTACACCAAAAGCAAATATTCTTGAAGGGGTCAAATATCTCACTCCTTTTATTTATCAAAACTAGGAATATCAATGAGCTTCAATATGTATTTGTTTACACCATTGTATCTGTTTCAAACCTCTCCCAACTTAGGAAACCTAGACAATCTAGTTATCTAGATCAGATATGAAGTGGGTAGGTGGGATTCCATAGGGTCTTGCAATGCGGGTTCACGCACCACAACGTGAGTGCAGCTGTGAGCGTGAATACCAATGGATAGAGGACTGAATGTACCCCACTGATCTATACACATTTAGGATAAGTTATTTGGTTGGTCGAGTATAGGAGCATATCTGCCATTTTGCCACTCTTTACTTACCATCAAGCTGATCTGACCATATTATTTAGCTTTTTAATTTTTTGTTATACTTAGTGGACATGTACTTAATAAAAATATATAAAAAGAACTATAATTAAAAAAAGACAATATGAATATGATGGCTGTTTTATGCCATAAAAAATAAGTACTCACACATGCTTCAATAGGGTATAGTCTACATGTATCTAGCACTCAATCTAGATCAGTGGTACGACCAGCCAGACATCCTCCGGATACCAGGATAGAGCTGTAAAAGCACTGTCAATGAATAAATCTATACCAGGGAGGCGGGATAATAGAGTGGTTGTCCGGGAGATGAACATGTATGTTTACCATGAATGCGCAAGTCCAAATGTTAAATGAAGAGACTTGTATGTGCCATTTATAATCAACATTAAAGTGATCCATTAACTATATTTTTTCCCAAGAAGTGATATTTGAGACTTCAATTATATACCAATATCATTGGAAGCTTCTTTGGAACGATATGTGAGATTTTCATAGAAAGGGAATTATGTTTACCTAGTGAAAAACAAGTAAATCGATGTCTGATTTTATCCCGATCGTTTGCGTGAAGTATCCTAATTCGGATACAATGGAGGATTTATTCTATGAATTTGACTACGGTCGAAAGCGTCTAGAGACACTTAAAAATTAAATCTTAAACTTCCATGATTAGGGAGACATTTGAAAAATCAAAACCCATTTCATTCTTCTGTTACCATCAGCCAAACAACAAGGTACAAGAGAAGTGTGAAAGCTCCAAGTTATTTTGGTTGAATTTTCCACGAAGTTAATGGATCACTTTAACCTACATGTAGCTAGTTCCAAGAACTAGTATGAATGATGCAAACTACACAGCAAAAGTAAGCTTCAGGCCAACATGAGTTCATTAATGAAGTAAATTGCTAACTGACTAGTCAACCAATCAGGGATCTCTCAAATTAATTTCCACGTTAAGGACATCTCATTATAGTTTCGGGCTGACCGATTTGAACAAGTCTTGAGCATATTTGCCTGGCAGAGTCGCCTGAAAGCAGAATGATTTTCTAGCCATGTATCGAGTCAGAGTTTGTTTGGTTTATCATTTAGTGTCAATCATTTACTATCACAAATTTTAATCTAAACATAGGTAACACAATTGAAATGCAGTATTCAAACATCATGCTTGAATGCTGATTTGATTAAATTATTGAATCAAGAATATTTTCCATTGATCTTTATCCCTGTCATGTCAAAGAGTCAGTTGTTCATTTTGATAAAAACTGACAAATGTTCAGTTTCATCTCTTTGAACATCTCTTTCATCTCGTAACAAACATTGTTACACATAACAGCACTGAAGTCACAGTTTAAAAATACATCTGCAGCAATCAATGCCAGTGGAATAGACTCATTTCTAGTTGAAGCTGAACAAAAAGAAAGATTAATTCTTCTTTTCAGTGGAATAGACTGGGTGATAGATTACACTGTGATGGGGTTCAGGATTAGTGATTGCACAAAGTTACTTGATACCTGAAAAGAAGAAATGATTGATCATTTCCCCTCTCTTTATTTCAGATAATATGTCCCCCTTTTACATGACAAAGAGTCATTTGCTAGCAAGGAAAAGAATGATATATTATTGACAATTTCAGACAATCTGTTCTCGTTATACATTAATCACAGTCATTTATCTGCAAGCAACAAAATGATTGATATTTTCCCCTAACACTATTTCAGATATGTTCTGATTTTATATTACATAGAGTCATATCAAGGAAGAAATGATATACATGTATATTATTCACAATTTCAAATTATTTGTTGTTGTTTTATGTTGCATAGAGTCATTCTCTAGCAAGAAAAAATATGATGGATCTTTTCCCCATTTTTTTCTTCAGATATATGATCTCCTTTTAAAGGGGTAGTACAGTTTTGGTAAGGATGAACTTTAGTAACCAAACCTGGACAGTAACATTATAAACTAATAGTTATAACTCCACCATGCTCGAAAGGTATACAAAATTACAAACGACTAAGTAAAAAGCCTGTTATCATTCAAAAAGAGCCATTAAAACACAAGAGGGCGCTTTCTAAAAAGGCATTGGTTTCAACCATTTTTCATACAAAATTATGCATGTGATGTTTTATTGAAATAATGATTAAATAGAGAGATCATCAACAACTATTTAAAAAATGCTTTTGAAAATCTTTGAAAAAGTGCAAGCATTTTTTTAATTTTTTGAAAAAATCATCTAATTATTTGGGCCCCAAATAATTATAAGATCTGATACATTTATTGATATTTCAGCCGTTTCTGGGTCGATTTTGACCAAATAAAGTTTATTCTGCCATTTAAATTGCATGTAATCTCAAATTCGCCACTCAGTTTTTCATTACCTCACAAAAAAATTGTGATGCGCAGTGCCCTCTCTACCAAAACTAAACTACCCCTTTAAATTACATAGAGTAATTTGCCAGCAAGGAAAAAACATGATTTATCATTGACAAGTTCAGATAATATGTTCTTGTTTTTACATTACATAGAGTCATTTGCCTGCAAGGGGGGAAAAAAGGAATATGATTGATATTTCCTTCACTAATTTTTCTGATAATTTGTTCTGGTCTCAGGAAATGTGCCCATTGCCATTATTGTTTCCGTAGGACAGAGAGGAAACCAGATGATGGAAGAGGGGCTTGATTGATGTTGTTGTTGGCGACATTGGAACCAGGCAGGGATTGGATATGATGGGAATATGATACCTAACAGCTGTAGCCCCCTTGTTTGGATTCATTTCCTATTGCCCCTCCTCCTAAATGAAAGAAAATGCACGGATGCTCCGAGCGAAATTGCCCCCGAAATGCCAAAATAATCCCCTGAAAATCATAAAAGAGCCCCCCCCCCCCCCCCCCAAAAAAAAAAATGTGCATAGAGTTCAATGAAAATCAAGTTTTAGAGTCTTATTTTCATGCAGGCAAACTGGAAAAGTGGCCCCCAAAATAAATTTGAATTTCTTCACTGCTCCTCCCTGTGTAGTCTTTACCTGTGCTGTATGAGCAGTGGCATAGGCCATGGCTAAAGGAAAAATGGGGGCAATTGCATCCCCCATGCACAATATGGGAAGAAAAAAAGTCAAGAAACATATAGCGTTACGTTTATTTAGCTCACACAGTCCCTTGCGAGGAATCTTGCAGTATGTACAGTATGGGATCCATCATCATGCAATCATATAAACTAAAATAATCAGTTGCTTTAGCATGAATGCTCATCTGTTTTTGTATTTCAAAAGAAACATAGAGCAAGCAATTGCTTATTGGTAGGCAAAGGGAACTATAAGCAGCCAAGCCAAAGTACAATCAGTGTAGTGGAGTAGATGTTGATGTGGTTTGTGCTAGGGAGCTATAGTAGGTTCAAAGTAAACATGACCTTAGCTTACCCTTTCCCCTTCACCATTATGTCTTCCTCCCACCCTCTCTCTCTACATCCATATCTCAACCCTAGAGAACCCTGTTCCCCCTCTCTACATCCATATATCTCAACCCTAGAGAACCCTGTTTCTGCACCATCTTTCCCCCTTTCTCTCTCCATATAGAACCCAGGTAACCCCTTCATCATCTGCCCCTCTCCATCTCGACTCTCCATTGAATCTGATTAGATATGATTGGAGCAAGCTTTGCTTCATAATTAACTTAACCCAAGATTACCCTCTTCTTTTCATTACCCCTCTCTCCCTCCTTTCTCTTTGATTTCTGAATTAAATTGGATTTCCTCCAAATTTCAAGGAATGCATCAGCCCATTGATACAGTAGATTATAAATGGAAGAGCTCTTCTGTTCATCCTGATGTATACATGTACATGACCTGAGATTACACCCATATTATCACTCACTCTCTTGTCTCTCTGATTTCGGCATTAAATTGGATCTACTCATTAAATTGGATCTACTCAACATTTCAAGGAATGCATCTCCATATACATGACCCCAAGATTACCCCCCTCTTCTTTATCCACATTGTCCCGTCCATTTCTTTTTTGATTGAACTATTTGCATCTTCCTTTGAAACGTAAAGACTATATTTTGGTTGGAACACAAAAAACCTATTCCACCCAAGAATCAAAGCATCCCTTCCTCATCATCACTCTCTCTTTGTGTATGAATTCAGTTAAATGCGCCTCCGCTAAGTTCCAAGGAGTGTAGTGGACAATGGAAGATTTTTTTACTGTATTGGTATAATTTTGGAGATTTTCATCCACATCACTCACCCCTAATTTTCCCCTTCGAACCATCTCACATTCACACACTTTAATATAGATCTTCTAATCAGGAAATTAATACACATTCTTTTAATTCCATTCGAGGCTTATAAATTATATGAAAGGATTGCAGTAAAATGGATGCACCTCCCCTAAATATTAACCCATTGCCTACAAGATGGGGATTGAAAAATGAAGTATGGAACAGGTTAAGAAGAGCATCAAGCCTTATAGGCTTATTGATAATGGACCCTAGCAGACTGCAGGGGTTCAGCATCAACATGACCCCAGATTACCCTCAGCTTGTCCAAGAGATGCTCTTGACTTTGCCATCTAGACTTTGCCTGGGGGAGAGAGAGAAGGTGAATCATGGCTATATATGGCCAGCCAGGGTCTTATACCAGATCAGCGATTTGTTTATCCTACTGCAGTACAAAACTACAATTGCCCTCTGGTCTCCCCTCACCTCAGGGGGAGGATTTGGAGCAAGAGAAGGAAAGAGAAAAGAGAGATGAGAGAGGGAGAAAGATTTAGTCTTGTTATTGTACTATTCTAGTTTATAGGCATGCATGGATGGACTCTGGGAAAAAAAAATGAATATTCCCTTTTCCGGGGCTACTCTTCAAGAATGCCTGCATGAAAATAACATTAAAACATTTGTTTTGCATTGAACACTATGCAAATTTATTGGGGCTCTTTTATGATTTTCGGGGGCTCTTTTTGGCATTAGGGGGCGAATTCGCCCTGAGCCCCCATGTATTTTTGTTCACTGCTTGGACTTGAAAGATTTTATGTCCTTTTGTCTTGAAATATTTGCAGTGAAATAGCCGTGTTTATTTCCTACTGCAATTCAAATGCCCTCTCTAGTCACCACCTCAGGGATACATTCTAAGCAAGAGGGATGACAGAAAGAGAAATGGGGGTGATGGTATATGGGTCAGAATTTTGAAAAGTGCACTTTTCGGCCCAAACAGGGTAAAATTAAATTTATTTTTTGTATTTAAAGACATCTATCTAATGTGAAAGCATGCAATCCTAGCTTTCAGGCGTACCCCATTATACTGGGAAACTCCATGTGGTTCCGTTTTTATTCACTGTTGAAGTAACCCATCTCCAAAAGGCGAACGTCCGTGAGGGATTATGTAGATATAGATTTAGTACCCATATATCTCATTTATTTTCTGTCATATACAGCTTATATTCGGACAATTTACTTCTAAGACTTGCTTCTCTCTGTATGCCAAACATGGATTGTGTTTTATTTGCCAAATAGAAAATACAAACGTCCAAACTTTGACTGAATTGTTATATTTCTTTTTAAATAATGTATTATTCGGAACCTTTGCTTTTCTTTAGCCGCATTTTTTAGGAACGCACCTATATACGCTCGTATTCCCGTATCAGATATTTGAATGTGCATGTTAATAGGATCAATTGCTGTCTAGATCATATATTACATAATTACATGACCAAAGAGAGTATAGTTTTCATCACGGACGTTCCCATATCGCTCACGGACGTTCGCCAGAAACAAGAATGTTGGCAGAATGATCTGATCTCATCAAAAAGAGTTTCTATTCTTCGTAAATGGCTTTAAAACAGGGTCATTATAGAAACAAACTTGAACATTGCAATAAACCTTTTAAAATGGTTTGGTTTTTACATGGACCTGGTCGTTATAACGAGTCCTATTATTGGTTTAAATTGATTTAATGCTTATAGAACAATATGATGATAATACTTTATCTATTCCTATTATATTTAAGCTAGAGACCATGTATACATCCTAGTCAGATATAAAAGTAGCATTTCCAAATCGCCTGGTCCCTCTTTCTTACTATATTGTTTTTAATTACAATTTCACGGACGTTCGCATAAATTTCACGGACGTTCTCTGCCTGAACAGTCTTTTAGAAATTGATGACAACATTTATTTGAATCTCCTCCAGACCAATATAAAACATATAAATGTATCAGTTGATATGATTTTAGCTATCTGAATTAATTATAATGACATGTCTGCTACTTAACTATCACTCTTAGTGGACCTGTGGAAATCGTAACCCCTAATTTTACACCGGCTTTCCCCGGTTGGGCTCTCTATAACAGAAATGCCACTATACTTCTGTAAATAAATGATTTTACAACATTTCTGCAAACATAAATAACATGTATAATCAAAATAAAGGCCATTTTCCATTTACCAGAATACGGTTTCTCACATGAGTCTTAATGTCACGGACGTTCGTATTAATTTCACGGACGTTCTCGAATTGCCTATAGTGGTACCCAAGTGTCCCATCTCGAGTCAATTAATTACAGAAATAAATGTAAGTGCCAACATAACGTAAGTGCAAACATATATGCCTATCACACGTTTCAAACCTTGCCATATATATTTAAGATGTATTTTGACTTTGGGAGACCCATAATATATAAACTGTTATTTTGGTTTGTGTATGTTGTACATATATTTCGATTCAATTTGTATATGGTTTATTAATTGAAAATACATATATATATCTATTCCAGCTATATGGCTGAATTGCTAATATGCATTTTCACAAAACATAAAACAAACTGAGGGTAACAAAATCCATGAGCAAAGTAAATAATATACTCGTATAACTTATTTCTTAAATAAATACATATAGATTGCATTTTAGATCATACATGTATATATTCTTTGCATAAAGAAATATTAGACATAGAAACCATTACGCTAAATACGCTAAACATATTATATGTGTTTATTATCGCATTTTATTATTATATTTAGAAAGAATATTTTAATTTAATGTAAAACCAATCGCATAATTATTATAATAAAAACAATCATTTTAAAGCCTAACTGTTTAAATCTAATTTGCAGAGATTATAAATTGTTTTATAACATTAATATGTCAAAGTTAAATCTTTCAAATAATCACGTTGATAGTTAATTCCGACCCACAGTTTCCTGACCCACAACTCGTTTCCTAATTGTTAACCTCCAATCGGTTTTAATGTTTCAATTAGAATTAAGAACAATGTTGACCTTGAATGGTTTATTATAAATATTGCGCGAACTGAAATTTAGTTGTATAATATTATAATGATCCTAGCAAAAACAATATTTTTGATATATCAAGAAAGAACAAAACAGCCAATATTATATATTATTACGATGAAGTCATCAAAATAATGCATAAATCTTACAATCTCTATTAAATGGAAGAAGTCCAACAAATCTAATCCCTTGCTAGATATAATTTCAAACGATACCACATAATTTGGCACTATTAACAGATTGAAGCAGAGATGCTTTGAAAACCCATTCATACGTCATCATAATAATAAATGCGTTTGTCTCTAGATCTGCATACTTACGGGCTGGATATTGCAGCTTTGCACATCAGGCATAAATTATGATATAATTATGTATTTATTATCATATTATCATTATTATCATTATTATTATTTTATTTATTTATTTTCTTTTTTGAGGGGGGGAAGAGGGGTATGCATGTATTCGTTGCTTTTTCGTAATACAGTCAATATTGTAAAGCAAGTAGCTATCCTCTCGCAAGTAGCTGACGACCTTTGTGATGTACCTCTTCTTTTCAAACAACTGGCGTCATACAGCCATTTAGTTGGACTTAAATCCGACAGGCAGATGAGAAAACAGTCTCAAAGCCTGCAGCAGAGGAGGAGCCGACAGTCTCAAGTTTTGCAGAGGGTGGGGCAACAGTTTCCACTCAGACTTTCGGTTGAAATGTTGTTATTGCGCCATATACCCCCTTATTACCATTATGTTTTGAACAGCTTTCTTTCGCTTGTAGGCCTGCGACTGTGCATAATCATAATCTTGGGGTTTGCCTTCCTATAGTATAATGTCAACGCTGCACGGGTAGAAGTAAATATAATATCTAGGGGTATTACAAAACAGCTAAGCAAGGTGATCAAATGTAAAACGAACCTCCGTGATGGTGACTAAAAATCAACATATTCATGTGTGGTTGGCAGTGACCTGGGTCGAAAGGCACACACAAGGGGCACCTGCTGTCAAAAAATTGTGCCAGTACTTGAACTTTTACTAAGATTTTTGGGGCCATAAATGACGAACGAACGTCCGTGAGCACAACATTTTATAAGTTTGTTACAGTTAAATGACTTGCAGGAAATAAATCCATATGGGATATGAGAGACATAACAATGTACTAACAACATCAAACGGTATCAACTTGATGTGAGCGTTTAACATGGTAACATTATTTGAACAATTTTCATGATCGAACGTCCGTGAACGAACGTCCGAGCGAACGTCCGTATCATAAATAGTTGTCAAAAGGCTTCGAAAATGCCTGATATAAGTTTTTGGTTAGCTGCTTGCCTAATAAAATTGCTGTACCGGTGTCTACGTGCAGATAAGCAGCCTCAGATTCGTAACTGGGTCTACTCTTGCCGGACGTTCGTTTTCATCACGGACGTTCACGAAGATCAGTTTCGGCCCAAACCAAACATTGTATTTGATAGATAGTTTTCAAATAGGCAAAATACTGTGGCCCTACTGTGAGTTCATCAGACTGACCCCAGCAATTGATGACTAGGATGCACTTCGCTGAGCAGTGATGATACAAGAAGACAGAACGTCCGTGACGAAATCCAGTATAATTTCATACAAAAAAATGTTACTCCGCGAGCAGGAGTAGTTAGCCAACAATTTTTGTAGAATGTGTTCAGTGGGTTCAACCCTTAGTTTTGGCAATAGTTTTTGTTTTGACAACTAAGTAGAATTCTGGTTGTATGGATTTTAATGTATGTTCACGGACGTTCACTTATTATGACCTTTCCTATTGAAATGTACCATGAGATCATATCAATGCCGCTCTACCGCCAATTCTTATGTGATACATGCTCAAGACATGTAAGATAGAAAATATAGACGTTAATGCCTTTAAAGTTGATTAATATTTTTTTTATCAGGTTAAAAAAAAATCATAATTTTGTGGAAAATGCCAATTTATGCTATTTTTTCACATTTGAGGTCCTGTGGCATGAAACCAAATGTTTGAAATGATATAAAACTATACATTTTCTGAAAGCCTTAATAATTCTCTTTAATATGAGACCCAAAACAGGTATATCAGAGTTAATGGTGAGACACAGCAAATGATAGAAGCGCTCAAGGTCTGGAAATGGCTAAAAGTGCACTTTTCAAAAATCTGACCCATATATAGGAATCCTAAAATAGATTTGATTGATTAATTTGAGTTCTTTGTCATAATATTCTGGTTCTGGGAATGGGATATTATATAGGTCATAATAAGAAATATTGATGCCCCATTGTCATAATGGAACACCATGTTGAAATGCCCTGCGATATTCACCCCATGGAAATGTAAGGATGTAAAATACAAAACAACAACAGATGAAGAAATGGTAGAAAGTTGAATTTTGTTATGTTATGCAATATTCTCATGGTATTCCTGATTGGAGATTTTATGCCCTATTGTCAAGTAAATGTTTCTATGTTTCTAGTGAATGTCCCAGTGCAGTCCAAAGGCCCTCTGGTCTTTACCCCCAGTGAAAGATTTGGAGATAGGCGAAATGAAAAATGATGGAAGGAGAAAGAGAAATGTATATAGAGAGAGAGAAACATCAGTGTAATATTTTGCTTTATAGATTACATAAGGAGATTCTGTATTATTTGAGTATATATTGTTCAGTTTCTAGTGAATGTCCCATTATGGTTCAAAGGCCGTTAGGTCCTTGCCCAAGCAAAAAGGTTGGGGAATGTGGTGGAAGAGAAAATTGTGGAGGGAGAAATGGAAATGTTCAGTTACTAAATTTAGATCCATCAATGTAATATTCTGGGGTTACATTGGGAGATTCTGTGTTATAGTGTTTTGTAATGTTCCCAATTGAATACCAATGTTTGCTTTCTCAGTGCAGTTCAAATGCCCTTTTGAGGGTAGAGGCCTGCAGGGAATATTTGGGAGAATGAGATGATGAGAGTAACATAATATATGAACAGAGATTTCCTTTGATCAATTTAGGTTCATCTTTGTAATATTCCAGATTAGGACATGTAGGGATAGCAGATGGAAATATATTGTCTCAAATCAGTTTTAATCTAATTAGATTCCAATATCTGTATCACTAATCCTTAGAGCTAGAAATAGTGGGAATTGTTTGAGGGTTATCTGCCCTTTGTGGCACAACCGAAATTGTTTAAAATAATGTCATATTTTCCTGTAAAAATATCAGTGTACTTTTTACAGAACAGTATGCACATCTTGTGTAAATTAGTGTAAATTAGTTATTGATTACCACGTTCAAAAGTTAAAACGCACACGGACACATTTATTTAGGAGAGTCTCCTTATTAGGAGGTTGTTCTGATGAATAACATAGACACATGGTGCCATCTTGCAAACATCTTGTGCACAGTGCAAATTAACATATATGCTCAGTGAACGCAGTGTGCACAAACTAGCCTAGTTACGAGTGTTTGAACTACACTGTACTAGTGTAGCATTTTGATCAGTGTGCTCTACATTACCAAGTTACATTAGCTTTATTCCTTTTCTTTTCAATCCTAGGTACATATAGATCGTGGTATCTTGTACAGTCAACTTGGTCTATGGTCGAGGGGATAGTCCTTCCCAGTTGAGTGTATTGCCTGTATGACCCCAGTGAGGACAACCCTAACCCCATACAGGAGTAATGTAAACAGGCATACTAACCATGCCCATCAAATATACCCTTTTCAGATCATGAGTTAGACTTCTTAGACCACTCCTGAAAAGCCGAAGAATATGCACACACCAAAATGATAACAAAATGTTGATTTTAAGAAACTAACCTAAGATGTGAAGAAAATGATAACAAAACATGTTCTTTCACTTAAAAAGTACATGTATGTAAGACACTTTTGAAATGGTCCAGATACTGTCCGAGTGCTAAGCGAAAAGACTTTCAAGTCTCATGTTAATCCCAAAGATGTTTTAAAAGTCTTTGATTGGAAACAGACTGTACTTCTCGTGAGGTCGACTGAGGTCGATTTAAGACTGCTCTAAACTATTCAAACAATTTAGGACTGGTCCAGAGAATACTCCGCTAGGATCAACAAAGAATACATGTTGTAGCAAAATCGGTCAGTCCTGACTGGTTAAACTGGTCCTTTACTCATTCCATAGTCCATACTATCTCTATATAGACCTAACTTCAACTTTAGACCATTCTGGTTCATTTTGTTGGGGGCAGCCCGGGTCTCTTCACTTCTAGAGTTAGACTGTTTCTTGGCCCTTTCAGAAATGGTTTAAATCTCAAATTGTGTGAAAGGGTAACCCTGAGTTGCCCAGGCAATATCAGTCATCTATGACAGTAAACCATTGTAGCATCTGGTAGGAATTTTCAAGGAATTCCCTCCAACAGGACATCTTTCTTCAATCTAGACAGGGATTTATGGATGAAATTTCCCTGCTTATTTAGTGTCAAGTTTATCAGGGTCATATTTTGTAGACAGCTAGAGTATTGTTGTTTTTCTGCAGTATTTTGGATGGCATACTTAAATGGTGATACACACAATACAGCAATAGCAATGTGTATCATACTAGAAAATTATCTTGCAACAATACAACTTGTATCTGCAAGATGAGCTTGAATCCCTAGAGGTAATATCTGACAGGAAAAAGGGGTGTGAATCTTTGGTTGTTTTTGTTTTAAAATATGCAAGTTGAGCTTAAATCCCTAGGGGATGTTTAGAACTTAGCAAGAGGTGCGAAGAGTTTGAACCCCTAGGGGTTAGGTCAAACAGATACAGAGGTGTGACTATTTCAAATCTGGTAGCAGAAGTTAGTTTAAAAATCTGCAAGATGCACTTAAAGATAGTGTCCACCTTTTGCCAGTTTTGAGATTATTGTCAGATATGAAAGAAAATACCGTGCTCGCCTGAGAAAATTAGTATATATTTTAGTGGAATTAAAGCTTGAAACATAGTAACCTTGTTGTTACTGAACTTGGATGCCTGCAAAAGAAGGACACTATCTTTAACTCCCTTGGGGGAATGTCTGACAGAGAAAGAGGTGTGACTATTCACTATTGTGACAACTCCTAACGCAATGTTTCCTCCCAGTGGGCACCCAGGGAAGAACACTGTGAGGTTACCAGCAGGGGAACAACAGGCCTGGGGTCAAAGGTCAAGTCCATATTTACAGTGATGGGATGGGCAGGTGTCTTGACAAGATGGAAATTTGAGATTTGTTTAGAATGAAGAAAGTAAATTCTTTTAATATCTTTGGATGCAAATCTGAAATTTCCTTTGATTTTTGTTTTAATAGAGTTGCAACTGCAATAGTAGTCTTTTTAGCAATCAGTTTGAAGAACAGCCACTGTGAGGTCAAAGGTCAAATCCATATTAACAGTGATTTAATAGATTGGTGTCTTGACTCGATCGATAATGATGAAAGCAAATTTGGTGAATTCTGTTTGAAATCTTGGGGATAAGAAGTTTGGTGTCCTTTGGTTTGTTTGAGATTTAGATTTAGAGAGTTGAAACTTAAATCTTAGTGTTTGAAATCAAGAAATAATGTGTAGAAAAGGAGGGAACAGAGACCTTTGGGTCAAAGCCAAAGGTCAAGTCCATTTTACAATAATGAGTTGTAGGTCACTTGACTTTCAAAAGGGGGTTGTTTAGCATGATGAATTAAAGGGATCTAGTAACTTTGTTGACATGTGCAAAAAGTGATGAATGGTTGATGCAATGTATATTGTTGTTATCTCATATGTCCACAGGGTATTGTGTGAAAATTTCAAGTCAAATGGACATTGTATGGCAAAGTAATGAGCGAAAATGCAAAGTGATATTCAGTAACTCACTGCACTCACTTTGTACACGGAAGAAAAACTCGCCCGGAGTTTTTCTTATCTGAATACTTCAATCATACATATCTTTGTAACGAAAGGGAAATTTGAAAAACCGAAACCTGTCCCATGATTTTATTGTTAATACGAATACAACAAGGTATAAGGGAACCGCTAGAATTAAAATTTTATTTTGAGGATTTGGACAATGTTACTAAGTCCCAACGTTGCTAAGTCCCTTTAAAGATTTATTCAAATTGTCTTACAAGTTAAGGGTTTGTTTTTTCTATCATTCCCTCTTTAAAATTTATATTTTTCGCTTCTTGTTTACAAACTTTAACGAGTTGCTGTTGCAGAGGAGGGTGGTGATCATGCTGATATTTGTTAACCTTTTGTGGTGTTTTCAGTCTCTGGCTACTTATGAGCTATATAGGATGGGTGAGAAATCCCCCCCCCCCCCCCCCCCCCCCCCTTAACCCTCTGAACGTTTATACATTTCACTCCAGTCACACAACTCAAAGAATCATATCTATAGATTTGTTCTTTTATGCACCCAATATATACGTGTAGAATGAATTGTATTGAATTGACACTTGACTTCTTACCACTTCAATTCATGTTAGATGAATGGGGGATTAATCTAGATTAATAAAAACTTGTCTAAAAACTGGGTCAATTTGATTCTTACAAATTCATTTGGCAGAGTGTTAAGATACGTGTTGTTTCCTTGCATGTATTGTATGAAGAATTTAGAATAGGGGACATATGAAATGCATCACTGACAACATTTTGTAGAGTTACTTAATTAGTCACAGCCTCACAGATTTGATTCCATACATCATTGTTTTCCCATTAGACTATTATAGCAGTAGGGTCCATGGTTATAGTATTAGACTTCTCTTCATCATGAAGTCATGATCATACTATTATCTATTGCAGTTTGCAGGTTGTATATCAAACTATCAATCAGAATATAATCATATAGATAGCCTGACATGAGCATCATATAAAGGGGATCTTCTAGTCTCTAACCAAAACTAAAAGTATAATCATTTTGTGAAAATGGACCAACATGAGATTGCATATTGGGATATATACAGGCATGTCTGTCAAGTAAGAGGCAAATAATGTCTTCAGCTTGGGAGGAGGCTGATTCTGGTAACAATTGCAATTGATTTATTTCTCTCAGAGTGGGCAGATAAAGGGAATTCAATATCTCATTGCTTTGAAGCCAGACGGTTTCATTATCCCTTTGACCTTGACTTTTATCTCCAAATGAACAATACCATAATGTCAACATGATAGAGCCCTCTGGCCTAGTCTGGCCTCCTTGCACTTAAAGACCTTTTCCAGATGGATGGCACATTATTTATTTCATTTGGTGGATCAATGTTATATTCTCGGAAGGATTTTAATCTAATCAGTATATGAGGCGCATGGTCATGTTTTAAATGTTCAAGCGATGCAGAGACGTTCAGTTTTTTCATTGACAACATCAGTCAAATTTACATTTTGGTTTGTTCTTGGTTTATAGCAGTGTCTTGGGTTCTCGCAGTATCACTTACTGTACTCATGTCATGTTGTGTACAAACAAGTTGTTTGTTGGTTGCTAGAATGAGTGCGCAGATCTACAGTGAAAGGGACTGCTGCGCTTTCCATCTTATTGTTGTTTTGTTTAGGTTGGATGGTGTATAAAGCAAAACACCTTTGACTTTAATGTAGGACTGTGAACAAACATACATGTAGATGTATTGTGGGCACGTCTGCTCGTAAACATAACAACATTCTGAAGATATGAATCATTTCCATCCCTGGAGCAATGTTATTTTCTGGAAAGCTATGACTATAAAACATTGAGCAACTACTAATATTTATAGATGTGTCTCCTGGAGAGTTATTCATAAATCCTAGAAAATGAATTTTGTTCTGGGGAGGAATTTTGTAACAGAAGAAGATTTGAAATATACATTGGGATTGGGGCATGTGACTTCATTAGCACAGTATTCTTTCTTGTTTTCCTGTCCCATTCCAATGTCAAAGATCTCTACTTTCACATTTTTATTCGAAATATATTTCCTCTATTCTAGAGTAGCTTTGTGTTCCGAACTCAATGTTGCCTTTAACATCAAGAACAAGAAATTTAAATTGAAGTCCTGTAATCAAATATAAATGTTGACCCTTTGATATTTAACCTTTGACCTGTGAGTCTGTGACCTTTTATTTTCATGTGCAGGTGGAACAGGTGAAGGTGAAGCAGTAGCTGAGATAGAACCCAGAGATACCAAAGATGGTGGGCGTGACATCCTGGATACGTTACCCCAGGAGCTGGACATAGAGGTCCTATCAAGTGCCAACAAAGTAGCAGTGTCTGTCGGTGGAACGCCGGTAAGTTTTAAATTTTTTCTTTAAAGTAGAAATTCAAAGGGAATAGAATCAAGTTATTATGGTTTATTTTATGATAGAATGAGTTATTAAAGCAATTTGTGCAGTTAACATGTCATGAAAGTGTTTCAGTTTCATTTTTATGAAAATAAAATTTTAGTGAATTGACCCTCCCCTTTACCATGAAATCGGCACAGCAAAGTGGCTCTGTGCGTGACGTAAGAGCCGGGCTTTGCGCTCCACAGCTCAAGCTCGAACGGCGATCTACACGCAAATGTTCATAGAGTGGACGCAGTTCTACTCTCTAAAAACGATTGAATATTGCCTGAATAATCAATATCTGACACACAGTTGTCCTCTCATGTCCTGAAACATATCCTAATGTCAATATTCATGTCATTATTGGCATTGAAAAAGTGTCAATCTCCGTAAAATAACTGTTTACAACTCACCATTTTGACGAATAATTATTGTTGTTCATATACACGGAGATAGTATGAAAAACAAATCTATTATAGCGGTGTTCCAAAACAAAATTACCTAGTAGGATCATGTTCCGAGCTAGAATTGCCTTTGTTATTACAATATATAATATTTCTTATCCATTTCAATATGTCAATAACTGGTATAATTACATAGAATAGAGTATTTCTCACCGTTTTGTTTTGGTTTTGTTTCGTTTCGTAAGAGTTTCGTCCATCGCAAAATACATGCAAGCGCGCGATCGTATACCCGGCCGTATACTGTACTATGCATATGTTATTGAACTAAAAGTAGTTCCGGCGTATGCGCTATATTCGAAGCTTTCTACAGTCCACACGATCACGATCTCGCTCTAGAATTACATCTGACAGTTCAACATGGATGAAGAATTTCAACAAAACAGCCTGTTATTGGACTTCGAAGTATCCGTGGAGGAGGATGATCCAGATGGTGAAGAAGAGGGGGGTGATGAAAGTGGAACGGAAGACGATTCCGATGGAAGTTGGGTGGACGAAAGTGAGGGGGAAGACAACGGGGAGATAGGGGAGTACGACGCCGACGCTCCGGGAGCCGGGGGCGACGAAGCACCGGTGCAACAGCCACAGGCAGCTGATGTGAGAGTGCCATTGCCATACAGGCACGAACCACTTCCAAGACTGGATGAGGCCGGCGGTAACGCGAACGATGGAGACGCACCTGATGATGAACATCCAGAACGTCTTCTCAATATTGACTGGTAAGTTCCAAGTGAATGCTGTACTTGTAGAACATCACATCAAAATGATTATCAAAGTTTGATACCAATTATTTTTAATTTGTCAATCGACCAGTTTTTCAATTTCCAAACTGAATGACCTGCAATTCCAAATGCAATGGCAATTGGCATAGCCAATGAAAGTAAACTTTGCCTAAAAATACTTATGTCTAAATACCTCATATTGCTGACAAAAATCTGAAGACCTTACGCATATATGCCATATGTCAAACAAAATTCAAATTACGAAAGACATTTACTATATCTTATTTTATGTATTTAGAGTTAGATCGCGGCCTTACATATCGAAAGTATGGTACCGGGTAAGGTTGAGAGACCCCCACATCGGCACCCTAAAACATTTCCGACAGTTTTAGACTTAAAAATCTTACATATTAGTTTACTCACACATTGAGAAAATAGTACAGAATGCGATGATCATCTTTGCGATTTATTACTAGATCTATTTCGAGATATCGTCTTCGATAAATGTCACAAAATGTGACGCAACGAATGAATAAAGATATTTATAATATGATACATATGGCTTATTATGCTATCAATGCTTGTAAATGTAATCTTTCGATAAATTACACTTTTTACAGTCGTTAATTTACTCATACTCTTTTGTTATTTTTTTTTGTCAATACAGGTGTAACTGTGGGGGTCATTGCCAGGTCTTGCCAAGCTTCAATGCGGGAGACTGTGTCTGTTGCAGAGAAATTGAGGAGGTAGCAGGAGAGGCGGACAGACAGGGCGTGACATGCATCACCATGGCAGATTCCTTCGTCCCTGCCATATTGGATGAGGTGTCGCTCTACATTGGGTGGCTGCACTTCACAGAAAAGTGGCGCCGGCAAGCCAGATCCTTCCAAGCCAGAACGAACGAGTAAGAGGAATTATGATTATTTTTTGAAATTATATAATCCACCCTAATGCATTTTCTAACCTTACCATGCACAATGGAAGAATGGGCAATTCCAGCGTCACGGACATGACATATTTTGCCAAAAATGGCAGACATTTTCTAGTATTTAACCGAACAATTAATGAAGGAAATGTTTTCAAACTTGTAGTGTATATTTAACTTGTTCATAGCTTTGTAATCAAAGTAAAAGTTACATAATGGACAGGTTCATATTTCAGTAGTGGTGTGGCAAAGTCAAGATATTTTTCATATTTGTAATGTCCGTGACGCTGGAATTGCCCAGAATGTTTTCTTTCAAGCATAATCAAAGAAGAAAGATGTGTAGGTCTGGGGATGGGGGAGTTATCCAGGGCTTTTTACAGTCGGGTAAGCAAAACAAATTTACAGTGGGTACTTGGTATCAGTGGCGTAGCTACGGGGGGGGCACGTGCCCCCCCAATAATTTCAAAAAACAATAGAAAACATAAGGGGACATTTTTTGAAAAAACAAAGAAATACATAAGGTGTGCCCCCCCAATAATTTTCGTGCCCCCCCAATCAGTCTGACCACGCTACGCCACTGCTTGGTATAATAGCAGGACCCGGGGATCATGATTTTCTTGTTTGTTATATTTGATACCAAAATTTTGTTTCACTGGCCACTTGGACCAAAGGATCCATTATATCAGGTATTTTGTTATTAGATCTTGGTTTCTCGAGTTTCCACTGTACTGACCTCTTGGTATTAAATAGAGAGTTAGGCCTCCACAACCATTGTACATGAGTGGGAGTTTTTTCTGCATACTTGTTTTTAAAATAACTTTCATTATTCATATCTAACAACAAAATTGCACAGAAGATACACAATGAATTGCAAGTACATACATGTAATTTTGGTCGCTCTTTATTTTTATTTCCCTGCAGGAAGTACCGCTATGTGGCATACAGAAATTTTGTCCGATGGTGTTGGGGGTTCCTCGGAAAGGACATCAGGGTGCAGCTGCCAGCATGCGTTCAAGCGAGGGTGAAGAACACCTACCCCGATGGTGCAGCAAATTACAGAGGGACCATTCTACGTCCTCTACAGCTGTGAGTCTGCTTTCTGCTCATCAACTGTACACCAGATAGGCAGCATCTTTTATCCAACTTATGGACAGTTATTCAAGGACATTTGGCTCAACCCGTTTTGGAGCTTTCATTTATTACTTTTTGTTACGCCTTTATATAGATTACTTTGAATACTACTGGAATGATCATCATTCTGCCATTATACTTGTATCAGGATCAATTTGATTTCAGTTTACAATAGATACCAATAGCGCTCTTCTTATTCTCACCATTCATTATTGACTGTTTTCAAGCCATCTCTGCAACATCTTGCTGCCGTAATCCTTGCCGTTGTCTGGACTTGCTGGAACTTTGTCATCATGGTTACCATTAAATTTATTTTATATTGATAAGGGGTGGGGGGGGGGGGGGGGGTCAACATCAGTCGGTAGATGTTGCAAGTTTGATATTCTTTACCTCTGTTCATTACATTTTACGGACTGAACTACAGGGAAACCCCGTTATAACGAGGTAGTCGGGACTATCGTTTTTACCTCGTTATAACCGGAATCTCGTTATAAGCGGAGCATCATGCCATTGGAACAATCGGGACCAAAGGTTTCTCATCGCGTTATAAACGGTACCTCGTTATAAGCGAGCTCATTATAACAGAGTTTCCCTGTACAATAATCTGTTTTTCTCGGACTCCACAATGACCTCTCAGTTTGGTCCTTTTTTTTATTTAGAACATTTCTTGTGTAAATGCTTTTTACCATTTTAGTTACTGTATATATAATAATAAACTCCATTCAATTTAGAGCATTGCATTCATTGTCTTTATTTATTTACTAGAGGTTGATTTTAAAATATCAGAAACAGTTACTGTTTTATTGACATGTGTGTACATGTTATTGGAGATGTGTGTGTGTGTGTAGCATGCATGTCAGTGATATGTGCAGGGAGTATGAATGATTTTACCTATCTGCCTTTGTGTTTGTGTATGTGCATGTTTGTTGCTTGTTATGTGTGCATGTGCTGGTTAGAATTTGATTGTGTACAGTTTGTTTATTTATATATTTTATCATTATTACTATAAGTTTTTTTTTTTTTTTTTTTGGGGGGGGGGAAGGGTAGGGGCATCATCATCAGCATCACAATTATCATAAAATAATCACTATCATTGCCATAATCAACATCATCATGAAAATCACAATTATCTTTGTCATCACAATTATAAATAAATCTTCATCACTATCATTGCCATAATCATCCACATCAAAATCACAATTATCTTAGCCATCATAAATATCATCATCAACATCATTACACCACAATCATCATCACTGCCAACCACCATCGTTGTGATGTTGGAGATAGTGAGGATGGTAGTGATATTTATTATTTAAAAAACAAATCTTTGAGGGGGGGGGGGGGGCATCATCACAACTCGCTCCACCATCATCACCGCCATGGATGAATGGATGTGATGGTGATGGTAGTGATATTTATTTTTGTTTTCAAGGGGGGGGCATCATCACCATCATCATTGTCATCACCATCATGACACATCAAATTATCTTCATTATCACAAATATAAACATCAATATTATTGTGATGTTGATGATAGTTATGGTAGTGATGATGGGGGATTCCATTTTCATGTCCCGTACGTACGCCATACAACAAACTGGAGACAAATAAAACATGACCAGATATTTTTGGTATAAATAAATGTTTAGTAACTTCATATCACATTTTACTTCACAAGTTAGATTTCATCCAGAACCCTTTATCCTGTATCATTTGTAATCCCTGTTTTCATATATTTCACTCTTTGCAATGAAAAGAATCCCTCTACCTTCTAATCGAGATCTCACCATTTACAAGTTGAAAAGACATAACTGAAAAATTATTTTAAAAATGTGCAAGATACATATAATTTTTCCTGTTTTACAGTTCAAATCAAAACATCATTTGTATGATTTTCTTACAGCTCATTTAAACTCATAACCCTAACATCATATTTACCCCATAAGAATATGTGGCCCAAGTTTACAGTTGATCAACCCAAATCTTTCTTGGCTGAATTAGATACATTTTAGCTAGTATCTTGCCAGTGGATATAATTAATTGTTGCTGAGCGATTCCGGCTGTTATCCCTATCAAGCCCTAGCTATTTTGGCATTCCCAGGACCAAGGGGGGGGGGGGGGGGGGGGGGCTCATAGGGCCCCTTCTCCAATTCCTACGATTTCATATTTAGCACACATGTCAGGCAAGTCAAGCTCTACAAGTTACAATCATAAAAAATTACTCCATATGAGGGAGCTACGTTTGTATTTACGATAATATGAAACAAATAAACAATTCTCTGAATTCTGACAATACTGAGCTGTTTTTGCCAGTTGAACTGATTTATGTAGGCAAATTTAACTTTTTAACAATTATAAGAGAACAAGATGGATCTTCGACTGCACGCAGTCGATAATTATTCCTCCGCTATGACGCGATTTTTAATATCAAGCCCAAAATAACGTGCACAGAAATTTGTTTTGATTTCATATATACATTTTGAGTTCTGTGACCTTGACCATAGACCCCAAAACTTTGATGGCTACATTGGCTGCCAAGTTAGATTGAAATCTGACATTCAGTTCGAGATTGAGTCATGTGACCTTGACATTTGAAACCCCAAATCTAATCCAATCATTGCCACCCCGATGTGTATGCAACTCATTCCAAATTTGAAATTGATCCTTCAAACAGTTCTTGAGATATCACAAGGATGCTTTTTTGCACATGCATCGAGTCCTGCGACCTTGACCTTTCAACTCATGAACCCCAAAATCTAATCAGATCATTGTCACCCCAATATGTACACTCATACCCAGTTTAAAATTGATCCGTCAACCAGTTCTTGAGGTATCGCGAGATCGAAAACGAGGCGTATGTACAGACGGACAACCACAAAACATAATGCCTCCGGCCACTTCGTTGAACATTTTACAGTTACTCTTTGTGGTACATTTAGGTACCGAGTTTGATTGAAATCTGACATTAAGTTCTTGAAATTTTGCTATATAAAAAGTCATTTTTGCATTGAGTCCTGTGACCTTGACCTTTGACCTCATAAACCCCCAAATCTACTGAGATTACTGCCACCCCAATTTGTACACTTATACAAAGTTTCAAATTGATCCATTATCCGGTTCTTGAGATATCGCGAGAACGAGGCATTTTTATCGAGTCCTGTGACCTTGATCTTTGACCCCTACAATCTAATCAGATCATTGTCACCCCATTATGTACACTGATACCAATTTTGAAATTGGTCCATCAACCAGGTCTTTAGATATCGTGAACGAAAACGGGACGTACAGACAGACAACCTGAAACATAATACCTCCACTCCGTTGGCGGAGGCATACAAGTCGATAAATTTAGTGAAAATCAAACAAGAACCGTGGAAGTGGTGATAGAAAGTATGGAAGGGGGACTCCTTAGTTGTGCGAGTCAAGTAAACCTTCTCACTCATCTTCCATTGTCCTTTGCAAAGCGTGACTGCTCAAGTGCCTGCTGTACAGCCTCCTCCTTGTTCACTGTGTCAAAGCCAGAACAGAGTGGCGGTCTTCCTCTGAGTTCCTCTTGTGTTCCACGCAGCTTCTGCCCCGAGCTGACGATCTGAATTGTCTCGTCCATGAGGCTTGTGACATAATCTGTAGAAGTAAAAGTGAATTCATCATTTGTTAATATCATTACAATATATTTGACAACAAAAATTACCACAAAGTGTAATACTGTGAAAAAAAATGAAGGTCAAGTCACATGTGGAGAATAAATGCTGGATGGAAAAAAAAAAAAATTTGATCTTTGTAGGTGAAAATATTAATAATTTGTTTTAATATAGTCAAATAGTTTTAATATAGTTGGCTGTTATAGACAGGTGGCCGCTAAGATAGGTTTGACTGTATGTATATGGAATTTTATTTGCTTGCCATATATCACGTGTAGTAACATAATTTCATGACAATACAGAAATAGAAATGTAAACTGTAATAAAAATCTCAATGTTCAGCAAAGAAAGCAAAAATATTATACTCACTGAAGGTGCAAGCAGTCAGCACTTTGGACACAGTGTGCCCACCCTCTTTGGCTTTCGAGTAGCTGATGCGGTATTGAGGAGTCCCGTCAGCCTTTGTCGCCTGAAGTCTTCCGGCATTCTCGTTCCAATGGAGCGATGCAAGCGGCGATCTGCAAATTGACATAAGCCATTTTAGTTTGCAAAATGTATCTATCACATTATGTTTTGCTTGCAATGATGCAACTAGTCATTTTTATTCATCTGTCAACTATTAAATAACTCTTGTTACAAAAAAAGAACAAACATTGAAGATGCATAATTACACTTTATTAACCTGAAAAAAGTTAAAAGGTTGTTTATAGGAGCAAAGGTCTATCATCAACCTTATTCAGACTAGCAATTTGTGCTGCACACTTATTCTCCCCAACACTTGCAAGTTACGATCACAATTTTTCATCTGCAAAAAAAGGTTAAAATTTGTAAAAAGGAATAAAGTATCAAGGTACAGTTTTTTTCATATCAGTTTTGATTCATTTTGCTGTCCTTCGCTTTTCTTATAGAATCTATTACAGTCCCATGTATAGTGTTCCGTGTTGTTTTTCTGGTAAGCTAAAACAATCTTATGGATTGATCGGGGAAGGGGCTCATAAATTCCTGTATGTGCTTCAGAGGCAAATATGGTATATATTTCAACAACAAAGAAATTAGTTACTGATAACAGCACTGGTAGATACAAGTATTTGATTTTGTTTCCCCTGTCTACATCTACACGAGCAGAAACAAATCATTGCTTACCTGCACACCATACCAGCATAAGAGTAGGCCAACATTTTGGGGCACCAATAGAGAAGAACACTATGGAATGCCTCCAAGGAACTGGTCTGCTGTATGTGGGACATCTTCTTTACGTCATTCTTGACCCTCGTCTTGGACAACTCCTCAGACATCTTCTCGAAAGCCTTGGTCCCTGATAATGAAAAGAAGAAATAACTTGCCATTAGACAGTGAATTACCACAAAAAAAGGACAGGTAAAATTTTAAAACTTCTTCATCGTTTCAAGAAAGAAAATCTCACATGGTTGATACAGAAAAAAAACATCTACCTTTATTTACTTGCCTATTACTCCTGTACTTACTTCAGCTCTACAGAGGCCCATACACAAGCCAAATACAGTGGAACCTCTTTATATGAGGTCCTTGGGACCATGAAAATTACCTTGTTATATTAGGTTTCTTATTATATCAGGGTAAAAAAGAAAGTAATATAAAGAGCTGGGACCAGCAAAATAACCTTGTTATAAGAGGATTTTGTTATATCCGACCTCGTTATAACGAGGTTCCACTGTATTTCAACATTCATCTTTGCTCCTAATAACTGGCAGAGAAGGGTTCAAACTATAAGACTCTCTATAAATTGATTGGGATCAATTTGATCAGTATCAATTTATCACACTCAAATAAATATCCCACAGCTCAATAAAAGTTCTTTAATGTAACATATGAAAAATAACTTTTACAAATGTACAAAACAAGTTCATATCCAATACCATCAAACTCTTACCTTGCTTCATCCACTCGCGTTGCGAGTACTCCTCTCCATGAGCACACTTTGGGTAGATGTCCCCGTGGCCCTCGTGCACATTCCGCATGTGGTTCAGTACAGAAGCGAACTTGGCTGCCATCATCTCTCCGTCACCGTCACGTGTGGATGCGGCACACCAATACAGGTGGTTTGTGATGGATTTCTTCCATCTGCCAACAACCTCGCAGTCCTTGAGCTTGGAAACAGCCGTGATCTTCTTCTTCAGTCCTGTTATTTCATATTGGCAAGGGAATTGTTCAGTATTATATCTTTGAATTAACTAGAGCTTCACAGGATGCACTTGTGCTCTGACTTCAAACAAAGGCCAGTACAATGTGCAGGTGGACCAGTAAAATTTTAGAAATTGATTGAATGGCTTTATCTGTCTGCCCAACTAAGTAAGAGACCAAATTAAAGCAAACAAAAAAACACATACATCCATGACAAAAATGTAAAAAAGAACATGAGTGTGTGGGGAGAGGGTGGCGCTTATGTATCAATATACCATTAGCAAAAAAAGTAATCACAGGGATACTGTGAGATATTATAAAATTACATTTAAATTTTCTCTAAGCAGGATAGGATAAGGAACTGTTTTCTACTCCATAAGACTACACAATCGCATGTCTATGATCGTATCATTCCCAGTAAGTACCAAAATCTTGTCAGGAGAGATACCCTCTTTTTGTTTCAACAGTCATTGTATCCTCTCTAATCGTGGTTGTTCACAAAATTGTCATTAATTATACTAGCAAATGTATTCAGACTCACCTTTTGCTATATGCCAAATATCATATCTATGATCGACGTCTGGATAGTTCTCACGTAGCCACTTGGCAACTTGTGGATGTCTGTCTGTTATCAGCGTCCCTACTCCCACTCCTTTGTCGCACAGACTGGCCATTGCTCTGGACAGTCCCTCCTTTTCCATGGCGTTACTTGACGACACCTCGTTACTCTGAAGAAAGAAAGGGAAACAAATTTTCATGATTGAATAATATTGATGAAGCAATAAAGATACAGAGATAAATATGCTGGCCCCTCAATTCCCCCCCCCCCCCCCCCGGTAATAACGGTCTCATGTTGGGTCTTTCAGATGAGTCTAATACTTAGAGTTGTATTCCTAGCAATATCTGTCGCAAATTTGATATCAATAGAATCAGTTTTTCTCCTGTGATCCCTTGTTTTTTTTTCCTTTCATATATTTTTTTTTTGTATTCAGTAAACCTATTACTGAAAGAAAAACAATTTCTCTTACCTGGACCAGTTGGACTTCAACGATCTTGTTTCTACGCAGGTCCATGAGGGTGTACAGGCCAAATTTCGCACAATGGCCAGGGGAGTCCGCCCGTCCGTCGCCACCAAGGACTAACTTCTCATTCTCTCCAACCTGGCCGATGATGGCACTCTGCTCCGCCTTTGCAACTCGGATGATTGCAGGCTGAAGGTAATCCCGCTGATGCTGCATGAAGGTCTGCACGCTGATGGCCTTCAAGTTCATGTGCTGAAGACAGCGAAGAATCTTTGTTGGGCTGCCACCTCCAAACAAAATGGCAGAAGAGAGGAGGAGGTTCCCAGCCATCACGTTGCCAATCTTTGGCTGGCTGTGCCAGATCTGCACGTGACCGCAGCTGATGCAGGTTGCCATGACCTGCAGTTGAGATCCATACGACTTCGGGGAAATCTTCTGGACGTTCACGTTCTTCGACAAACAGGATTTGCAGGTGTCGAACAGCTGCAGAAGATTGCAACTGAACACAATGTACTTCTCCTCGGCAAGGGGACTCTTGGGTTCAGACCTGGAGGAGAGAAAGGAGAAAGAAAGAAAATAACAAATGAAAACATAAATCTGCATACAAATAATGAACAAACTTTCTCCTTCCTTTAAATCACATACTAGTTATATACAAGAAAACAAATACTTAGTACAAGAACAGCCTAAATGGCCTTTTGCTTTAATCCCTACATGTGTAGATACAATTTTGTAAGACAATTCTGCACAAAATGTCATAGTTGTATTATGAGATTGATCTTCCTAATTTCAAATAGTCATTAGAAGGACTATTTTTTTTAACAAACAATAAATATATTCATTTGCTCTATCTTATTCATAACAATGTAGCATGTGACTTTGATTTCATGACAATTTTATTTTTATTTTGCATCTGTACATTAAGTAGTATGCCATCTTAATTTTTTGTGTGTGTAAAGAAATATATTTATTGATGCTAAATATGTTACTCAGTGCGGAAATAGTAATCATTCGCATATGATATTTTTTTGTCTCGCAATGTGTGGTCAAAAAGGAATCTAAATATCACAATGTTTCATCTGGTGATACAAATATGTTATTAGCAAGGGTATATACCGTATAGTGGCACAAAACATTGTGAACGTTAAATTCCTTGTTGACTACACATAGCGTGACAAATAAATATCATTAGGGAATTATTACTATTTCTGTAACAAGTAACATATTTAGCATCAATAAATATATTTCTTTACACACAAACAATACTATTTTAGGTAACTGTATTATACACAAAATTTAAGATGGCAACTTCTTCATGTACAGATGCACAATAAAAATAATTGTACGAAATCAAAGTCACATGATATATTGTTATGAATAAGATAAAGCTAAAGTGACTGCATCCCATTCTTGAACTTACTCGGCCTGAATTCCCTTGACTGGAGAGTGGCTCTCAAAATCGGGTCTATATGTGGGATCTTTCATCTCATCATCTGCTTCCTCTTCTTCCACTTCCATTGGTTCATCTGGTTCGTCATCTGGAGCATGGTCTTCTGATGGCACCATAGTTGTTGTCGTCTGAGTGGTCGCATCACAGACCTGCACAATAGTTTGCGGCATCATGTCTGGTTGACTTCCTATGAAAAACAAATAAGTCAAACAATTAAAATGAAAAAAAAAGAAAAAAAAAAGAAAACAAACAATAAGTCAAACAATTAAAATGAAAACAAAAAGAAAAGAACAAAAAGTACCAATGGGATATAGATGCCCATATCATAAATATGTTGTTTGACCTATGAACCTTGACCTACATGCTTCATATACAAACCTAATATACACATTATATCCATTAAAAATACTCAATGTTAATTGAACAAAAACTAAATTTGTACAGCCTGTTCTGTTGCAGGGGCGCCTAAAGGTGAAATTATTGTAAGTTGTAACCATCCCAAACCAAGAAAGAATAAAACATTAATTTTGAATTATACTAAACATTGCATAAGTCAGAAAAATATGACATAAATGCAATAAACAAGGCCATAGCTGTAATGTGTCTTGCCCAGTTGTGCACATTAATGCCAATGAATTTTGACTACAAACAGATGCACGTTTGCAAAGGTATCGACCATTATAGTCTTGCAGGTAAACTTCAAAATTTGACCTTTGACCCCAGATATCATACAATAAATTTGTTTTTGAATAATCTCACAATTAATTGCAACATAATTTTGCCCTGAATTTCCCATCGCAAACGACCACAAACAAAAGCAGTTCATCGCAACATATAATGGGACAGAGCCAAAATATCAAATTGCAGTATTTGTAACCTTTTTTTGAAACAATCTGGACTTACCTTTAGATACAGTGATAGGCTGTACTTGAATCTTGCATGTTCGTTGAAACATGTGGTTGCCAACTCGTCGATTAACCATCTGAAAAACACAAACCAAAAAAAACTTTTACCTAAAATATTCATTACATACAAATGAAATGTGAATAATTGTTTTATGGAAAATATTTCCACCTTCTGAGCGAAACAGCTACCTGCAACTTTATGTCATGATTGTTCGGTTGTAAGCAACATACTTATTCTACAACAAACAAGGCGATAGCCAGAAAGTGTCTCCCCCATGGTTACCAAGTTATGAACCAAAATATTCAAAACATTTGGCTCTTGTTGACCTTGAGGTGAAATTTCCTATCGGGCGTCCAAATCACATTTTACCTCATGACCCATAACCTTACATGAGCTCAGTATGAATTTCATCTGCACAATATTTATTCTTGGAATATTGAGAGAGCATGATAAAGTCACCCACATAATGAACTCTGTGCCCTAGAAACACTGCTAACGTCAAGCCTTGCACATAATCCTTACCTTTGTGGTACACTGGAGGCCTTTGGAACGTTCTTGAAAATCTTTGGCTAACTGCTGTGATCTTTCCTCTGCTTCATTCAAGACATACTCATTGGTGAGCTCTTCAACTTCCTACGTAAAACAAAACAAAACAAAAAGAAATACAAAATAAACATTATCAGGCTATGTTAATTGGACAAATTTTCCAAAACCGTGTATGTCTACTGATTGTGAAACAAAAAAAAATGATGCAAATATGTAATCTCTGCATTTGTCTGGGGGATTAAAAATGTGACATAGCGCAACTTGAAAATATAGGCACTTGCACTGTTATTACATGCAATGTATATTGGCCAATTTCGGGCTCTAATTATCACACAACTGAGCTAGCTAAAAAAGTGCTGATATTTCCAAATCTTGTTGTCCATCAAATCATAATCGAGTCTGGAATATGAACATTTTCCAGCCATGGGAGTCAAATTTCAAGTAAGAAATAAATTCTGGTACGATTCACGCTGCAAATGCATCTATAGCTCTGTACTAACGTGTTACGTATCACATGTTCAATGATAATGTCCCAAAATGAAATGAATGAAAATGTGTCTTCCTAACATATTCTTTGGCTAGGTATGTGATAAAAAAAATGAGTAGGGTCTAGTGACCGCTGCATGCAGCACTCAATGTGGTTATCTTTTCTATTTAGTACTACTTACTGCTGATCGACAATTATTGACAGCAAAAATTCTACAACAATCATTGCCTACCATTTTCCTGGAATATGTCGGTTGATGTCTAGTAGGTTTACTGGGACCAGGACCGGGTACGTAGATGTGAGGAACTGCATCTGGAAGGAGTTGTGGTGGTTTGCTTCGTAGTCCCATCACGTGCATGCGTAACTGGGTCTGGTTGTATTGTGTATCGTCAAAATGTTTGTTGCACACATATATGTGTTTCACCTGTAGAGTTAGACAAAATCAATTTGAAGAACTGTACTAGAATGGATTTGACATCTACAATCTATGTAATACAATAGCATCAGTGGCGTATAACTTCAGTTTGCCAAAAATGTTCAAACTAAATTAGTCACCATGATTCACCCCCATGATGGGACAACATCTAAACGAACTCACTGCAAATCTCATTCGCAATAATATGTTGATTAAAATTGTGCAAAGATTGAAAGGATACATCCCTAACTAGTGAAAATATGCATGAAAAAATGCTAAACAAATACCATGTATTACAAAATAGTGACGGAAATATGATGCGGATTATGAAGAAAAAATGAAGCAAAACAGACAAAATTGTTCACAACAGTACGCAACACAAAAGTCAGAATTGAAGGCATTCTCTTCACAGATGCCCATGACTTTTCATGCGTGACTGAAAGAACCGATGCGGTATACAAATTGCATGGAGCTTGTGTTCTTTTAGTCATGCGTACCGAGTCATGGGCACGTCTGCGAAAAGAATGCCGATTTGAAATCAAAATGTGGAGAATAAAGTAATTTTTCACATTTATAAAACAAAATACATATAAATAATTCCATTTCTAGAAATGTTGATCTGTTTCTGTGTTGTGGTAAATATCCCTGAATTGACATATCATGCAAGTCAATAAACTTTGTGAAATCTATGATACTTTTTATTTATCAGAGGAAATGGTCTTCTGCTCTGGATTCTGGAGACATGATTTATGACAGTCAGTGGAAAGCAAATTCACAACACACATTACATTACGACAGGGACAAGACAAGTCCATGAATTTGGCTCATTGACATTGGTTGAGAGGTAGCCTACCGGTAAAATAAATATGATGCACGAAGTATTATTAATATTATAAACAGATTTTGATTTGAAATGATATTTAAATATAATTATTTTACCTGTCTTGGATCGAACACACGATGAAGCTGAATGAAATGAATCCATGCCATTTGTAGACGGGTAAATCTCCCCTGTCCCGGCGGCATCTTTCCGGGTAGATGATGCACAGTTCCTGTCTGAAAAGTTGTGCTACAATTCATCACCATACATCGGTCACCTGATGATTTTACTGTTCGTTTTCCGTCTTTCTTCTCTCCATTTGGTCTGGATTGTCCTTCATCCCCATCCATACTTTTCCGTCGAAGTGAACTCAAAAAATCCCTTGCAAAACAATTGAACTCGATCGCGAAATATCATGTACCAGTGTATTGCAGTTCGTATAATTTATGCACGCAGGATCGATCGGCGGAGAAAGCTAGCTATTTTAGCACGTGCACTCGAGTTACGTTTGTTTTGATGCGCGCGCAGGAAATGTAAATCCGCCAGCGCTATCAGCCGTATAGGTAATGCGGCTGCCAATGGCAATGCTGTTCAGAGAAATCGCGGATGAATCGTAACAACACAGGAGATCGCGAATCTCATTCACTCGACTTTTCAAGCTAAACCATGAAACTAGCCATGATAGATCGACTAAAGTAATAACTATTCTTCGTTTTTTTAAAATTTCATTTGATTCATAATGATTATTAACTGTTTGTTTCCATAATGGAAGTGGTAAATTCTCCGTCTGATATGTCAAAGTGAAACTACATGTTGGTAAAAAATCGCATGCTCCCAAATCTGTGCAGGCCTACTGCACGACACAGTCGTATAGTTTCCCCTTCTTTTTTCACCTTTTTTCAACTTTTTGTTGTCACAAACAATACATTTGTTGGAATATCATGATGAAAATATAAATGAGAAGCAAATTACAAACAATGTAGTATTATAATTTATTCTTGGTAAGGGAAAAATAGCACATAAGTTGAAGCTTGTCTTTCCAGCCTGGTAATATGTATATGCTTATCTACCTACAACCGTGGCAGCCGCCTGGGCTTCAAGCCCGGCTCTTACGTCACAGCTAAAGGCCGTTTCGTGTAGCGATTGAACGAATTTGTCGCTGGGAATAGGGTGATGTTTTCACCCTAATTTCGCTTTTACGGAAGCGTTATATTGTTTGAATGTCATTCAAGCTCATTCTATGGCTTATAAGCTTTCTGTAGATATGAATTTCGTCATATGTAGGGGTTTTCTTTGATTTTCTCCTTTAAATGATCAATTTCCTCCAATCCCTGAAATCGCCATACTTTGTACAAATAAAGCCCACCAGGGCCCTTTAGCCAAAGGGTTAATTCATTTTCCTACAGAAAGCTGGTGAACCCCTTTAAAGGTAGTGGGTGTAATATTTTGTCTTATTATTTGGACTTCACTGTGTTATTATTTCAAACGTATTGTGTTGGATTATTTTCATATTGTCATCCACCTGCTTGACAACATACGGACATGGCAACTCCTAGCATGTGAGATGTTCTGTGGCATCATAGACAGTTCACGTTTGTGTTCACGTGTGCACCAAAGGCATCATCAGAGCTCATTAGGCAATGTGTGCACATGAACTTGAGATGCGTCTCACTAGGAAAATTAGGGTCTCCCAAAATGAGCCGAATTAAAAGAACAGACAAATGTAATGATGCGGCAAACATCACCCATCAGGTTTTCATTTTAATCAATTTTCCGGGCACAAGGGATGAACTCACTTTTTGGGGTAATTCAATTACGCATAAAAGCCACCATTTACATTCATTAAATGTCACTAGTCCAACTCACTTTAGTCACTTTTGTAGAATGCAAACAGCTAGAATGTTGGATAGATGCTGTCATACAGAGAGAGGGAGACAAAATCACAATTTTGATTAATTTCTTGTTAAACCTTCACCTTAAAGGTACTTTGGATTTGGGTGCATTATATATATAAGAATATAGCATAGGCTGTGAAAATGCAAAGGAAATATTTTTGGCTAATATATTAGTGTAAATCGAAATAAAAAAGTAAAAATAATAAGTTTGAGTCTTGGAAGAGCATTATACATTATGTAACACTTTTGAACAAAATCATAGATATTTCATGCATTGATTATAAGAAAAACAAATATTACCAGGGCATTACAAATACACACAAGACATATGATATTCCACCTCCGAAATGGACAATTTTGCAATTTGTCCTCTGCAGTGAAATTCAGGGAAAATCAGCCCTGAAATGCCAAATGCACCTGAAAATCGTCAAAGAGCCCGCCCCGTAAATTGTGCGTAGAATTATTAAATGCAACAGAAATTTTAGTTTGATTGTGTGTTTGAAAGTAGCCCCTGAAAATAATTTTTAACCCTTTCCATTCAAGATTTTAAAATCCTCAAAGAGTTTGTTCATAAACAATCAGGTTCCCATAAGCAATGGGTTAATATTTTCCTTGGTTTTCTGACAAATTTGATGTTACAGAGTAGCTTTAATACATACATACTCCTGTACCACAATTTTTGGATTAAAGGTGGGTTGGATGGAAGGTGGGTTGGTTGCCTCGTCTCGCTTGCATAGCACTGCGTAAAGGAGAATCCAATCTCAGCTACGAAGAGGCGAGTAAATACGGTGCACGCTTCCTGCGATATCTGTGCCCCTTTGTAGCTCGCCGCTCACCTCCCCTCACTCTAGGCTAAGGCACGAGGCGAGACCCTTTCACACCGAGGACTTTTGAGGGGTGCCAGTTTTCTGGTAAAACCAGCCTGAATGATCTTGAACAGCTTTAGGAGCATTCCGTTTGGCCATTGAAGGCTGGTGCAACACTTCTCCTGTGCTGCCCGATATTCAGTGCCAGATATAGATTTTGTGTGGATAACTTTGGACTATTTACATTATAGTCGCAGTAACCAGAATCTCCTCGCAGTACACACACACAAGATCAATCATGCTGCACTTTCATTATCCACCCATTCCTGGAAATTGTTTTTAAAGAGACTACCGTAGTTTATCTCCTGATTCTTATGATCAGATACACATAATAATCCTTCTCATACATGATGTACCATCATTTGCAAAAGTTTAAGACCACCCTTCCAAAATGCAATAACTCAAAGAAAAAACAAAGTTAAACATATTTATTTTTCAGACATACTTTTATTTTCAACGCATAACCTTTGTATCACAATTGAACTGCTCTTTGACATTGTTTCTATGACCACTGTAGTAAACATGTTATGTAATCATTCAATGAGACAAAAGAATGCATTCTAAATTATTGAAATACCCACAAATTCCCAGGTGGTCTTAAACTTTTGCAAATGATGGTAATTGTCACATCGATAGGGCTAACTTTAGACCATTTGTGGAGATTCAAAGGGGTAGTAAAGTTTGGTTTAGAGGGTTCAGTTGAACACATAACAAGTTATTCCATTTTAGGTCCAGACCTGTTCATTTAAGGGTATTGTTTTTCCTCAAGATCTGAAAATGATATTTAGATGTGTTTGGGAGGATGTGTAGCAAAGTTATGTATGATTGGCAAGGACTAGCAACGATGAAAGTATTTGAGGATTTGAAGAGGGATCTATAGATAAACTTGGTGTGCACGTCTTTGATATTGAACCAGTCTATTTTCAGTTGATGCGATTTCCATACCAGCCAGCCAGGTATTATTAAACATGTCGTTGATTAAAAAATGGTGGGCTTCCCTCTAGGGAAAATCAAAATGAAATCAGTGCGTAGTGTTGACACATTGGGGCAAAATAGGGGGGGGGGGCATGTTTTTATACACAAACTTGTTATTTTGAGCACACTTTGACTTTGAGGTTAGGAGGCAGAGTCAAGATAGAGAATATTGCATTTGCCAGCTTTCCAAACAATACCCTCTCTGTTGTACTCTGGCAACAATATTTTGATTTTGGGGGGTGGCAATTCTGGGACTGGGTCATGTTTCCAAATGCAGGATATGATGTACTTTGTGTTATTCTCTGTCCACCTGAAAACATCCTCAATTTGCTATCTGCTGAAGAATGTTTTCATTTGTAATAGTAGAACATGCATCCTGTCTCAGCAAGCTGTTGAACATCTAAAGGGGGTATCCCACTGAGCGGCGAATGTTTGCGAACGTTTGCGAATATAGCGAATTTGGGATTTCGCCAGGATTCGTTAAAGGTTGCAAAAGGTTCGTAAAAGGTTGCAAAAGGTTGCAAGAAAATTAGCAAACGGTTTTTCTTGTCGCAAATTTTTTTTGAACATGTTCAAAATTTCTTTGCGAATTTATTTTTACGCAAACAGTTGCAAACGGTTGTAAGACGGTGTCGCTAACGTTCTTGTTGATTCGCCAATGCTAGCGATTACATGACCATATATGGTTCCTAAATGCAATCGACCCATTGAGCGGCGAATGCTTACGAACGTTTGCGAATTTTGGATTCGCCAACTTTTCTGACAAATGTTGGCAAAAATCAGGGTGGCAGAGGCAGACCCTGATTTTCGCTAACATTCGTCAGAAAAGTTGGCGAATCCCAAATTTGCTATATTCGCAAACGTTCGCAAACGTTCGCCGCTCAGTGGGATACCCCCTTAAAGGGAGAGATCCACTTTTGCAAGCCTAAATTCAAAAGTTGCGAGGTTATTGTCTTATATGAAAGGAAATGTCATTTAATAGCATGCCTGAAAAAATTAGGGCTTGAAATCTCTTTTTCGTGGAGTTATAGACCTAAAACTGAATAAACTGAGGGACGTCGGTTAATTAGGTACATACATGTACGTATTTTCGGCCGGTGAGTAAGTTCGTACATAGATTTCACGGAGTGCCAGATCGGTATGCATGACCCCTACGTGACCCGCGCATAAGTACTAATGTGTGAGCATTTACCAAGCAAAATACCCAAACATCGCTTAAACTGACTTCATGTAATTATATATTCTTTCTTTTTGAGATCTTTTTCCGTGACATACGTTAACAAATGTCGGCTTCACAATACCTTTACGAGAATTAGTACTATATTGTTGTAATATTATGCTAAATCAGTTAAACTCCTTTATTGACCGATATATAGTTTAAATGGAGGGACGCATTCGTTTTTCATTCGTAGAATCCAAATTAGAGGGCTGTTCGCTCTGATTTTTTTTCTTCGTGTTACATTGATCCCCATCCGTCAACTGAAAGCTGTTCAGACGTTTTTGTAAAAGTGGACCTGTCCCTTTAATGTACATTTAAAACGGTCAATGTTATAATGGCATGGCTCATGTTGCTTGTACACTGTTCCACACTCCAGCGTCTTTCTCTTAGTGCTCATTTGAGATGTCAAATGGAAAACTTTTTTTTCTTCTTTCTGTCTTGTGGTATGTTCTACATGTACCATTGCTTGAGGGGTTTTTCACAGTTTCTTTTCTCTCAACATGTAAGAAAATCAATTTATAAACATGTCAGTTCCTACTCACAAAACTATGTTAAATACAAGAATATATACATGTACATGTATATTTTATAACAGTACCATTATGTGGAAACACCTTTGAGTGCATGTATTACACTCCAAATGTGTCCAAACTACTAAAAGGGTTAATGATATTGATTAGTCATGTGGTATGTCATGTGATATTTAAATCCAGTTCTATCAGGTGGTTATACTGTGAGGTTGATACTAGTCAGATTTTTATCATTATAACTTCAGATTTTGATCTCAGTCAAATTCCTAGCATATCATATGTTGCTATATGTGACCGGCTCTGTCACTTTGGGTAATTCATCGGGAATATCAAAATTGAGATTGTTAGTGTTTTGAATTCTCTAGGATTTCAGCTTTAAAATGATATACAACTTGATAAGTATGAGTTTCTTGAAGGCTAGAAAAACGCAAATTAATAACATGGACCAGAGCCCCGTGATTTGTCAAACAACGGAGAAAATCGCTTCTAAAGTTTTGCATCCATTCAGAAAAGCATTCTCACACACCGAGCGAGAAGTTGAACGTTTCGCTTTCACCTTTCCGCTTTTCGTAATCGATCAGCAAACGAAATAATGCATGCACAGTTAAACTGTTATTCATCGGCCAATCAGCAACGCTTACGCCGGTATTACGTAATTGTACAAAGCCTCAGCCCTAAGTCTCAGTTGATCGACAAACTAGCATGTGCTGCCCTTTGATGTGCATGTATTACAACCGCGGTGTATTGTGTATGTACGTACCGCCATAACCCACCGCATCATATTCACCATACCGCCGCTGGTACCACCGGTAGACAAAAGAAAAGCGCAGTTTGATATCGTATGATATGGTACGCTGCACACGCACACTGCACACTTGCGGCATGCCCAGCGCGATTCAATGCGGTACCCATAGAATTATAAACAAACCAACTACTCGTTTACTATACAGTAAGTTAAATGCCGCGAACGCTTCCTGGAAATGTACAACACACGGACAATACAACTCTATTCAGGTTAGTCTGACCAATCACTGTACAGCTACAGTGCTTTCTTCTTGCAGCTCGCCGCGGCGGTACGGTCGAATCACACACACATAGCTGGCGCGTTCGTTTCACAATCGATCATGATCAGCCAGCGCGGATTTACTGAGTTTCTGGTCGAAACCGAAATGAAGGTTGCTTAGAAAAATCATTATTTACGGCATAAAAAATTAGATTAAGGACCTGAAATTTTCAGAGAATGTAGATGAAACATGTAAGTATCAAATCCCATAAAGTTAAAAATTTCAGCCAAAGACAATATTTTATGATTTTGAGGCTCTAAGTACTAAAGACCCATCCCGACTTTACACCCATTCTCTGGGAGCCGGTCTCATATGTATACAGTATTTCAACTTGAAATTGAGTTCCACTTTCTGTTTTGGTAATTTTACTGACCTATAAAATATCAGGTGAAGAGATACAGAACGTAATATCCCAACTCTTGCTCTCAATCATATGTGACAATTCTGTTATTTGACAAGTCTATTTTACGGAAAGGTTTTTGTCAAATAACAACAAATGAGTAGTGTAAACAGTTGTACATGCAACTGGTGGTTGTTGATAAAAACTGTGTCATGTTATTGATTAAACCCCCACCATATGGGTTAATTGAAAATATAAACCGATCAGAAATCAACATGACTCTATATAAGGCACGACTGCAAAGGTTTATTAACTTTATACACATAGTCGTAGGCCCCTTTTAAATCTTGGTTCAAGATTGGAGCCGATTTTTATAGAAACGTCGTAAAATATCACTTGCAAGTCTTCTACAATTTTCCCCATTTTCATCAGGGCTGCACAAAGGCGGTTGGGAAATGTGTCGGTCATTGTTGTATTTTTTAACCAAATGTGTATAGGCCTACCCCAGCCTTTTTGCCCTTGTTAGTCCTGCACTGTTATCCACCATGTAGATTGGGCTACCTTTATTACTATTAGACCAGTCAGTTGATTTCTAAATGGTACATTCACATACAAATGCTGGCCATTTAAGGACCAGTTCTGTAAAACGTCTAACTCTAGGTATGAAAAGGATCTATAGGAGTTTCATATCACCACTTGAAATAAGGAGAGAGAGGCAGAGAGATACATGTGCGTGCCGGGAGAAATATTTGTTTGGAATCTGTTAGCGAAATGAATCCCTGTTTTGTTTTGATTGAGAGCGATTAATCAATATTTTGTCTGCTGGGAGACAAAATGAAGCGGGGATGCTTTGGGTGATATTTGTTTTTCCTTAAAGGATTATTGCAATTACAGAACTGAAGAATAGTTACTTGAGTATATATACATGTACCTGTATAAATATACATCTGTATCTAAGTCAGAAAATTACCCAAAGCATTTTTTGACTAACATTATTCAGGTATAACAAATCAACAACTCTATGGGGAAGATGTGTCTGTTGTGCTATATAGTCAAAGAAGATGACGAAGAATAACAAGGATATTTGAGAGTGTACTAGCTCTTACGTGAGCCATTATTGTAATGAATAATTATTAACGTAATATCAACCCCTTGACTGCTGGAACCCGGTGGGCAATGCACAAAGTCTATGGCATTTTCAGAATGTGGAAGGGAATAGGTTGACAACCTAAGGGTAAAGTGTAAAGCACATTGTAGCTATTACGCTACAGCTGCGATCCTGTATGATCAATTGATACAGCGGCTGTGGCCTAGTTCCCCCCAACTTTGAAGCATTCATAAGTTAGTGAGGTGTTAAAGTCATTCACCCACTTTGTGCCACCCCCAACATTAATCAAGCTGACGTAAAGCGTATTTATATCCCCATTAAATCATCCCTTGTAATCCACCTAACAGAGTTAACCATACCATCCTTGTTCAGCTTCTACATGCAGGCATTCTATCATCGCTCCCCTGCGCATTAAATCTATATTATGGAGTTTATTTTGCGATGATTTAATTTGCAAGAATTATTAATTCCAGTCTTTCCAGATGCATACAAAATTGAACTTTCATGTTGCGTGTGACATCGCAAGTCAAAGAAATCAGCGCAGCATCGTGATCGACTTAAAAGTAAATTTTTGTCAAATAGTGCATCATCTTTTCACAGATGGACTGTATGAGCAGTAACATTGTTCATGCTTTTATCCTATTGTGCTTAACTTTCTAAAACTCTTCTTTTTTTTAACTAGACTTTAAATATGCCTAAAAAATATATTGTTGAAAATGAAGACATTGTCCAGGGCCTGTGTAACAAGTTTCTGCACAAAGTATGATAGTTTTTAACCCATTCTGGGCTGGTCCTAAAAAATAGCCAGGCTGTGGTATATGGAGAATGCTCCTTTTACTAACATCAGCTACCGGTAGTCTTGAATGGTTTCAAACATTGATGGCATCTTCTCACGTGCTCACTGTTTAACTGCTTGAGGGGCCGTTGTGTAGCCTTTTAGTGAAACTCAAGTGTCGTGCGATGAATGATAGATCATGTCGTCTTCAATTAAATATTCATTAGTTCTGCGACAAAGATATTTCTTTTCATCCATCTCTCTCTCTCTTCTCTTTTCCTTTTGACTGTAACCATTGATGCTTTAGGCTCATCTTTAGAAGAAAACCTAATGGAGATCAGCCTTGACTTCTTTAGGCCTTTTAAAGGATTTTATCTAAACACATGTGCTGACAAATTAAATTCTTTAAAGGTGACAAGTATGCCATATTTTAGCTCCATGAGAATTGAAGGATGATAATTTAAGAGCCACCAATCACAAAGCTGCCTGCCTGTTTACTTTTAAGGGAAAATACTGTTATATCTCTATTGACAGTGCTCAAAATTAGCACTGACCCACTGGCCCAAGGCTAATACAAAATTAGCTTGGGCCAGCATTACCAATTTCAAAACTCATCTAGAATTGAGTTAAATAGATCATTTAGGAATAAAACACAATAAAACAACATTTATAAACAAAATATTTGTTGCCTACAAAAATATGTACAAAATTCTCTTTATTTCTTACGATTTGTTTTCCACAGCTATTAGAAGATAGGGACAATGGATAATATGGGAAGAGGGATTCATTGCATTTTTCCAAACAGAGCGACATGTAGTGCGATTATTACACATGTGTGAGCTTCCTAGTGGACGTGGTATGGCAAGATTGGTAGAGCGCGCGCTTTCCGATTGTGAGATCCCGAGTTCGAACCCTGTGTAGGCCCACTGCGTTTTGTCCTTCAGCAAGACAATTAATCCACAATTGCTGCTCTCTACCCAGGTGTATAAATGGTTACCATGGTCGGGTGTTAATTAGCCTTAGCGCCATCATCAGTGGCAGCTCGGCTAGTATGCTCCCCGGGGAGTTGAGAAAGTACGCAATATCATTGTGTGGGTTTGAAATGTACCTGATGACCATGGGTAATAATAATTAAATAATTATTTAAGCGCTTAGAGGCTCTTTGCAATATGCGCTATATAAATGTATATTATTATTATTATAACATTCTCCCTCTTCTATCTCTTTCTTTGTTTTCCACAGATTTTAGAAGATGATGACAAGGACAAGGGAAGGGGAATCCACTGCATAGTGCTCAACCAAGCCACTGGTAGCGTGATGGCCCAGAAGGTCTTCGATACGTACATCGGTCATGAAGACGAAGCTATGGTGCTCTTTCTAAATATGGTGTCTGACGGACGCATCATCATCCTCGCTATAAAGGTATGTTGAATGTGTTTGTGATTGCATACATTGTTCAAATAGAATGGAATTATCTCCAATAGGTTAAAGGTGCACCTGTAAAGTGTCAGATATTGCCCAAAATGACATTTGAGACTTCAATCCTGTACTAAAATCATTGTAAGATATGTCTGAATGATGTGTGAAAGTTTCATTGAAAAAGAACACTGCTTTCCTGGTTAAAAAAGCGAAAATTTGCGTCAGCTTTTACAATGAATTACTGTATAACGTGTATGAGGTTTATGACCGTTCATTAACACTTTTGAGCTGAATGATTATCAATGATAGATATCGTCATACTAAAGGGGCATTTAAAAAAATTTAACCCTATTTTATTCTTCTCTTACCATAAGCCAAACAACACGGTAGAAGAGAAATGTGGAAGCTCCAAGTACTTTTGGTGGAGTTAGACACTTTACTGGTTTCACTTTAACCCTTTCATTTCCATAACTTGATTGTTCTTCATCCATGGGTCTTCTAGCAGAAGCAGAATTCAGAGGCTTAGGATTAACATTAATGTTTTAGATTAGGATTAGAATGAGGGTTTTGGGTTAAGTTTAGATGTGGGGAAGTGGAAGTTTCAGGCGTCATAGGGTAGACCAAATGAGACATACATGTAGAGACCAATGGGTTGAGACAAAGTGATCATAACCTTTTACTTCATGTAGATATATTTTGACATACAGTACGCTGTATTACACACAAATATTTGGTTGCCATTGCAACATTGGTTCAGAGGAAATTAGCTCATCAACTGGGCTGTAAATTAAACTTGAATAATTTACTGACAGTTGATGCAGACTAAATTGAATTTTTCTTAGTAAACAGGCTGTCGCATAAAAGTTACATGTTCATAAACATTGGGCTCAGGTGTATTCATTATAAGTGGGCTCTGCAAATGAGGTGAAAGTTAGTCTATTGTCAAGGCTGTGCTTCATATTTTTAGGCCAGCTTCTACATGTACTTCTCACTATCACATAGCAGCTAAAAGTTATGCAGTCCAAACTTCAATACCAGATTTCATTCTGCTCACATCAGCTGTCACATAAAAAGTGACATTCATAAACATAACTGTCACAGTATAGGACCCCGGTGTATTCATTACAGCCCATGAAATTGAGACAATCTTACTTGGTGCTGACCTGGTGCTGAAGTTGATTTTTTCTTCTCATGATTCAATGTCAGAATTCTTTCATTAAACAAGCCGTCACATAAAGTGACATTCATAAACACTTTTTAGGACCCAGTGGTATTCATTAGAGCCAATGCAAATCAGTCCAGACTGATCTTCATGACGCAGTGCTGACTTTGAAGTGCTAGTTTGTATGCACTGCATAACACAGTTGAGCTAATGTGTATTCCGCACGGTGCACAAGGCATTCGCAAGGTGGCACTGCGGATCTGATATGCGAATCCAAACTGCCTTCAAATAGAAATTGTGCGTAATTCAATATCAGAAATCTCTCAGTAAACAATCGCTATCACATCAAAATGACATTCATAAACATTAATGTCACAGTGTAGGACCCTGGTGTATTCATTAGAGCCCATGCAAATGAGTCCAGACTGATCTTTTATTTAATACATAGTGCTGACTTTGATAAGAAATTGCCCATAATTCAATATCTGGATTGTTTCAGTAAACCAGCTGTCATGTAACATTTGTAAACATTCATGTCAGAGTACAGGGCTCAGCTGGCTTCATTATAGCCAATGCAAATGAGGTGGATGTTAGCCTATTGTTCAGCCTGATCTTCATTTGGGTTGATTCTAATTCTCACTTCTTGAAACAGGTAAAAAAAGAAAAAAAGATACAACAAATAAATATGAGACTCCCTGTATGAGGCAGTTTTCTCCAGAGTTCCACGCCAATCCCAGGCTTTGTAGCTTCCAATGTGAAATGTCTGCCATGTTTACAATGTTTGTATGTGACAGGAACATGAATCTAACTTATTGAAGAGCCCAAGCTGTAATATTAGATTTCTTTCAACTTAAACAAGCTGTCACCTAAAAGTGGCTGTCACCTAAAAGTGACATTCATAAACATTCATTGCACAGTACAGGACCCAAGTGTATTCATTAGAACAGCTCTAGATGAGCTAACATCTATTCTATGTTCAAGACTGCTCTTTGGTTTGGTTCTTCTCATACCATCGCTTTGGAATAGAACATTCCATGGCCACAATAACTTTATTAATATCCTGCTTGTTTACAACAAAACTTAGCTAATTTTCCTGGATATTGAGCCGCTCTTTCTATACATGTAATGGTTTTGCCCCAAATAAGATGTTTTTTGGCCTATAAAACACTGTTTATGTCAAGTTTGTATAATGTCAAGACTGATTTGATGCCCAACGACCTTCCCCTGTTGTTGCATGTATTATAATCGTGGGAATCTATTTGTTTTCTTTTGTTTTCTTCTATTCAATTATCATTCCATTGTTATACTAAGTGGGAATGGGCAAGGTTATTAACATAATTTTATCAAGTTCTCTGTAAATTTTAATCCCAAGGCTCGACTGGTTAATTAGGCATAATGTCGATTATCATTCAACAGTTAAGGATAACAAATTAAGCAAATAAATGTCCTGGTGTCACCGTTATTGCATAATTGATTAATTATTACCTGGATATGAAACAAGAGCTATACTGGGTGAATTCCCCTGTTAATTTGTTCTAAGGTCAATCATGTTTGCATGATGAACAGACAATTGCCCACTTAATAGCCTGTCATTGATTATTATGCATCAATATGGTGATGACAAAAGGGAGAAGAGACATGATCCCTGTAAATACACATACAAAGGTTGTTCACCATTATATGTGACCGGCTATAGCAAAACCCTGCACTTATCGGTAAAAAATCAAAATTACGTTTTTTCATACCATTGGAAAGGTCTCATCACAAGCTTTCATTTGACGCTTTGTTCTAAAAAATTGGTAAATAATTAGCAAAGATATGATTTTTTTCAATTTTACAATCATAATTCTTTTACACACATTATGTGAACTTAAAAGGCCCATTTCTTCAAAACATGAATTACCGACAAGTGCAGGGTTTTGCTATAGCGGGTCACATTATGGTCTGACGTAGTGACAGGGCAAGATCAAATAGCCTTGTGACCTGAGACCTTTGGAAACGGAGAAGGGCACATATTAAATTCCATGTCAATATGGTTACAATAAAAAATGAGTGAGGAAGAAAAGGACCCAGATAAATGTAACCATGTAGAAATGTCATTCCCTATATTATATGACCGGTTTACCTCCTGACCTAGCGACGCAACAAGGCAAAACTTGCCTGTCCTCATTGAGACCGTTTTGAAATTAAGAATGGCACAAATTAAATTAATATGGTAAATGATAAAATGAGTGAGGAAGAAAAGAACCCTGATAAATGTAACCATGGAGAAATGTTGTTCACTATATTATATGAACGGTATGCTTCCTGACCTAGCGACAGAACAAGGCAAAACTAGCCTGCCCTCTTCAGACCCTTTGAAAATGGAGGAGGGCACAAATTAAATGAATAGGGTTATGATAGAATGAGTGAAGAAGAAAAGGAAGCTGATAAATGTAACCATGTAGGAAGGTTGTTCCTTATATTATATGACTGGTATGCCTCCTGACCTAGCGACAGAACAATACAAAACTAGCCTTTCCTCTTGAGACCTTTTGAAATTGAGATGGGCACGAATTGAATTGATGTCCCGTCAATTGGAAAGGTCACACTCTATTAGTGAATACTGGCCGCCTGTACCGCGCGGTATGTGTGACTTCGTTAGTGTTATGTTTTCTCTGATCTAATAAAAGAGGTGACAGGCCTTACCAAAATGCCTATGACTTGTGAGTTTATGACAGTCTAGCCGCTGTAGCACAGTATGTATAACTTTGTTAGTATTGCATTTTTCAATTCATCATAATAAAGGGAGGATAAGGCTGTACAAAACAGCGCAACTTTTATGTTAGTCATGTATTTCTTTCATTTGGGGTATAAAAAGTCCATACCTAAACAAGAATAACTTTATGTTATTTTGTTTTACGTCATTCAATTAAAAAAAGGCGGGACATAAACCCAGATGTCTTGTACATGTATGTTGCATGACTACCTTTGTTTTTCTTACATTTCAGTCATTAATAAAAGAGGGATTAAGTGTCACTGTCGTAAAAATGTTTTGAGGGCAAATTGGGGACATGCGTCATAATGTGAATAAGCATTAAGCATGGAATGGGAGCTTGTTTGTATCAGGTAGACTAGAGTTCACACTGCGCTGGAGAACCTTGATTAATCCTCTAAAACTGGGTTCAATCTCAGTGTGGACATTAATGTTCAGAATCCTATGCTGCTTAATGTGGTACCAAAAAACAACTTACTGTTATAAAAATGAGTTTCAAATGACACAGATCGCTTCAAATTGTCCCGGAAAGAAGAATGTGCTTAACATCTTGAAGCTAGTGTCCTTCTTTTGCAGGTATTATGGAAGTTCAGAACAAAACATTCTATGAACCACTAGTATATCAAGTTGTTGAAATTTTAAAGTTATAGTGAAAGAGGATTCAAATGATGCTAGAAAATGCTGAAAACTGGGAATTGAGGATAGTGCACTATTGTTCTGTAAATCAATAGTCATTTTAAAGCGTTGTATGAATTGAAGTGTTCATATCATTTCATTCTCGTTGGATCAGAAAATTTTATTTTGACACGATCAACTAACTTATTTGTACAAGTTTGACATTTGGAACATCTCTGATGTCCTTCCTCAGAAATTCAGAAATATGACTGCTAGATGGTGCAGCCAAACACTGATCCCACCATTTAACGATTCATCCAAACTTGTAAGATAACTGTATCAAATTAAAAATGTTTGATCTACCAATGTCACAATCAGATGAAACTAATCAAGAATTCATTCAATTGTTGTATTATATTATTTCAGGATGAGGGTACCTTCCAGTTGAAGGAGCAAGCCAAGAGGATGCTGAAGACCCTGGGTAGTGAAAAGGCATCTGACCTGGCCTGGAGGGATACCTGGGCATTCATCACACAATATCAGTTGACATGCACCATTTTGATTATTATTATTAGTATTTTATTCTTGAACTGTATTATTTTGCTCCAGGATGAGGGTACTTTCCAGTTGAAGGAGCAAGCCAAGAGGATGCTGAAGACCCTGGGCAGTGAAAAGGCATCAGACCTGGCCTGGAGGGATACCTGGGCATTCATCACGCAGAAGAAAAACAGACATGGTGAGTCTCAGAAAACCAGAAAACTTCTTCCAGGGATCAGGGTACCACAGAGCAAGAGGTCATTCCATGAAATTTACAAAGTTCAGAAGCAGGCTGGATGTCAGGAAAAACTTCAAAGGGTTTTCAACATACATGTATGGAACAAACTCCCACACAGTGTAGTCCAAGCCCCCTCACTCCTAAGTTTTAAGAAACAGTGATCAAACTTTGGTTTTAAATTTGGCTCAAAAGGGCCCCCAAAACCCTGCCACGCCAAACTGTCTACTCTCATGATGAAGATAATGAGGTGTGGCCTTCAAGATATGTTCAAGGTATGTTCAGAGAAAACAAAAATAAACGGGCAAATTTATGGAATACATCAGTTTGTGTGAGAGGGTTCATGTGATGTTTATATCAGAGGTTGTATGGATTCATAAATCAGACGTGCGGTGCCATCTTGCTAATGCCTTGCACCTGGTGCGGAATACACACTGCATCAGTATCATGCAGTGCACACAAAATAGCCTACTTCAAAATGGGGACCCGCAGTATAGCATTTCCTAGCATGACAGTCTTTAATGTATTTAATTCCTCTCCTCATCAAATTAAGAAATCAGCTGCAATGATATTTACTTGTGGTATCGCACTCGCTCTAAGATCTAGGATTTGTCCAAACACACTTTTCATAGTGTACAATGCATTTTGTGTACAAATAAGGTATTTAATTAACTTTTATTGGTTAAATTAATGAATATCTGGCGTCTTACTCATCTACACTATTGCTCATTAAATATTGATGGAAACTGAGGCCATAGCTAGTAGTCAGTTGTTGTTATGTTAGGCTTCTTAATCCTGTGGAAATAAGTACCGGTAAATACATGATACAGAATATTGGTTTTATGTCTAAAGAGCTTCAGTCTACTTAATATTTGCGTGATATTAAATTCACTAACCACAACAAAATAAACAATATATTAATTTAATTAGCTTTTATTGGTTAAATGAATGACTACCTGGGGTCTTACTCATCTTCTCTATTGCTAATTAAATATTGATGCAGAACATTAGGCTGTAGCTAGTGGTCAGCTAATAGTCTCCATTTTTATTGATAATGCATAATGCAAATATGCTACATTTGATTAGTATTTGTTGGTTGACTGAATAAGTCTCTGGAGTCTTACTCATTCACACTGTTGCTCATTAAGTATCGATGGAACCTTAGGCCATATAGCTAGTGGTCAGCTAATATTATGTTTGGCTTTGGGGCAATTCCACGCCTAATGAGCCAAAAGTGGAAAAATCCAATCAGGATTATTTCTGATCTTGTTTATTTTTTCTGGATTATTTTTTCATGAATCATGATCACATAATGATATCTTTCAGTTTACATGATAAAAAAAAATATTGAGCGTCTCCTGATAGGAGAAACAGACACCATACATGAACCTATACACATGGGACTACACAGTGCCTATTTCTAGATTTTCTTTATTTTTTGCATTCCTTTGTAGTATATTTCTGTTTTAAGGTTCCAAATTGGATGATTGAATATCACATTATGTGTTCAGATTAAAAATTCAGTCTTTTGAGAGCCCTAAAGTATATTTTTAATGAGTAAAAAACTATGTCCTTCCGTTACTGTCCTTCCGTTACCGAACAGTGAAGCAATTAACTTTTTGTAATTAATATACCAATAGACATATTTTTTTCAAATAAGTGTTGTAATACTCTTAGAACATTAGGGAATGGACTATGAGCCAATATAACATGATAGTCTTCTTAACTTCACAGAGATTGGATCATAACTAAAGGACTTGAAAATCCATGTCCATTTTGCTGTCCTTCCGTTACCGGCCTCATTAGTGTCCATATCTAATAAACGTAATGTAAACAAAATATTTTTAAAATAGGAAATCAAAGGTGTCCCACCAAGAGTCTCAGAAATGTAATTTACAATGATGAATCATAAGCAGGATTCTGGAATTATTTGATTGAATTTCAAAAATTGCGTCTGAATGTCCTTCCGTTACCGTGGAATTGCCCTTTGTGATCCTGTGAGAACAAGGACATGTAAATACATACCAAATATATGACTTTATGTCTAAAATGCTTCAGTCTATTTATTTGATATTAAATGTACTAATCACACAAAAAAGAAACAATATGTTTATTTAATTAGCATTTATTGGTTAAATAAATTAGTACCATGGGCCTTACTCATCCACACTATTGCTCATTAAATATTGATGGAACCTTAGGCCATAGGTAGTGGTCTGCCATTATTATCTTGGGATCCTAAGTTGTATGTATCTAGTGGTCAGATATTATCTTTAAAATTGAAATTAATTAATTAAAATACAATACATGTATGTACCAGGTACAGCATAAACAGTTTTCTGTCTAAATTGTATCAGCCTAAAAATTGTCTTAATAATGTATGTACTTTATCATACAAATAAGGTACCATATACATTATATTAATTTAAATTGCATTTATTGGTTGAATAAATGGGGTACCTATTAGTGACTTACTCATCCACACTATTGCTCATTAAATATGAATGGTACTTTAGGCCATAACTAGTCATCCGCACTACTGCTCACTTATTATTTAGGCACCTAAAACTGCAGAGGTGAAAAATGCATACATCAAGCTTTTGAATTGTTACACACTGGCATCACAGGTACATGGAGTGTTGTTTTGAACATTATAAAAAGCAGGATGTTGTTTTGAACATTATAAAAAGCAGGATGTAGTTTTTTAATTTTAAAGGTTATTAGTTTGATGTGGCATTGAGCAAGAAAAGTGGTGTTTATAGACAGGTGGTCACTGGAGCAGGTATGACAATACATGTATTCCAGGGCCCCCATTTCATGAAAGGGTCTTATCTCTGTATGTACACAACCTTGGCATAACTTTGACATTAACGCCAACATGTATTGTATAAAAGCTTCTTTGCTATTAAAGGCATATATGCGTGGGTTATAAAAGGTAATCAGCAAATTCCAACTCGACTCCACCGTAATCTCTCGAGGTAAACTCAAGATATATGTTGGATCGATCGAAGAGAGGTGCTTCGAAATATCTGAACAAAGGCCTTCTTATGAAATTGCATGCAGCAAACAAATTTCTCACGCTGTCACCTAGCCATCAAACGGCGGCACTTTGAAGTCGGTTGCGGTTAAGCGTGTTACGTGATATTTTCGCTCGTAAACACCTCTGATGGATCTCCATTCGGCTAGTACAAACATTCCGAACGCGACTATTTTTAATGTATTTTTGACTCGGGTATTCAGAAGTGGGACAGTTTGCGATCGCTACTTATAACTGAGCCAATGGGGATTACGTACCGTGCGTAAAAGTGTGCAAGATGGATCCACGCGTCTAATAACCCACGCATATATGCCTTTAACTGTACTTCCAACAGTCACGTGACAGTTAAGACGGTCTGTAGCTAAGACCCTTTCATGAAACGGGCCCCAGTTCTCTAAATTAGCACAGACCCACTGGTCAAGAAACAACATTACATGTAAAATTGTACTTGCCTGACTGAGCAACCAATATAAACATAACTTGTCATGTTTGTCTTTGTTTTGGGCTCCTCAATTCTGATTAAGGGCCAATAAAATTGAATAAATCTCCCATTTTACTTGCCCGACTGTGCCACTGTGAAAAGGTTAACTTCTAGCAATGTGTACAGTCTGTACACTGAACAGTACGTGTAAAACGGATGTTATGTTAAAATCAAATGACATATGATAGTTAAAACAAGGTTAGACGATAGCGAAACTCTACCTTGTGTACATGTAAATGGAGAATCCTGAAACATGAGCATTCATTAACATAATGTACAGTATCGTTTGCAGCACTCATTAGCATAATGGAATATTTGGTGGCTTAATGTGCTAGTAAATGAATCTTTATGGCACAATGATTGGTTGATGTCTCCATACTGCATGACACATCAATGCCATTTGGGTGAGAATAGAGACAAACAAATTAGGACCAGAGAAAAAATACTGGGTGAAGTGTAGGGGGGGGGGGGGGGGGGGGGAGAGGAGGGGGAAGTTGGGAAAATTCAGGCCCCCCCCCCCCCTCCCAAGTATAAACAATAACTTTGAAGTTGTGGGGATGAAAGTTTCAGGCATCATGTTATAGTAGACCAAGTGTGATGCACATGTAGCTGAGAGCAAATCGGTGTAGACCAAAACCGCCCCCCTAAAACAAAAAAAAAAATGCCACAATAGCCCCCCCCCAAAGTAAATACAACCAAATTTCTAGTTGGCCGAGATGTAAGTTTGAGGCATTGTGTAGTAGAAGAGACGTAGCAAAGAACAAGTAACCATAAACTCATGGGTTAAATCTGGCTGTGCCACTGTATGGAAGCTTGCTATGCAGGAGGCTGTAGGGCAAATGAAGGGACTTAATCAAATCAATTATGCTTAGCATGCCTCTACCAACTAATTTCCCAATAAATGGCATAAATCAGAGATGCATTAGCATTCAGCGATGGCCATGATGTTTACAAGCTTTCCCTCTTGCTAGTCTCAATAAGTAAAGTGGGGTTGGTTTCTTGTTTTCGGGATTGGAATCGGACACTGATTTGTAAGAATGCAGAAGGAATTAGATTAGGAGAGGAATTCTGTGTGTATTATGCATGCATGTTGTGCTGAAATTAAACTAACTCTTTAAGAAAAAATCTTTTATTTATTAATTTGTTTAAATTGGTATTTACTTGAAAATGATTCAGATACATCATTCTTCGCCAATAATGTGATCTACATTTTGATTCTTTTCCCTCATGTACATTAATAGTATACTGTATATGGTAATATGGATCATAATGAAAATGTAATAAAGACTGGTAACAATACTTTGTATGTTGCCCACAGGTCAAGCCTACGCAGAGTTGCTGCACAAAGCACCAGACCTGTCTAGCTGGGGATCACCAGTCTTACTCAAGGCTACAATACCACTCTCATCTAAAGAAGGTATATTGAACTGAGATTGTTGTCCTCTTATTGTTGTTGTTGTTTTTCAAAAGTTAACTCATTGTATTGTGTTTGATGAACAGCATACATTATATAGAACATTTGGCAACTGCTAAATATGATTGTAATGTAAAATATATAATACTAATATGCTCATCATTTTTTAGTTTTATGAAAAAATGTATTATTCCCTTGTTTACATTCATTTGTAGATAGAGGGCTTTTAACCATGTACATGTATAAATACAATTAAACAATGAAACAGACAATAAAACAGACATGTATACAAATGAATGCCATTAGTTTAATTGAAAATGACAAACAATATTTATATGGAAAATAATATCGCTAGTGATATTATATATTTATATTCTTCTTCTTCTTCTTTTTTTTCCAGAGAGTGAATGTCAGTGGCCCGACACAGAAGCTAACAACAGAAGGAGAGAGTTCTGTGCCAGGGTTGAGGGATATGGCAGTCTATGTAGCTGTGAGGACCCCGCCCCTATAGAAATGCACCCTGAACAGGTATGCCCCCTCACCACCCCCCCCCCCCCCCCCACCCCCCCCCCCCCCCCCCCCTCCACCAGTGGGATGTTTCCTTATACACTAACATCAATTTTCACCTTTTATTCAACTTTATACAATTATTCCTAAAAATTGATGCTAAAACAGAATTTAATGAACTATTGAAACACCCTTTAGGACATCTGCAGTTCATGGGCGTCAACAGGCGAGGAACGGGGGTGGGAAACATGTCCCCCCCCCCCCCCCCCCCCCCACCTTCCACATATGAAAATGGAGGGGATTTTTCATATACATTATGTTAGTTTGATTCCCAGGCTTGCACTACATATTATGTGAGATTTCTGTCTCGGGTATGCACAAAATTGCACAACTTCCAAGCCAAAAAGTGCAAAAGCTCCCTACAGTGGGAGGGGGACACACCCTCCCCCGCTCTATTATCTCTTGTTTTCTTTCTTCCAGCTGATCAATAAACCGTGTCTTCAATTTGCCTCTCATATTTACGGCTAGAAATATACCAAACTATCAGTGTACGTTGCCAAACTCGCTATTATTATAACGTAAATTGATGACTTAACGGCAGTAGAGAGCTGTGAAAAATGTACAAACTGTTCATATTTTGTTTGTTTTTTCTTTCTTCCTCCCAGCTGATCAATAACCGTGTCATAGTCAGAGCTAGCAATAGACCAAACTATCTCTACAGAATGCTAAACGTAATATTATCATCACAGAAGAGAGTTGTGTTAAATATTTAAAAATTTGTAATAATTCATACTGTTTTTTTCTTTCTTTTCCTTACAGCTGATAAATAACCGTGTCTTTAATGTGCCTGTCATAGTCGTAGCTAGCAATAGACCTAACTATCTCTACAGAATGCTCAGCACCCTACTGTCGGCACACGGAGGTAACTATCGCCCATTGATTTTTATATTAAATTTAATTCAATCACTCAAATCCAAGAGCATAATTGCACATTACTATATTCAACCATTTGTGTGGCGCATAAATGTAAGGTTATAAAACAAACTTAAAAGGAATGCTTCTTTTGAGTCGAGTTCCCTCGACTTGTTTTTTAATGGTATATTTGTTAGTGTCTATGTACAAGTCTTCATAGATGGTTACTTTGAGGTGGATTCATAGGTGGTCAAGTTTGTTGGTCTAAAAGGGTTCATATAACTAAGGAATAAGGTCATATTTAATGTACCATTACATTGATAACTAAAGTTATTTAAAACTTAGAATTTAAAACTGTTTTTTGGGGCAATGTTAACAAGTTGCTTTCATTTGATATTTTGCAGTTAATCCTGAGATGATCGTAGTGTTCATAGATGGTTACTTTGAGGAGCCGTTAGAGGTTGTGAAGCTGTTTGGTCTGAAGGGGATACAGCACACCCCACTAGGAGTGAAGAATGCCAGGATATCACAGCACTACAAGGCCAGCCTGACAGCAACCTTCAACATGTTCCCTGTAAGTAGCACAGTTTAGTTTGATGATAAGTTGTTTGGTATGAAAGGGGTACAGCACACCCCACTAGGAGTGAAGAATGCCAGGATATCACAGCACTACAAGGCCAGCCTGACAGCAACCTTCAACATGTTCCCTGTAAGTAGCACAGTTTAGTTTGATGATAAGTTGTTTGGTCTGAAGGGGATACAGCACACCCCACTAGGAGTGAAGAATGCCAGGATATCACAGCACTACAAGGCCAGCCTGACAGCAACCTTCAACATGTTCCCTGTAAGTAGCACAGTTTAGTTTGATGATAAGTTGTTTGGTCTGAAGGGGATACAGCACACCCCACTAGGAGTGAAGAATGCCAGGATATCACAGCACTACAAGGCCAGCCTGACAGCAACCTTCAACATGTTCCCTGTAAGTAGCACAGTTTAGTTTGATGATAAGTTGTTTGGTCTGAAGGGGATACAGCACACCCCACTAGGAGTGAAGAATGCCAGGATATCACAGCACTACAAGGCCAGCCTGACAGCAACCTTCAACATGTTCCCTGTAAGTAGCACAGTTTAGTTTGATGATAAGTTGTTTGGTCTGAAGGGGATACAGCACACCCCACTAGGAGTGAAGAATGCCAGGATATCACAGCACTACAAGGCCAGCCTGACAGCAACCTTCAACATGTTCCCTGTAAGTAGCACAGTTTAGTTTGATGATAAGTTGTTTGGTCTGAAGGGGATACAGCACACCCCACTAGGAGTGAAGAATGCCAGGATATCACAGCACTACAAGGCCAGCCTGACAGCAACCTTCAACATGTTCCCTGTAAGTAGCACAGTTTAGTTTGATGATAAGTTGTTTGGTCTGAAGGGGATACAGCACACCCCACTAGGAGTGAAGAATGCCAGGATATCACAGCACTACAAGGCCAGCCTGACAGCAACATTCAACATGTTCCCTGTAAGTAGCACAGTTTAGTTTGATGATAATTGATGAGATAATTGGTGAGGAGGATGAGGACAAACTTGATGATCATGCTGACTAAGACGATGATGATGATGATGATGATGATGATGATGGTGGCAGTGATGATCATCATCATTATGATCATCATTGTCATGAAATTACTACTAATTTTGATTGTAAATTATGATAAAGCAAAGAATAATGATAAACATAATCATCTTCATCATCTGTAAAGAAAGTTGAATTTGTTGGCATGTTGTATAACCATTCCATATTTGTGATATAATATTGAGTTATGAAGTCATGGAGGATGTATACATTGTATTTATGTATAAGTCTGTCTTTCATAATTATTTCTATATGTTACAATTATTGACATATTTCATGCATGTTTGTTATCTGTTGACAGAGAGCGCAGTATGCCATTGTACTAGAGGAAGACTTAGATGTATCAGAAGATTTCTTTAGGTAAGTAACTCAAGATTAACTCATTATGTTCAATGTGTTATCAACTAGAAAAACAACTTTGTAATCATGATTGATCGAGCTATAGAGCAATGAGAAAAACAAATATAAGGAAATAAATGACATGCACACATACAGGTTTTGTAGAAAGAGAGAAATACAACATTCCTATTTCATCAACAATAATCTGTTTATGTCAAGTGCAGTGGCAGGAGTTATTACATAGATCACTCCTAACCTAAGGCTATATACAAGCTTGTCAAGATTTGGACACAGCTAAATCCAGTGTAACCACCAATCACGATATCAAGGGCAAGGAGATTTATGGGGAGGATTTATAGAGGAAGGATTTCTGGGGGATAGACAGAGATTGAGGAATATTACCCAGTGTTGGCTGAAGAATAGTGTATGAGATACGGGGATGCCTCCCAGCTGTGCTCAATCAGTAAAATCATACATTGTATAATGGCGTGGTTAGAATCAACCAAAAAGTTTTTTGTTTTTTTTGGGGGGGGGGGGGGGGGGGGGGGTAGCAGCAAGGTTTCTCCAGAGGGGGTTAACCTGTGACAAATATATGTGAATGATCTGTTCAATGCCCATGAGCCACTTGGAATGAATGCTCCCCAGGGAGTGGAGTTGGTGCACACATTGTGTGCATGCTGGTATTGTGAGCTACATGTATGACTGGGGTATTAATAGTATTAGGCACTTAGAGATGATATTGTATCATATTAGGTGCTAATGTATATAAATCCAATTATTATTATCGTATCAATTAGTACTATGTAATTTTTGTATTTTATTTTTTTAAATTTCCAAATACAAAGTAGTTGGGGTGACCCCTCCCCCCCCCCCCCCCCCCTTAGCTCTAGCAGCACTGTTTTTATGAACCACCAATCATGATACCAAGGACACATGGACTTATAGGGGATCAAGCTTGAGCAAGATTGCCCTTAGCTCTAACAGCACTGTTTTTATGAACCACCAATCATGATACCAAGGACACATGGATTTATAGGGGATCAAGCTTGAGCAAGATTGCCTGCAGTTGGATGCCTCACTGCAGTACTCCGTACTTAACTCCTTGAGTGCCAAGCTTTGCAACAATACACACAAATGCCATAGAGCATTACAATCCCTGGCACTTTAAGAGTTAATCAAGAGCAAACAAAACCTTAGATAGATCAGGAAGATTTTTATTTTTCTCGATGACAGACATTTTATTTGTTAATTGCTGAACGGAAATAAACATGTTTTCTTTTCTTGTACACATAGGCAAACTTTGATTGTACCCAAAGTACCAAATTTGGAAATGGAAAGTTAATACAAATATCAATAGAAATGGGGAAAAAGATACAGTGTATGTATGTTTTTTATGTTAATCACTTTCCTACAAAATATAGCATTTTCCATAGAGTTAATACATGCTTCACCAGGTTCCCTTTATAGCCAATCCACACACTTCACTGGCACTGCACTGCCTCTCCAGGACAGCACAGAATGGCGCTTTTAAGGAGATATTTTCTTCAAGTTTCAAGTATCAATCCATGTTTACATGTTCATTTCTTACTCTATATATTGCAGTTATTTTAGCCAAACTCTCCCAATCCTCGATGAAGACCCATCAGTATTCTGTGTGTCAGCCTGGAATGATCAGGTAAGTGAAACTTATCTTCTTTGTGTTTCTTCTCAGTTCTACTTGGGAATTGTTTTTACTCAGATGCTCTGCAAAAAAAAATAACACAGCAGATATATTGTTAGTTTTGTAAGGATAAATAGCCTCTTGCATTTCGTCATAAATTTATTTATCTTTGTTTTTTAATCAGAAATTGTATAAATTAATAGTAAAACAGTACAAAAGTGGCATTTTGAAATATCCATCTCCTGTTACAACAGAAGATGTCTTAAATATAGTACAGTAAAATATTGTATTTTTATTCTACTTGAATTTCTACATCAGTTGGCTAAAAGGCATGACTTTTTATATTAAATTGATAATTTTCATATTTACTATAACATTCATAGTCTAAGATTATTGTTTTCTTTTGTTTTTTCTTTAGAGTAAATACGTTTTTATATTATGATTGCTTATGATATTTACAGGGTTATGAGCACACCAGTAACGACCCATCACTACTCTACCGGGTTGAGACCATGCCAGGCCTGGGCTGGATCCTCAAGAGGAGTATCTACAAGAACGAGCTGGAACCAAAATGGCCCACACCTGAAAAGGTAAGCTATCATGCTAGCAGACTTTGAATATCTATAGTTCTACAGGAATAACAATATAGCACTGGAATCAATGCTTAAGATAATTTGTTTTGGTTAGTCACTGATCCCTAGAACTAAAAAAAGAAAAGCTTGGATTAAACAAGATAAATTGCCACTTTTCTGAAAGCTTTCTCCATCTTTTCATCAGCTATGGAACTCCAGGACATCCCACTGTGGTTCTTTAAAAAAATGTACCATACATGAATATATATTTGTGTAAATAATTTGTTGTATTGCATTATATAAATTCATATTTATGTCTTTGTCTTCTTCTTCTTCCTCCTCCTGTTCAACTGGGATTGGGACATGTGGATGAGGTTACCAGAGAACATGAATGGCCGGAGTACAAATCCAGGACATACATACAGTATACCCCTGTGGTTCTAATAGGAGATAATATAAACCATATATATATACCAACATGTATGTTCTATGAACTCATATTGATGTGTTTATCTTTTTTCTCCTCCTCCTTTTAGCTTTGGGATTGGGACATGTGGATGAGGTTACCAGAGAACATGAACGGCCGGGAGTGCATCATTCCTGACGTCTCCAGGACATACCACTTTGGTGCTAAGGGGGTTAACATGAACAGCTATTTCCAGGTAAGATTGGGTTTTGAATGGTGTAACTTTAGATATTTTTCTTGTCTAGGACATATGAGGCTTATCAGTAGATATTCTGGAACTCTTTATTATGTGATTGAAACAAATATTGAATGTAGAGAATGTGGATTATGCAGCACAACCATATAAACAAGTCTTACATGTACACCTGTCAGCTTTTATACTGATGTGTTATTATTGACTTGACCCTAACACTAACCATCAATCTAACCCTAACCTAAACCCATATCATACTTTTTGAGATATCAAAATCAAATGTTTTATTTATCCACTATTATAATGAAAAATATTAGATGTTTAATAACTGCTGTTTTTTTAAAAACTCTCACATAGGATCTTTACTTCAAGAAGCGTTCGCTCAACACGTCCCCCCACGTGAAGCTAAAGGACGTTGCCAAGACAGCACAAGACGAGTACGAGCTTGAGATGCATCGTCAGATCAGCCAGGCCAAGGTGCTGGATCACAGGTTATCGCCATGCGACGATGCATTCATCCCTGACAAAGCGACGGGGGAGCCCTACGTCATGTACATACGCATGTACAATGACAGGGACTTTGACACCTGGATGTCAATTGCTAAGGTGGGTTGCTTTCTCAAATCAAAATGCTATTTTTACTCTTGCTATTTTTGGCGTGATATTTCAAACACCATTTATGTACCTCCTCAGAAGTTGTACTGTGTTCAGATTATATCAATCATTTTTTAAAGTTCTTTCATTCACTGCTAAATTTGCATGATTTTAAAAATTCTCAACTGATATGATAGCGTGGTTCTCGACTGATTGTCACTGTACCATGATATTATTGTTGAATTCATTTTTTATCACATAATGGAAATAAAATTAAAATCTAACTTGTATAATATATAGCGAGCACCTGAGAGAAACAAGAAGAGTGGCCACTGTAAACAGTGACCTTTATAGACATCTTCTTTTCTCTCACATAATACAACATATCTCATTGATATGTTATTCCATTTGTGTGTTAATGATTTTTTTTCAACTACATGTGGAAATTATACAATTGATTTGAATTGAAAGTAAATTTTCTCCTTTGCAGTGCTTAAATAAATTTAATTTAATGTTTTCCCCCTTGCAGTGCTTCCATATATGGGACCTTGATGCCAGAGGTTTCCACAAGGCTATGTGGAGATTGTTTGTCAAGAAGAATCCTGTTTTTATCGTAGGAGTGCCTGCATCGCCTTATTCGTAAGTGAACAATCCTGAAGGTTTCTGATACCTTAAAAAAGTGTTGACTAATTAAACATGTATATTTTGTTGTATGGAGTATTTCAATTCCATTATCTCTTCAAATTACTGACAATATCAATAGTCAGTGTGTTATCACTTTCTATGATTGAGTGCTTGAATAAGGCTGCTCGGCTAAAGCCAAGGTAATAATGCTCTGAACGCTTTGAGACTTATTTGTAATAAAGCGCTGTATACAAATGGATAATTAGTATTTGTTAATGTGTTGAGATGAACACTACAGATACGAGCTGCGAAATTACGATTCATTTGTAAAATGTCTGCTATTAACTCCTTGAGTGCCAAGCTTGCATTTTTGCATGTTACAATACACACACATGCCATAGAGCATTACAATCCCTGGCACGTTAACAGTTAAAGATATCACTCCCTCTATTGATTGAAATTGCAATAGTGGGTGAGGCTTGACATGGAATAATAAGTTGTCTCAGGTTTTCATATTTTATCTTTATTATTTAGAAAATTTTCTAAATATGACTGTTCCATATTTTTGCTGACCTGAAGTATACTTTTACTTTCCCTCTGGACAGTGTTTGTGTCGAGCCCTTTGTATGACCTAATATACATTTGCACCATTGACATCCAAAGAGTTATCTCTGATTATCTTTTCGTTTTGTGTATCCCCTCTGCAGTAAATACAAGCCAACAGACGTAGAACCTATTTATATGGAGCAGAGTAAAGATGGCAAGACATGACGACGTGTGATGGAGAGAACGTAGAACAACATGTCTCCACCTTAACGTCATTCCATCCACTGAAAGGCGATCTCATTCTATTTATATTGTGAGAGTGAATGAGTGAGTGAGTGTATGAATGAACAAATGAGTGAGTGAGTTGATGAATGAACAAATGAGTGAGTGAGTTGATGAATGAATGAATGAATGAATTAATGAATGAAAGAACGAACAAAACTACATGTATGGCAGCTAGAGAATAAATGAATGGATGAATGAATGAATGAAGGAAAGAAAAACAAATGAGTGGTTGAATGGAGTGGCAGATTAATCTATATGTACCTGTGTGCATGTGCAACAGTTGAGAAAGAGTGTATTAATGGAAGAATGTATGAATGTGTGAATGAAAGAATAACTGAATGATGGATGGTGAATGAATGAATGAATGAATGACGAATGAAAGAAGGAATGAATGAAAGCTGAATGAAAGTAAAGGAGAAAGTGCAAAAGGAAAACAATTTAGTCATAAGATGGAAGAAAAAGAATACGGTCATTAGGTAATTTGTAAATGATCTGCCATGAAGTAAACAAGGTGGTTTTGTTATATTGGTAATCACCAAAGAACACAATTTGAGTAGGAATTAATGAACTGTTTACACATACTGCATGTATATTTGAAATCTCACCAGCTACCACACAATCACAAACTGTAGCACTCTATTGTACGTTGTGGGATTGCATATACATGTAGTACTTACCCCCCCACCCCCCCACATACAGTACTTGTAAATCATATATTACATTTCCTAGCATTCAGAGTTTAGTTTATTTCACCAGTTCAGTACCAGTTCACATAAAGGCAATTCAGTCACTACACATTTTATATATCAAAAATATGGAGATGGTTAACCCTGCACAATTACAATGCAAGATGGTGGTAGTACAGTACAGTGACATAATTATTATGGCACTGTTTAATAGTGCGAGTGCAATTTTCAATTGACAAAATGTGTGCATTATTTGTTTTTGTAATGAATATTAGCCCCTTGACTACGGGAACCTGGAGAGTTGTGTACAAAGTCTACAGGGATTTCAGAAACTCAAAGGGAACAGGTTTATGAGATTTTAATCGATTTGGAAATGATGACGAAAACTAGATATAATAAATAGTATAGTGAGAGAGATAACTAGAGACATGGGCCCCGTTGCACAAAGAGATACAATCGATTGTAAGTTACAATGTATAGCAAGTCAGATCATGTGTTCTAAATGCACGAATCTGATTGGATGAAACGCACAAAGTTTCTGACTTACAATCGATTGTGTCTCTTTCTGCAACGGGACCCTATTGTGAAAGAGAAAGGGGGATATTAACATGTAGGGGGAGAGAGAAATACAAAGAAACAGTGCTAGAGCAAGAGATGAGAGGTAGAGAGAGAGAGTATGAGAAGTACATGGAAGTGTGTTGCTAAGTGAGAATGTGTATCATGTTTGGGTATGAAATTGGTTGCTATGAGAGAGAGAGAGAGAGAAACAAAATATGGAGTAATATATTGTATTTTTGTGTATTAAAAACTCATTGTATTCATTGTATGATCACATTGATTATGACTTTCATGTTGCTACACTATGTCAATGTACAATGTACATGTATGTATCACCATGCTGCCTTTAGTACTGTTTTATCTGTATGTTGTCATATTTAATTGTTTGCAAGGGGATGACAGAATATATTAAGGGTTTAATGAAAGTTAGATTCAGAGAACTTGTATTTAAAAGGAAGAATACAAATTTTGTTACATGAATAACGTCTTATACACATGTAACTGGCAAAGTCTTATAAATCTGTAATGTCATTAATTCCTGTACGTTGTAATATTCATTTGTTCACAAGTGTAAATCAGAATGGACATGTATTCAGGGTTTCATCAAAATGCAGTATATTAATATTTCAGAAGATAATAATTTTCAACAAATTGCCAAATGGATTCAACATTGCTATTATTGACTGTGGTAAATACAATGTCAAAATATAAAATATATACATATTAAATTAAGGGAATAGGTAAATGTTGTTATATTCTGTCTACTGTTACTGTATATCACATACAGTTTTCATAATGAATCATGTATCGTTACAGTATACCTTTGAATAATACTAACTTTTCAAATCACAGTGAAAATTGAATTCAAATTCAGTTTTAAAATATTGATATTTAAATTGTATCTCAAAGTGAGAGCCTGTTGTATATCAGTTGCCACACAACGCATTAGTTTCTCCATCATGCACAAATGAGTGAATGTAATCATGGTAGCTTTGTCTTGTAAAACAGCATTGCACAGTACTAGGAGAGTTTCCCCAAAAATTGATAATGAAAAGTTTTTGTCCAGATTGTGTTGCTTATTATAATTTTGAGTGCTAATTTTGTATATTTGTGTTAACCAACTTCTGATTTGAGGTATCGTTCCATGTACATGTAGTTCAGTAATACAAGTTTTGTTTACATTATTTTTAACTTCATCACTTTATAACTATATCATTTACCATGTGAGCCTTGATTGAAGACTATTCTGTACGTATCATTATGATTTTGTTCTACAAATGCATCAAGGACTGCACCCTGGTTCTGTTTCATGTTTTTTGTTTTACACATATATAACTTCACCATTTACATGTACATTAAGTCAAACTGTGGATTCTTTGGGTCTAGCTTGTTATCAGTAAAATAACCTCATTATAAGAGAGTTTTGTTATATCAGAGCTCCTTATAAAGAAGTTTCACTGTATTTGCATGTTTGTTTTTTTTCCTTCTAATTAACAAAAGGGGTAAATAGTTTTATGTCCCTTTTAGTATTGCGTTATTGTAAGTATGTGTGTGACGTGATTATAATGTGTTATTTATCTCAACAAATACATTTTTTCAGTGCATACAGTATCTCTAAATCACATTTGCTATACATATGTTGAGCATAAGCTCTATTGGTGCTACAGTTTGGCAAATGTGTATTTTTAAAATTAATTTGTGTCGACTTGTTGATTGTAAAAAGTGGCCAATAAATGTACATGTATTTCAATTCTACAGACATCATGATTTGTAGATGTTTTGAACAATCCATCAAGAACAAAACATGTTAATGCCATATACATGTATGTATGATATTTCTACTTTTAACAAGTAAACAGATTGTTTAACCCATTAAAGATGGCTTTATGTTGTTATAACGCACATTCTCCATAGACCCCAGTCTTAGTATATTCAGGAGCAGTTCTGAATGGGTTTAACATACATGAAGTATTCAAAAAACAAATTCAGTGCATTGGCAGGATTAATCTTGTTGGGTGAAACATAGGTAATACATGTATATGTAACGGCATGTTCAGGACTGATTTACATGTATTTTGTTAAAACATGTATTCTCCATAGGCCCTAGCCCAAGTATTTTTGGGACCAGTCCTGAATGGGTTAACAGCAATCGGCTATCTTTTACTGAACACAAAGCAATCTTCTTCATTTGTAGATAATTAGAAGCTTTGACCTTTTTGTGACAATTTGAATTTCATGACAGCCATCTAACCAACTTGCAAACTGTACAATAGCAGCTGCACACAAACAACCTGTACATTCTTAAAGAATTTGAGTAGCTTTCTTCCCAATCATGAATGTATTTAATTAAATAATAATCATGAATTATAAATATCTATATTATTGTCAAAATTGGCTTTTATAAAATGTATAAAAAAACCATTATACATTCATTGCAGTAATAGTGTATGTCTTAGTAGCAGATTTGCTATATATTTGCCCATTTCATTCATACACAATATTTTTACTTACATCTTACTATCACTGTGGGATGTGCATATCTCTAGACTGTTCATCTAATGGAAGTCAGCAATTTCAAGCAGTGTTTAGAAATAGAATCAAATACAAATTCTTGTAAAATAACTTCAGAAACGCTGTGTCAAATTCACCTGGTCAGGACTATTCAATTTTTGGTTTATAATGCATTTTTCATAGACCACAGCCAGACATATTTTTAATCAGTTCTGAATGGATTAAACACAATATTATTGCATTACTTACTCTTTGTTTCTACATGTAGATATGTATGTGCCATAAATGTTTTTAAATAAATGTACCATTTTTAATGTGAGATTCAGAAAAGAAAATCACACATTGCTACCTCAACAGCAAAACACATCCTCATTTATTTTGTTACATTATAATTTGAAGTGCCCTTTTAAAGTTAAACTTGTGTATCTTGTCAATATGTCCAGATTTTGTTCTGTTATTCACATGTTTATGTGCTCTTGTATTTACATCACTTTAACATTAACGTATACCCATGTATATCTTTTGTTTACAGAAGTTTTTAATTTGCTCTCCATTAAAAGTATTACAATTATGCATATTTGCCCCATACATGTATTAACAAATACAATTTTGCTTGGTCACAAAACTTGTAAACACATGTACAAGTATGTTTACTGAAATTTCATCCCAAAGCAAAGTTTTGCAATTGATCCAAAGATAATTTACCAAGTACAGTCAAACCTGTGTATAGTGACCACACAAGGGAAACAAGAAAAGTGGCCAGCGGTAGGCAAGTGTTATACCAAAATTTCTAAAAAATGTAGCGAACTGTACACAAGGAAACCCCTTTTAGTGGCCACTATAGGCAGGTTGGCTGCTATAGACAGGTTTGACTGTATCTTTATGATGCATTTTATTATCCTTTTGAAGACAGTTTGACTTTTACAGACCCCAGTCTGAGCATATTTGGGACCCGTCATGACTGGGTGAACCTGCCAACATTCATTGTTTAACACCTACAGAGTACTTCACAATGTCTAATTATTTGTCTGCGTACTACAACATTTACCTTGTAAGGTGGATGTGAGTTGAACCAAAGAAATACATGTTATCATTTCTTTAGTATATTTCATCTCAGTACATTACAAAAGTACATTTTAACTAGTACATACGAAAATGAAAAACCTTGGAAACTTATTTATTATTGTATCTGTCATATGTGTTTGTGATATGTAGACAAATTGGTTCAGCATTTATGTTTGGCACTTGACATGTAATTAAGATTGGTTACGAGGTTGTAAACACTTCTTTGTATAGAAAGAATGTCTGTATATTAGAGATCCTAAGTTTGTGACATATTATTTATGATTATTAAGTATGTGTATTACCTTTAGTACAGTACATGTATGGAAACAATGTCATTGTGATGCATGTACCAACAGGTATATGATTTTCTTAAAAAGCTCACAAAGGTTCTTAGTTTTGTAATGATGTACATATTTACTTTGGAAAAAAAAACACACAGATAAATCTACATTTCTCATCGACTCATTGAAATTGACTTTTTTTACTGTGTATCTTGTTTTCTTTTGTAGAGTACCATTAGAGTACAAACTACTGGTGTAGATATTTACTTAGTCATTTTTGTTCCGGGAATGGGGAGGGGAGAGATCTGTGCATATAATTATATCTGGTATCCCACTGTACTTGAGTTGTTTCTTCATGAGCTTCCAACAACAAATAACATACATGTACATCAGAAAGGAACTGCAGATACAGATGCACACAAAGTCTTACACATAATACTACATTTCCTCCAGTCATAAATAATCCAACCATTTATTTCGGTCAATGCAATACTTCAGCTATCAAAGCAGCATCTCAAGATGAGCTCCTTCAGACAATACAAATATACAAGAAACTAGTATGAACAGAAATAGACAGTACAGAAGCCATGACGTCATAAAAAATCTTTTTTGGGATTTTTCAAATTTGAACTTCATTTTCCGAAAGAGCATAAAAAATGATGTCCAAATACCAAAAATCGATTGAATATGTTTAGTATTGGCTGAGATATGCCCATCCGAATTAATTTGTTGTCAATGGGCAATCAGTGTTTATAATATAGTGGTCTGGTTCATAACTTTATGAACCAGAGCACTATAACACTGATTGTCCATTGAAGTAAAATTCTTTCGGATGGGCATATCTCAGCCAATACTTAACATATTCAATTGATTTTCAGTATTTGGACATTATTTTTAATGCTCTTTTGGAAAATGAAATTCCACAGGATAACCAGAAGAAAAAGGATATCAACCAGTTTCACAATGTATCAATATTTAACACATGATTCATGCATCAAGCCTAGTACATGTACCTCAATGTGACTTGACTTGATTTAGCACAAGTCATGTTACTAAGTTGTATACTTTGCATGCAAATCACATTATGAAACATGGCGTTTATAGAGAAATGTGACGGACTATAGCAAAACCTGGCAATGTGGGTACAAATCAAAATGTAGATTTTCATACCATTACAAAAGCCTCATCACAGGCTTTCATTTGATGCTTTGTTCTAACTAATTGGTCAATAATTGGCGAAGATATGATTGTTTCAATTTTACAATCATAGGTCTTTTACACACATTGTGTGAACTTATAAATGCCAATTTCTTCCAAACATGAATTACCGACAAGTGCCGGGCTTTGCTATAGCCAGTCACAAATAATCACACTCATTCACTACAATAGCTATGGTAAATAGAAAACTAAAACAATTAATGTAATTCACAGAAATCTGTAAAATATTGATATTATAATATCAAATCACAGGCAAACTTTTGCAAAAAGATACTGTAATTGGTATTGATATTCCATGAATGAAAACTCTACTATAGACAACTATAAAACAATATACAAGTACAATACTATAAAATTAAAATCATTTACATATTAAGTAAACAAAACAAAGTAATAATATATTTCATATCAAAATTTGAACCCTCAAAAATTAATGCTAGTAGTGTTCAAATCAATTAAAATAAACTATGAATTATAAAATATAAACATTTATAACACTGGCCACATAATCATATACATGTATACCTATATATATATATTCAAAGACGGACTTGATCATCATTACGATTCATAGGTAAATTACTCGAGTTACAGTATCTTTCAGTTGTATGCACATCACGGAATATAAATTCAAAGACAGACATAGTTATCATTACAAAATGCATGTGTACTCAAGTTATTATACAGTTGTATGTGCAGACAAATTGGTGAAAGACCTGGCACTTATACAAAAATACAAGTACAATGCGTTTATAATACTTCCTAGCATAATGGGAATGCTTTTACCCAGACTATTACAACATTTTCTAATTAAAAAAAACAAAACATTTTAATGCTTCTATTATGACAATAGCAAGGCGCAAGACAAACCTCTAACATTTCCAATGATCTTAACCGATCAAACATTGGTCTTGTTCTTATTGTAGATGATTGAGGGCTCAAAACAGTTGAATGATAGTTAGAATTAGAAATAATAATTAGTATAAACGATAAACTATATCTGTCAAAAACCAAATAAAGAAATATGTAAGAAATTATCTGAAAAGAAAACGTAACAAATGTTTTGGTCGATTAGGATACAAGTATGAACATGTACTTCTCTTAAAAAAAAAGTTAAAAAAATCAATTTAGAGCTTTGAAGGAGAAGTTTCTCCCACCTTCAATTTACTTTTGATTTCGATTTCATGCTAATATTTCCAACTAATATTTCCCTGTGAGCAAGGGAACCCTGGATTTGTAATTGTTCGGGATGAAATGTGATTTCAATCCTGAACAAATAAGCTCTGCCTCTCTTTGCTAGCTCTTGCAGGGTTTGTGCACAAATAAAAGGCGAAATATAAGCCAACAAAATGAGGCAGAGCTTATTTGTTCGCAATTGACATTACATTTTAGTGTGAACAATTCAAAATCTGTGTTTCATATTAATATAATGGCAGCCCTATGCTGTATGTGATGAGCCTGTACTACAAGTAACTTTGAATGATGCTCGTCCCTTCCTTGCTCACAGGGCAAATGTTGGACATACAGTATTAGCATTAAATTCTGTTTTATTGTGTAGAGAATATAATCCCAAGTAAATTGAAGCTGGGGAAACATCTCCTTTAAATAAGCATTAACAAAAATCAATCGTATGAAGTACAATACACATGTCCAATGCATTTGGTTCAATGTTACAAGGTGATTATTTAAAATGGATTCATTACTTTTCTAGAAGATTTGTTAAAGTCTGTATCATTCATTTAAGGTCCTCTATTTAAATCAAATAATGTCACGTACTGCATTATCAAGTATTAAACAATAAATTTACATGTATGGATAAAAACAAACACAAATGCAAAACAACATTTTGAAGCATTCAGAAATACTATAGAAACAATATGGAACGTATTTTGTGGGAAAAACGGGTAAAACACTAACTTTCAATACATGGAAAAACATGTAGCGAAAGAGCGTGTCTTCAGCCTAAAATAATGTCTAAAATAATAAACAAGGACAAGTAGAAATGGATAATGAGTTGTTTTCCTACCTATATTTCCATTTTCTAACTTCACTCATCCAGGAGATGGTGCAATATGACACTTGATGCAACAAAACCCAAAAGAATTTTGCAATATTTCAATATTCTGATTTGGGTATTTCTAAATTCTCCCAAATCTCAGATTTTAAATATTATAGCTTATTATAGTTTATAATTCTTAAGTTGCAATATTTAGATTTTCTGATTTTGATATCTTTCCTTCTCCCAAATCTTCCAATAATACGTTATCATTTTAAAGTCACAATATTTCAATTTTCTGATTTGGGTATTTCTCAATTCTCTATTAATCTCAGCTTTTCAATGATATACAGTGTAGCTCATAATGCCTCAGTAAAAATAAACAACAACAACCTTATACCAAAAGGGTAAGTAATACTGTAGCCACATTTACACTGTATTAACATATTGGAAATCTCATCTTTCCAATAATATATATCTCATAATACTTAACCTCAATACAATAACCTTATATCCAAAGTGAATTAATCCAGAATCCACAAAGTAATTTCTCTTCAAGTTGGCGACTCATACCAATTTCAAGTCACATACAGGTACTTAACTTTCAACTTATTGCATTTTTTTACTGAAATTACCTCTACATGACAAACTACTCTCACTATCAGAAACAAGAGCCCCAGGGGGGCACGACGCTCACCTGAGGTCAATCAATTCACATCTGGCGCATGTTCTCTCTGGCACCCTCAGAAGATATGAAATCAGTTGAAATCATGCCAAAATCTATAATGTGATGTACTATTTAATCAATAACTTTTGATCCCCTGTACCTAACATTATGATTTACCATAATGTTTGGGTGAATCATAAAAAAAGACAGACACACATATAAGACAAAGCTTAACACATTTCACCAGCCACTGACCACTTCAGCATATTAACCCCACTCACATAGGGACCCTATGGGGCCATTCTGCGATATGACAACTTGCATTGTCATTTACCGTAAATCTCCGTGTGTACGGCGCACTCGTGTATAAGGCGCACCCCCTACTTTCTAAAAAAAAGAAATTTTGTTTTGGGACACTTACTTACAAAGATCTTCAATTATGAGAATAATTTACAACAAATTTAATCTTGTGAACAATTTTCATTCTTCATCAATAGAGGCATCTAAATGTGAAATATCAGGTCTGTCATACTTTTAGATCTTGAGAAGAAGATTTTTAAAATTTACATATTTTTTACACTCAGTCCCCTCCCCCAGGGCCCCCTGGGGGCTACGCCCACCATTATAGCACATTTTGTTCCTCTACCCCTAAGGATGATTCCTGTCAAGTTTGGTTGGAATCCAATCATTGGTTCTTGAGAAGAAGATGAAAATGCATATTTCCTATGGTAGGGCCCCCCAAAAAATGTTACCCCCACAGGGCCCTTATGGGGCCACCCAAAAACATCTTGTGAACAACTTTCATTCTTCATCAATAGAGGCATCTACATATGAAATATCAGGTCTGTCATACTTCTGGATCTTGAGAAGAAGATGTTTAAAATTTACATATTTTTTACACTTGGTGCCCTCCTCCAGGGCCCCCCTGGGGGCCACGCCCACCATTTTAGCAACTTTGGTTCCTCTACCCCTAAAGATGATTCCTGCCATGTTTGGTTGGAATCTAATCATTGATTCTGGAGAAGAAGATGAAAATGTATATTTCCTATGGTAGGACCCCCCAAAAAACTGTTACGCCCACAGGACCCTTATGGGGCCACCCACAAAAATCTTGTGAACAACTTTCATTCTTCATCAATAGAGGCATCTAAATATGAAATATCAGGTCTGTCATACTTCTGGATCTTGAGAAGAAGATATTTAAAATTAACATATTTTTTACACTTGGTGCCCTCCCCCAGGGCCCCCCTGAGGGCCACGCCCACCATTTTAGCAACTTCGATTCCTCTACCCCTAAGGATGATTCCTGCCATGTTTGGTTGGAATCTAATCATTGGTTCTGGAGAAGATGAAAATGTATATTTCCTATGGTAGGGCCCAAAAAAAAACTGTTACGCCCACAGGGCCCTTGTGGGGCCACCCACAAAAATCTTGTGAACAACTTTCATTCTTCATCAATAGAGGCATCTACATATGAAATATCAGGTCTGTCATACTTCTGGATCTTGAGAAGAAGATGTTTAAAAATTACATATTTTTTACACTTGGTGCCCTCCTCCAGGGCCCCCCTGGGGGCCACGCCCACCATTTTAGCAACTTTGGTTCCTCTACCCCTAAAGATGATTCCTGCCATGTTTGGTTGGAATCTAATCATTGATTCTGGAGAAGAAGATGAAAATGTATATTTCCTATGGTAGGGCCCCCAAAAAAACTGTTACGCCCACAGGGCCCTTATGGGACCACCCACAAAAATCTTGTGAACAACTTTCATTCTTCATCAATAGAGGCATCTAAATATGAAATATCAGGTCTGTCATACTTCTGGATCTTGAGAAGAAGATGTTTAAAATTTACATATTTTTTACATTTGGTGCCCTCCCCCAGGGCCCCCCTGGGGGCCACGCCCACCATTTTAGCAACTTTGGTTCCTCTACCCCTAAATATGATTCCTGCCAAGTTTGGTTGGAATCCGATCATTGGTTCTGGAGAAGAAGATGAAAATGTAAAAAGTTTACGGACGACGGACGACGCACGACGCACGACGCACGACGGACGACGGACGACGGACGACGGACGACGGACAAAAAGCGATCACAATAGCTCACTTGAGCCTTTGGCTCAGGTGAGCTAAAAAGGGAATACCAAGCTACTTACGTGTGCAGATATGTGGCAGTGATACTCGTAGTCAAGCCTTCATCAATTGCTCGAACATTCCATGATTCTACTTTAGCTTCTATTGTCACACTTTTTTCTAAAGGTTATGTGTCCTCTATGCTATAATACCTCTTAACCCGATTTCAGAATGTAGACCCTGGACTTAATCTATACGAGATCCTCTATAATACTCACCAAGCCATGGACACATTAGATTAGGAATCCATTTTGTGAGGAAAATGTAGTAACAATATTTGAGATGCATTTCTTGAAAATATGTGTATTGTGCATCTCTTGAATATATTTATCATTGTCATAAAAACCTAGGGCACATTTACATGTGCATGCATTGTATAATCTCCATTCCATAAAAACAAACATAATACTGAGTTTTGGAACTCAATATTATCACTGAACATCTAATTACCATGTATACCATAATACTAAGTTGCTCATTACAATACTATCATAGCATAATACTGGGAGAGTCGGGGGTTAGTAAACACCACACTTGCTCTATAGTTCCATTATAGTCTATTGTAGATAACAGGGCTCAGTATGCAACAAGAGATTCTTTCAGTTGCCAACTAAGGTTAACCTGTTCCCTACTAGATTTTGCAATCCCCATCGTTAATACAGGGTCCACCGGGTTCCCGTAGGGAATGGGTCAAGTTTAATCTCAGTAATAAATCTTTACCAGTAATTTCATACATGTAGTAATTGACTAAGAAAACTTTGTGTTGCTTACGGAGCCCCAACATCCATAAAAGACCAAGTTTGAAAATAAGCTAGTGAGGTTTATGAATATAGTACAGAGGTAGTGATGTCTAGAGTGCGTTGTGCAAAACCAGCGCACTCAAGGTTTGCCAGATGTGTGCAACGCAATGCGCACATGAGGGGTAAGCAGAGTTTCATGCGCACCATCTGACAAAACCAAGTATGTTGCATTTACTCGGACCACACAATTAAGTCCATGTATTTTAATCAATTTACGAAAGTCCCAACCTTTGTGTGCCAAGGACTATATACTTGAAAAAGCAGAAAATTTGTCCCTTCTTTCCATGATCACTTTCGCAAAAAATAAACAATTTTTCTGCGATACATAAACAATGTAAACAAGCATTATGAGTTCATTCTGTGCATTTTCACTTCGTGTTGCACTCCTTTTCTGCATGGGGGTGACGTCACAATCCTTGTTTAGCACTGGATTAGACCAATCACCTTGTTGGAATTCACAGAGTTGTTTAATAATGATGGTTCTTGAATACTAACTTATCCTTTCTATTCAGGCTCTTGGTAGTGAGTTGAAGCTGGATCATTGCCTTCTAAGCAACCGCTATGTCAGTCATTTCTGGCTTGCCTGACATTGTTTAGAACCATCACCCATGGCAATGGATAGTTGTGATATCACTCTTTGGTACTTTATATGGGCCTTGGAACTTAATTAGCCTTTCTTGGAGTGTCATGAATTGTCATCACACCTTGGAAATACTGGATTCTCCGTTCACAGATGAATGCACTGGTCTTGCAGGTGGCTTCTTCTCCACGAACGTGAAGTAGGAATATACCAGACTACCCATCACACTGAAACAAAAAACAAACAAAAAATAAGCTCTGTCTGTATATTGTTTTTTTATTTTTTCATATCAATATACCGAGCAGAGGATACAGCGATAAGATGATACATGTTTTTTTGGGGGCTAGCTAGTATGTATGCTTGTGTGATGGAGATACTGTATGTACTGTGCATGCAGGGATAGAGTTGAATGTGGGAGTACCTGAGCGATGTTGTTGTTGTTTAGTTTGGTGGCAATCAGTCAAATCTGACTATTGTTGCCAATTGCTTTTCTATTAATTTCATCTTCACATATTTTAAAAATATTATACAATTTTATATATCATCAACAAATTATTTCTATGGCACCGCTAAAAATATTGCGATATTTCATTTTTTTTCTTTTCTCCTACCTTATTATGAATATTACTTTTATATACAAAAATATAACAATTTTCCTTATTTCAATAACAAAGCCCACCTCTCACATCGGGACTCCCGCCACATATATGTGGAAGTGGGCCTCTTATGGTCAAAACGATCATCTTACAAACACGTAATTATAATAGTATAATAATAAAGCGAAATCAAACAAAACAAGTAAATTCATAAATGAACTCTATTTTAAAGCTACTAATGAATTATCGCAATATGCATTTTTTGTTTCCTTCTTCTTAATAAACTAATTCTTAAACAAATTAGTGCAAACATTTCGTGGGCTTATTTTGTGCATGTTAGTGCAAATACATAATACATGGTATACCTTTGCTTTCTGAGATAATCATAAGATGGGATTTATTGTCCTTTTTAATGCTTTCCCAGGGTCAGGTAAGAGTAAACCTTGAAGAAGTAATAGATTCACCTATTTTGATATATACTTCAAATCAACCCCAAAAATACTTTTTAGTTCACAAAGGCTATTTTTTAAATTTAGAAAGAAAAATTCCCCCACCCAGCAACTACTCTTACTACACAGACTAGACGCCATCCCCAAGCCACTCTACTTCCAGCTCCGTTCATCTTCAGCTACCTGCTCCATCCTATTTGGCCAGCCGAAGATCCACAAACCCGCCATCCCACTTCGTCCTATTATTTCAACCCGAGGATCGCCGTGCTACAACACCGCCAGACACCTGACATCAATTCTTCAGCCTCTTGTAGGACAGTCACAGCATCACATCAACAACTCCAAGCATTTCATCGACATTCTCTCCGAGACAACCATACAAGACACAGACATCATGGTCAGCTTTGACGTTGAATCTCTGTTCACCAGCGTTCCTGTCACCGAAGCCTGCAGCATCGTCAAAGATCGACTCGAAGCTGACGACACACTCTCCGATAGAACCGCACTCACACCGGACCAAATTCACGACCTCATCATCTTCTGTCTCAACTCCACATCATTCAAATGGCGAGACAACTACTACAAACAACTACAAGGCGCAGCCATGGGATCACCACTTTAACCCGTCATAGCCAACATCTTCATGGAACACTTCGAAACAACAGCACTACAGTCATCTTCACATTCTCCTTCCCTCTGGCTTCGATACGTCGACGACACATTTGTCATCTGGCCACACAGCAGAGGCGACTTGGACACCTTCCTCACCCACATCAACCAGCAACACCCGAGCATCAAATTCACCATGGAAACCGAAGAACACAACAGCATCCCCTTCCTCGACGTCCTCGTTACTAGAACGCCATCCGGTAAACCCGCCCACCAAGTCTACAGGAAGCCCACACACACCGACAGATACCTACACTACAGATCATTCCACCATCCAGCAGTTATTCAGTCAGTACCCAACACCCTCATCCGCCGAGCCCACCAACTCAGCGATGCCGACCATCTACAACAGGAAATCAAGCACGTCACCACCGCCCTCACTGATATCAACAAATACCCAAGAAACAAGATCAAGACCAGCATTCCAACCAGCAGGCCCGTCGCCGACACCACAACTGAAGAAGACCAACCAATAGCTACACCACCGACACAAACAGTTGTTCTACCATATATCGGACCAGCCTCACACAAGATTCAACGCATTCTTCAGACAGCAGACATCAAAGTTCGTCATAGCTCATCCAACAAGCTCCACTCGGCACTCCACACTCACAAGGACAGGCATCCACTTCACAAGAAAGCAGGAGTCTACAGAATACCATGCGAATGCAGTCAAGTCTACATTGGGGAAACGGGCAGAAATCTGGAAACACGACTAAAGGAACACAAGACCAGCTACAGACTCAGCGATTGGGACAAGTCAGCCATCGTCAAGCACGCGCAACAGCACGAACACGTCATTCAATGGGACGACAGCAAGCTCATCACCACCATCAAACATTGGAACACACGCCGCATCCGAGAAGCCATCGAAATTCACCGCCACAACACAGTACCTCAAGATACAGGATTATACATCAGCGACATCTGGAAACCACTCATCAACAAGGACACAAATAGACCGCCGACACAGCCTACACAGCCAGCCACACATCACCCACCGCCACCCACAGAGGAAACCGAGCAGCCTAGCGCCACTCAAATCCGCAACCAGCACACCGAAATGCAACAGCCAGTCAGTCAGCCAACCGTACACCACCCGCCGCTACCCGCAGAAGAGCCTGGCGTCACCCGCGTCCAGCGAGCCGAGAGGTTACAGCGCCGCCAGCGTCAACAGCCAGCCAGCCAGCCAGTCGAACATCAACCGCCGCCACCCGCAGAGCAGCCTTGAGTCACCCACGTCCGCGACCAGCGAGCCGAGAGATTACAGCGCCGCCAGCGTCAACAGCCAGCCAGCCAGCCAGCTGAGCATCAAACGCCGCCACCCACAGAGCAGCCTTGCGTCACCCACGTCCGCACCCAGCGAGCCGAGAGACTACAGCGCCGCCAGCATCGGCAGCACACACAACGCGTCGCCGATAGCGCTCCTAATCGATAGTACGTCACCCGCGTCCGCAACCCGTAGCCTTATAGCCGCGCACGCCAACAGATCCCCACTCCTGACGACGGATAGTCAACCTATTCGAAACGTCGAGTCCCTCCTACCATCCACCCTCTCCTCGCAATACCAACAGTCCTTTCTAGGACTATCAACAGTCCTTTCTAGGACTACCAACTGTCCTTTTTAGGACTCTCCTAGAAAGAATACCAACAGTCCTTTTCAGGACTATCCCAACAGTCCTTTATAGGACTACCAACAGTCCTTTATAGGACTACCAACAGTCCTTTCTAGGACTATCAACAGTCCTTTCTAGGACTACCAACAGTTCTTTTCAGAACTACACCAACAGTCCTTTCTAGGACTACCATAGTCCTTTTCAGGGCTTACCAATCCACCCATCTCACATGGTGTACCCGTAAACCACACGTATTATAATGATAATGATGTTTGGAAAAGCAACAAGTGAGAAGCAATTTAGGGAGACATTTAAAGAAATTATTCCTCTCAAAAGCAGATTTCCCTTTCTGTGAGGGGATTTTTTCTCCATGAATGTGATGCAGGAATATGCCAGGCAACCTATCACCCGTAACCCTGAAACAAACAAACAAACAAACAAACATACATACAGTGTACATACAAACATAAGAACAATTTAGGGAGATGTTTGATAAAATTACTCCTAACAAAAAATACAAAGGCAGATTCTCCATTGATAAATGCACCGGTATTGCAGCCGTGTTATTCTCCACAAAAGTGAAGTAGGGATATATGCCAAGCTACCCATCACCCTGAAACAATAAAACATACAAAAGAAAGAAAAAAAAAGGGAAGATCGCACGTTAATATATGTTTGGACTAGCAATGAATGAGGAACAACAGCAGCTTTTCCATTCTGCGAGGTGATTTATTCTCTATGAATGTGATGCAGGAACATGCCAAGCTATCCATCACCCTGAGTCAATAAAACAAACAAACAAACACACAAACAAACAAACAAACAAACACAAGAACAGAAGAGAAGATTGCAGGTTAATACATCTTTAGCAAGCAATTAATGAAACAACAATTTGGGGATACATTTTTTTGAAATTACTTTTCACAAAAATGCAACTTAGGCTGATTCTCCATTGACAAATGCACTGAGCTTGCTGGGGGTTCATCCTTCACAAATATGATGTAGGAATAGACTAGGCTACACATCACACTGAAACAAACTAAACAAAAAAAGAAACAAACTAACAAACAACAAAATAAAGAAATAAGTAGAGAAGATGGCTGGTTAATACATGCTTGGAAAAACAACAAGTGAGAAACAAATTAGGGAGACATTTTTTATTAAATTACTCCTCACAAAAGCAGATTTTCCATTTTGTGAGGTGATATTCTCCACAAATGTGATGCAGGGAAATGCCAGGCTACCCATCACCCTGAAACAAACAAAACAAACAAACATACAGACATGTACAAACAAACAAGAGATTGAAGGCTAATACATGTTTGGACTAGCAATAAATGAGGCACAACTCAGGGAAACATTTTATGAAATGACTAATTACAAGACCAGTGACGGACAGTCCACGGACAGTGACGGACATCTCAGAAATGGACTTCCCCAAGGCTCTGTAATGGCACCTATCCTCTTCAATGTGTACATCAGTAACATGCCCAAGACTGCTTCACAACAGTACGGCTATGCAGATGACCTTGCCCTCCTCTACTCTTTTTATGAATTTACTCCTCACAAAATGGCAAAGGCAGATTCTCAATTCACAAATGCACAGGTCTTGCTGGGGGTACATTCCCTGCAAATATGATGTAGGAATATGCCAGGCTACCCATCACACTGAAACAAAGAAAGAACAAAATAAACATTTAAACAAACAAACAAACAAAACAAAACAAACAAACATACATACATACAAACAAAAGAACAAAAGAGACAATTGCAGGGTAACCTAAGCGGGCATATACATGTACAGTCGGCTTGCGGTTGCACCATGTGAGAAGGGAGGATTGGAGAGTCCTGAGAAGGACTGGTGGTATTCTTTCTTGGGTAGTTCTAAAAAGGACTTTGGTAGTCCTGAGAAGGACAGTTGGTATGCTTTCTTGGGTAGTCCTAAAAAGGACTTTGGTAGTCCCGAGAAGGACTATTGGTATGCTCTATTGGATAGTCCTCAAAAAGGCCGTGGCAGTCCTGGAAAGGATTGTTGTCCTAAGTGGGCATCTAAGTGGGCATTTTCTTTTTATCTGCATGAAATAAATTCCCTGTTCTGTAGTGCATGAAATGGTCTTGACATGATGAAGTGGCTATGTCATGATACCAGCATGTGCAAAAACATAATTGATTGGGGGAGTCATTATACATCAGTTTAATTAGCTATGCTTGCAGGGCCCCGTTGCAGGAAGAGATACAATCGATTGACGGTTACAATTAATTGCAAGTCAGAAAATGTGCGCATTTCATCCAATCAGATTGGCGCATTTAGTCACATGATCTGACTTACAATTAATCTCTTTCTGCAATGGAGCCCATATCAGACTAGATGGATCTTCAACTGGGCGAAGTCGAAATGGATGCCTTACCACCAATTACATGAATGAGAAACTTGGGTTGACAAATACAAATAAACAGACAGACGGACAGACAACCTGTACACATAATGCCTCCAGCCACTTGTTGTGGAGGCATATAATGTCATGTGTACCCACCTGATATTGAGTCCAATGAAGTTTGTCCAGCTGAAGATGTAATCTCCCCCAACAAACATGCCAACGTATGTCACACACAGATTCTGGGAGCAAAAGTGAACAAGAGAGAAATATAAGACATTTTCAATCAAGGTACCATAAAGAAAAACACTTTGGTTGATCAAAAATATGAACATATATTTGGCAGTCTTCCCCTAAATCCGTGTGTGACAGTCTCCCCTAACAAACATGCCTATAGATGTATGTCACAAACAGATTCTGGGTGCCAAATAAAAAATAAAAAATAAAAAAGGACAAATAAATGTGTATTTTTAGAAAATATACTTCTTTTGTTCCTGTTCACTGTAGCCTGCTCCAGTCTAAACCCCATCTAGGCTTTGCTTTACTTGTCCTCCCCATATGTTCTTGTTACTCTAAACGTGGTATTCTTTCTTGGATAGTGCTAAAAAGACCTGGAAAGGACAGTTCTTATTCTTTCTTGAACTTGTAGTTCTAAAAAGAACTACAGCGCAGGTATCGGTTATAGTAAGAGAGTAAGAGAGGGTGGGTGGTAGGGGGAAGGGGGGGGTGGGCTCGACGTTTCCAACATGATGACTTACTGCCGTCTTGGGCTTCATATTCTCTCCAGGGAAGCCAGTGGAGATGAGAGCCTGAAACTGACTCATGACACATAGAGTATGGACAGTTTTTAGAGATTGAGCCTTAACCCGATCACTACGGGGACCGAGAATTCTCGGTCGCCGTTGCGCCTACTCATACGGGAACCGAGATTTCTCGGTTCCGAGCAAGGGCTATATTAATTGCATAAACATACATGTATGCACCTTGTAAGTACAATCTAATTTGGCTGAATACAAAGATTGAACCCTTGGCTATATGTATATCAAGTTCCCCCGACTCTAGTTGCGTGATTATAGTTTTATTACAATTTTATCATGGTAATACACAAGTCTAATTTCAGGATATTCGTATACAAACACATACAAGCCAGAATCATAGTTTTCGGACAGAATTTCACTTCGCTTACCCTATACTATGCATATCGATCGCCTCTATTGTGTGAACTACTTGACCAGCGAACTCACGCTAGGTTGAATAGAAGCGAATACAATGCCATGGTCAACCAGATATCGATCGGTTCTTTTGTGCGCGCCCAGTGGGGTAACTCGACCGGTCCGTAAAATAATCTCGTATATAGCTATTGAAGCAGTATATCTATTGCCGTGGTAAAAGGGTTAAGATTGGCATCACTGTGTTTTCCAGAAGAGTAAAGCATGAAACCTATGCAGTCTTTAATCACATTAACCCGTTCAGGACGGACTGATTTTGCTACAACGTGTATTCTCTATAGAAGCAAGCCCGAATATTTTCGGGACCAGTCCGGACCGGGTTAAGATGAATATTCTGTTTTTGTAATTGTAAAAAGAGAATGTTTCAACCCAATATCTATCAAAATATCTATTTCAGAACATGCAGAACCTGAACTAATCAGTCTGTAATGAAAAAAAATAAATTGATCTACAAGTTAGACTGTTACTATAACTGCTTTCACTCTATATTTAATGGATTTATGTAAAAACCAAGGCCTTCCAAATGGAAATTATTTTGGTTTGATTTGTGGATTGCTGGGGAGTTTGACCTGGGCATTACTACAAAGTGCTTAAAGCTGATGATCAATCGTAGTAGGCGCTATACACAACAGGCAAATTATCATCATCATTTTGAAATGCAATGTTGTTTATATATCTCACCTTAAGGCACCCTACAATGGTAGTTGTTAAAGCTGAGTTGAGTCCTGTACATAGCACGATGGAGTACATCAGGACAAACCTGCACAGACAGATCACCATCAATTCAATAATAATATCACATTAACAATAATTTCAAACAATAAGACAATAATCAATAGTACCGTTTACCAATCATCAAGGTAGTTAATGTATAACTATTCTGAGGGGCATCATTATTATCCCAGGTCACTAGGTACAGTCACTCAATCACACATGTATGTTGTGTCTTTAGCGAGTAAATGGTCATGCTACCTATGACCTGTTACATTGTAGATGTGGGTACAGTTCAAACACACACAAACTTGTGCACCATCCCCACTCCCAAGGGCCAATACTACAGGGCTCCACATTTACATTTTTTGTCAGTGGCACGGTTGGGCCACTGAAATAATTTATTGCCCCTTTTCTGACTGAGGGCCAGAAAGAAAAATGTTATGCCCCAAAAATGTTATTTCATGAGTAAACTTTTTACTATTCAGCATATCACTCTTTCCTGATCAAATCTGTGATTATACAAGGAAGAAAACAAGATTTATCTCAATTTGACAATGTTGGGTTGAAAATCTGCTTGCCTGCTCGGGCCACCAAAATATGATTTTTATACATTTTTGCTGGCCCGAAGTGCAATTTCACTGGCCCAGGCCAGTGCGAGTGTAAATTTGGGCTTATAGTATTGGGTGGAAGCTGGAGGATTGTCTTCATAACAACCGCTAGAGCAAATATATCTTGCTTGCCTGACATTGTTTTGAACCATTCCCCATGACTATGCATAATAATGATGTGCCAAGGAGCATCTAATGGCGGAACGTGAGCTATATGTAGCAACCATTATGATTATTATAGTTGTGACATCACATTTTGCTATTTGATGCAAAATACTGCTGAAAACTGCTTTTATCTACTATAATAACGCCTGCATAATAAAAATGAGAGTCAATATAGGTCCTAAATGTTCTATCCTAGCAGAATCTTCTTCAGAGGCTAAATGACGATGGTACATAGAGAACCTAATAATAAACATATAGACACACATACAGACAACTGGAAAAGGAGGCAGAGACATAGTGAAACAATTGTGAGGCAGTGAGTGGCCAATCAAACTTGGCTGGGGTTGGAGGGGATGTGACAATGGAGTAAGAGTTTGAGTGGGGTATGTAAAGAAAATGTGAGTAGGTGCTACTTCATAAATAGACAATAGGTCAATTGACCCCTCTGAACTCACCCCATTATACAGGACATGGAGAACAGGCACAGGAACGTGGCATCATTCCAATATGTAAAGTCTATCGCCCTCTGTAGATCATTTGTTGCATAGGATACTACGAGGGTTGGTAGTATCATGAACATTGCGTTGTAGTACAAGATGCCATATTTACCTAGGTCCTGTATAGATAACAATAACAACAATAATTATAATAAAGGGGAAGTCCTGTTTTCCATGCTTATTTTCATTTACATTATACATTTTTGGTCAGTTTTCCTATGTTAGAAATGATAATAATCATAATAATGAATGATGATGATGGTGATAATGATTATGATGATGATGACGATGACGATGATGATGATGATGATGATGATGAAAGAAATTAGCTCTTTCAGGACTGGTCTCAAAGATACTAGGTCTGGAGTCTACAGAGAACACATGTTATACAAAATTCAAACCATCTTACAAATATTGATTGAAAAGTAATTTAAGTTGATGGTGTACGTTTGAAGGATGTAGCATTTTCACTCCTGTGAATAACTGTAGACAGGGTATGAAAAGAGAGTACTGGTTTACCAACCAAGGGCCACCAAAAACAAACTATGGGCCACAATTATTTGATTAATTTGAAGTATTTAAGCTTTACTTGCCCAACATTGCAACCAATATTAGCCGATTTGTCTGTGTTTGTCTTTGTTTCGGACCACCTATTTCTGGTTTTAGGGCAGCAAAATTGAATTAGTCTCTATTTTGCTTGCTTGAAAAAAAAGAAGAGAAAATTATAGACTTTCTATAAAAAGTAAATCTGACCTTTGCATTTAGTTTCTTTTTCATTACAACTCCATTTGCGGCTGTGAAGACGTCATTGAGTAGAATGAAGATGTAACCAAGGGCATCAAAGGCCAAGTCATCACTGGAAAGAATAAATACAAAACCTGTCATTATTGTTATCAACCACCACAAGAAAACAATTAATTTTTATGACGCCCTCAACATACAACATGATACACCTTTTCATCATCATCATTACACAGCAATCATCATCATCATCGTCATCATTTCATCAGCCATCATCATTTCATTGTCATCACCATCACCATTCTTATCATCATTATCGTTGTAATTACCATCGTCATCATGATCATTATCACAGTCAATATCACCATAACCATCATCAACTTTATCATTATCATTATCACAACCTCCACCACTGTCATATCATCATCACCACCATACTCATCATGATCATTATTGCCTTCAATACACTGTATCATCATCATCAATCATCATCATTATAACCACCACCACCACCACCACTTTCATCACCAATCGTCATGAGAATATGAATTTCTGTTTGCAAATTGGATTAATGAAGTAATATATAAACTAGATGGATCTTCGACTGCGCGCAGTCGAAAATGATGCCTCCGCCATTACGCGATTTATATCAAGCCCAAATCAACATGTACACTGAATTAATTCTGTCAACTCAATTTTGATGGATCTTGACATATCACAATTATGAGCTATAAGTGACCTTGACCTTTGACCTCATGACCCCCAAAATCTAATCAGTTCACTGGCTCTCCAAGGAACATACATGTACCAAGTTTGGTCAGAATCCGTCAATCCGTCAATCCGTTCTTGAGATATTTTTGCATATATAATGAGCTCTGTGACCTTTGACCTTTGACCTCATGACCCCAAAATCTAATCAGATCATCGCCCCCCCAAGATACATACATGTACCAAGCTTGGTCAGAATCCGTCAATCCGTTCTTGAGATAACGCGATCACAATCTATTTTTGCATATATAATGAGCTCTGTGACCTTTGACCTCATGACCCCAAAATCTAATCAGATCATCGGCCTCCCCACATACATACATGACCCAAGATTGATGAAAATCCGTCAATCGGTTCTTGAGATAACGCGATCACGAGAACGGGACGTACGGACGGACGTACGGACGGACGGACAACCCGAAAACATAATGCCTCCGGCTACTTCGTTGCGGAGGCATAAAAAGGAAAGTCCTACCTTGCAGCGATGATAGCACCAATAATCATGGACACAACAACTATCTGCACCCGACGTGTTGCTCTGACCCTAGAAGTGAGAAAACAGCAATAGAGGGGTTATACATGTACTGATAAGATGTTTTAATGAACAATATTTGATAGTTTCAATTCAATAACATTACAAGTACAAACAAATACATACAGCTCATTGAATTTAAACAAAACTGTAGCTAGCCTCACAAATTGTCTAATGTTTACTTCTTGTACAGGTGTTATGCTTCTATGCTGCATTTAACTCTAGCTACACTCAAACTTTATGATTCCTAAATAATAAGCAATGCTAGAAATTAACTTTACTTTTCCTTGTGGCCAAGCCAAGCCAGGCAAGACAAATCAATATTTTTCCAAATTGAATGTAAGCATGAATTGCAATTTTAAATATTTTGTCACAACAGTGCTCAAAGCAAGGAATAATGTAAGGGAATCACTTCCACAAGAAATGGATAATAAACATAAATACATGTACTAAGGCTTATATACTCTAACCCAGTCTAGGTATAGATTTGGTTTATGTAATTAATGGACACTTTACATTTTCTGTACACCCCAGCAAAAAATATCTCTGGCTAATGCAATGGGTTAAAGCCTGCTGCTGTACTCACCCTAGGATAAGAAACTCTGCAATCATGGTGAAGAGAATTGAGAACCTCCGTAGGACAGTGAACATTGGAAGACTGAAATAAAAACAACAAAAACAATCAGTATATTTTTAATGAAAATGGTAGACTACTAAAATTGCAGTGTAAAATTGTTTATTAATTACTGACATTATTTATAACATGTAGCTGGTGAAACCCAAAGATTCGCAATGTGATCAGACTTTGATAAAGTAGTATTAACCCGATCAGGGCCCGTTCAGACTTTTGCACTTAGAAGACATGATCAGACTCACAATTAATTGTAACTTACATTGTACCTCTTTCTGCAATGGGGCCCTTGACTGGTCAAAAAAAATACTTGGGCTTGGGTCTATGGATAATACATACCAATATCAATAAGTCCTGAACAGGTTAATATTTACAATGCCTAGTGCTGTAATAAGGGCGAGCCCAGTCTATTGTCTCCAATGCCCAATTTTTCAATGAGAAATCAGGAACTTTGGATGAACTTACTGGCATCACAAACAAGTACATGTAGATTTTAGCAGAAAGAGCATCTCTTTGGATAATTTGAAGTATAACAAACCCAAATACTGCTCAACGGTAATAGCCATTTCCTGATTAACAGAATGCTTTCAGTCGACACCTGGTTGAAGATTTCACAAATTTCAAATGCAGATTGTTTCCCGATGCTAATTATTGGCCGATGCAGAAGCACCCGCTGTCCTGATGTGCCCAAATCTGATATTTTGCTTGAACCCACAACACTGACAATGTCCTTCTGAATGTGAGAGTATGATTTGTAAAAACGCATCTAAGATGGTGAATGAATTACTACATGGGACAATTAATGAATTATTCAATCAACAAATCTGTTTGTTTGAGCATGAGTTGTTACATATGTACATTGCATCCAGGATGGTGAATTAATTATACCATGGGTCAATGAATCAATCAATCAACAAATCTTCAAACCAAGTTTGTACTTACTTTAAACGCTTGGTGCTTCCTAGACCGGATACAAGATTCAAGATGTATATGAGCGGCAGAGGCCATATCTGTGATCAAATAAATCAAAGTAAAAGTAATTTTTATTTTTCTACCAAAACATGAGTGTAGCCCTTGCAGAGATACTTGCAGAGATACTTGCAGAGATACATACATTTTTCTACCTTATATGAACATATGTGTCCCGTCATCCTCAGGGGAGCCAAAAGTCGCAAGATGTCGAACCTCAGAAATCACGATTGATTTGAAATTGCATGAAAAAGTGAAAAAAAATATTATTGCCTCATGCATTTCCCTGATATCTGTTCTACCGGTACGCAAAATATCCAGTAAAAATATCCAGTGGAAAGGTAAAAATTAAGCAGAGTTTTGAGGCATGTTTTTTGCAGGTTTGAAAAGTTTGCGTTCCAAAATTATTTGCCACTAAAAGAGATCGATATTAAGCTCCGCCTCTTAACAACCCCTTTGTGCTAAGTTGGAATCTCGGTAGCTGTCAAGAGCGGCCAGCGCACCTTCCGGGCACGGAGCTCGATACGGACAATAGCCAGCCTGGTGGTTACATAACCAGCCTTTGATGCTGAATGAATAGCTATTGAAAGTTTTGAATAGACCGCCTTTCGTGGAGGTCCGCAGCGAGCAGTTTCTGTGATTTTTGTAAAGTGACCTGTAGCTATTCCATCGCATTTTTCTCTTAATTGCCAAAAGCAACCTTTCAATTTTTCAGATACGCTTCATAAGGAGAATGATAGTTTATCTGTGTCTAAATATGATTCAATTTGATGCTATGGATTTTAGTGAGCGTCGCTCTGAAGAAGTGATAAGTTTCTTTTGGAACCCAGTTTAGATTAAAGAATTGGGCCCTGTAACATAACATTCATTAATCGTATGTAAAATTAATTTGTCGTACTAAATATTTAAGTAGTTCATAATAATTTTATAATAAGGCATACCCTCCCCCTCCCCCCCCCCCCCCACACCACCAAAACAAATGAAATAAAATAAAACAACAACGACCGACGAGTACTTGTATGAGCTTCGCTCATGAATCTCACTTCCAGCAAAGCCAAGGGGCTGCGGAAAGGTTTTGAAAGTGAGGGGTGGGGGGCTGACCACATTAAGGTTGTTATTATAATTATTATTTTGTGCTTATATATTTCTTTGTTTTAAATACAGCCCCCCCCCCCCTCCCGGTTTCGCGGCCCCTGAAACCAAACAGAAAACGCTATTTAGAGCTTGTTTTAAGTTGGCTAAAGCACAACCCCACTCTTTTATATACCCTCATTTTGAAGTTGACCGAGGCTCGCCTCCGTTACTTAGACACCTGTTTCAAAATTTTCTAAGGGACATCCCCGCCAAAAGAACGAAAACAAACCCTGTACCAACGGAACCCCCCCCCCCCCCTCCCCCTTTGGTACCTGGGGCCTCCCCCTCCAAAATGTCTAGCTTCGATACCCTGTTTTACTTTTCACGTATCAACATACTGTTCTTTGTAATAGTTTTTACATTACGCACCAGACGCAAGTTTGCATTCCTAAAATCAAACTGCCAGTCAATACCGATTAATCGAACAATAACCAAAGCCAGAGCGGAGCCCCTTTTGTTACCTGAAAGTGCTCGCTATTGTATCATGTGCTCGATGTGTACAGTTTATCGTTCCAAACCCACTTAAATTGTAATTAAATCTGTTCATATCTCTACAATGCTGGATAATATTCAACAGTTTCTGGAGGGAAGGTGTATATCATACATATTTACTGATATATGGCACTGGTTTTTTTAAAGATGCCAAATGTGTCAACCAACATGGTCAAAATTGAAATTAAGTGAACTAACTTCAAACATGTTTTTTTAACATTGACACAACTTATATATTCGTGAAATATAAATATCTGGGCTTAATCTATCCCCAATTCTGCGAAATATCTATGGACATTTAGGATTTCCTATATTTAAAAGAAAAATATGATATATTTTCACATTGCCATACTAAAATCCTACTATTCCAAATGGCATTACAAATAATACAAATAATTAAAGTGGGCTTCTGATATCATGCTTCTGTTTCTTAAATTTTAGTTTTTAGGTCATTTTAAAGTGAAAATTTTGCAATTTGAAGTTTTTGTAATGCAATTTTTTTTTACTGTTGTTGGTTCAAACTTATTGTATGGAAACAATACATGATAGGACATATTTACATGATATAAAATTGGAGCAAGACACTTGCAAACAAAATTCAAATTTGATTCTTGTATGTGTTTCGGACGTTACACATTGTTAACATTTACCCTTTTTTTACATTTCTATGACCAGTTGTGGTTTAAATCTTTGCTATTTTGGAATATTTAAATACAGAAAATATATGTTTAGATGTAAATCTATCCAAATTCTTCTTTGAAATGGTCAAATTAACTTTATAGCACAGAAAGGGGTCTTCTATCAACCATAGACATAGTACAGTACAGTACATGTAAACTTGATTTATATATAATTAAATGTTCAAATCTCCAAAGTAGAGAACATTTTAAGGGTTTTAGTGAAATTATGAAGTACTGTGTACCTAGTACTACAATAACTACAATTTGAGAATTGTGATCTGTAATTTATTGTAGTAAAGTTGCATTATGTTATGACATACCCTATTTTGTTTCGGACGTTACATGGTGTTAACATCACTTCAAAACATATCTTAACTTGCTTTGTTTGCACGATTTTGCAAGCAAAACCCATAAATATGTGCATTAATTGAACTCCCAACGAAAGGGATAGTGAATAAAGTCCATATTGATAGACAAAATCCAAGATTTTGTACAAATATTACATGCAATTAGAAACTGTTATTAATATACAGTCAAAGGATGATCGATGTGACTTTCCAGAGTTTCCTTCATCATTTTACAAAAGATAAAAGTATATGTAAATTGTACAATGACATACATTGTATATGATTTGAATTTTCCATTTTGTTATTTTGATAAAACATGAAGCTCAAACTAATTTTATCAAACTATTATCGAAAATTAGAATAACTGTCATAAATGCATTACTGATCAATATGATATAATTAGCAAAACCTCAAATTCAAGTTATAATGGCACATGTACAGTACACTTGTATGTACCACATAAGGTTATGGTCAAGAAAATATATTTGTTCCAGCAGATATGGTTACATTTTTCAAACATAGCTGACTTGCGCAAAAATGTAATTGATCATAAACCAGTAATGTTCTGGAAATTGCCTTAAGAATAAGATAAGGAATTATCTTGGTGTACATTTTACATGTACTGTACCTATAGTTTACATGGCATATATGCCATATATAGTATTTCAAAACTAACTTTTGTTTTAACATGTGGATTTTTTTAATACAAATGATTAACATTTTAATTAGTGTCAGTAAAACATGTGGATCAATGCAGATTATTTTCTTCTTATCAAGTTTAAGTATATGAAAAAAACATGTTTTGCAACTTTGAGTAAATTTAGCATAGTTATACTGTACTTTTGTATATACCACTAAAAGGCTCTGTTAATGAAAATGTCTATATTTCCACTAAATGAATAATGAAACAGAGACTTAACATTTGTTTCTTATAGAACATTGTAAAGGCAATCAACCTAATAATGCATTTGATGTGATACAAAAAAACAAAATACTTTACAACATGAACAATTATGGGGCAAAAATAGCAATTCCTCACATTTTATAAATAAAAGTTCCTTCCCAGAGACAAATAACTGATAATTTATTTTTCAAAACACTTTTGCTTGGAGCAGGAAGCATATAGATCATGAAAAATGTAGATAATACTTTTTTAAATGTTCCAAATTGAATTTTTTTTGCAATCAAAATGTGTGTTAACACCATTTTGTAATGTCCGAAACGAGCTCACAATACCATACAAAATATTCTGTAAATGGTAAACAAAATACAGGAGTTGTTGCAGCAGGTAGTGTTTCAGTTCCACAAAAGAAAGGTTATTGTTCCAAGTAGATTAGTCATATCATTCACTATATCAAGTGTCTTGTAAATCTTTAGTGGTTACAAATTAGCTGAGAAAAATCGATGAAAAATTCGTGAAAATGTGGATTTGGGGCAGACTAAGCATCTAAATGTTATTAAAGCATCATGTATTTTGATGATTATGTTTCATTTACATGATCTAAATGAATAATAATTATCATTTTGAAAATAAATGCACTAAAATATCAATTTTGTGTTAACAATTACCCCATGTAACGTCCGAAACACATTTGTTTACATTGGTTGATCTCAAACATTTGTTGTGGCAATTAATTACCCAATTCATGTGTAAATTTGTTTCAAAATGAATACTATTTTATATTATGATGATTGATTCATATAATGTGCCCTTTCCTGTGACTTATGAGCTTATAAGTTACATTTTTGGTTTCGGACGTTACATTTGTTTCGGATGTTACAAATGTTAACGGAAAGTTAACTTTAAAGATATAATCATAATACAATAAGTTATTGCATTTTCTTTTTCTGTGATGGGAAGGTACATCAAGTCTCTTCAAAACTGAGATAAATAATTGTTTGTGTTATCCCCCTTTTAAAAATTATTTCTAAAGAAATATTGTTTCAGACGTTACAAAATTGTTAACGGAAAATGAGAGCATGTGTGCATTTCATGTTTTTGTTTTTTTTAATCGCTGGCTTAAGAAATCAGTCATTTCCCTTTTAGGCAATATGATGAGGAAACTGTTAGTTCAATTTTCATACTGATATCATTTCAATAAATTATGATACTGGTAGGGGTAATGAGGGGTTAAATTGTTAACGGAGGATGTAACGTCCGAAACACCAATTTTGATGGCATTGTACTGTCAAAATATTACTTTACATATTAAGCGCCGTTAATTTTCTGAAAGTTTAACCCACACTCGTTCATAATTATCAACAAATAAAAAAACAAAAAAATCTGTTAGTGTTTTTTTAGACCTGAACATAATTGAACCCATTTTTGGTTGACAAATTTCCGTTAACAAAATATGGCCCTTTAGGGTTATCTGACCTATATAAAGGGAAGTCCAAATATTTTCGTTAAGGTATGGGAGATCAATCTAGGTGGATACTATAAGAAAATACAAAAATAAGTTTTCAGTTCAGTATGTTTTTAAAAATACAGGCCCTCAAAGTGCCATTAAGCCTTTTGGCACCTTTAAAAAAACCAGAGCCATATGCAAGTTTTCAAGAAAATTGAATAAAGGTTGCTACGACATTCTATTCATGCAATCGGTTCATTTATGGCCCGCTTAAAACGCTAATTTCACTTTCGAAATGGATGTAAAGTTTCTTGAGCTATTTTCTCGGCATCTTATTTCCAGACCGTTCAATATTTGCCTTAGAAAAGCGTCAATAACTCCGCGTTGCAGAATCATTATGAGACAAACTTTATATCATATTAAAGCTTAGATATTGCTGAATCGAACTAAATACAAATCCAGAAAATCAACTTTGTCGACTTTTGGTTCTTCTACGTAGGACGGGTCACATATTGTTTTCATTCGTGTTAAGTGCTGGTCACACTATAACGTATAGCAGTAAGCCAGTAACTTACGGCGACGTACAATATGTGAATTTTCACCAACACGCTAGTCCACGTTGACATAAGTTAGAGGGAGGTTTGGTATAAATTTTATATTAAAGGGGACCACCAGGCAAAGAACAACACATAATTACAAGTTTTGGTTCCATTTTTTGATATCAAATAGATACCCAACATTTTGCAAAGGGTTGTGTAATTCATAAACAATGCAATTAATTACAACCACTTACGGAACCACTATTATTTCCTGGTTCCGTACTCGCCAAACATTTGTGAGTGCGCCAATTCTATTCACGCGTAGGCTTCAAGACAATAGAATACCGGACGATTCGTTCGCTCTGGACAAAGGTAGTCTTCGTACATGCAGACCCATATACACATGTTGTAGTATGGTGATGCGTTTTCCAATTATATATTTTTTTTCTGGAAACATATTTTTCTGAACTTGTTGATGGAATGGACTACTAAAGATGTTACCTTTCATTTAAAAGAATATTATTTTTGGGTGGTGGTACCCTTTAATAGCACGCTGGTATAGTTGTTGTATACAGAGGCCAAAATAATTGTTTGTGCATGCACACAAATTTTGGGCATATGCCAACGTCCTCTTCATAGGTTAGGCATACTCAAACCATACGTCAAGTATGTTAGAGGTGGGTTACTCATACGTCGAGATACGTCGGTTGGCATGTACGGTAGTACATCTAACTTATTGATAACCTATGAGTAACTTACTTCTAACGTTTATCTAACCTATATCTGACATATCTGCAACGCAATTGACGTATTCAGACGTATTAGACTAAAACGAACAAAGGGAACGTCTGGAGGATACAATAGACACCACAAACCTCTCCACAAACATTCATGCATCACTGATCCCAACATCAGTGATGCATGAATGTTTGTGGATATATGAATACACCACCACCCCAAGCAAAGTTCAATCTAAGTTTGAACATCTAGTATTAAACTTACACAGTATTGAAACGATCAACTGATCAATAATATAATGGCACATGATAATCACGGTAATCATGGTAGCAATGGTAATAATGGAACAACTGCAACATATATAAAACAGTCACTGCTCATCTCTAGGATGGCACAACAAAATAAAATGATAATAATAGGTTTGATTTATATAGCGCCTAATATGATAGAGTAGGTACAGTCACTGATGGTTACTTCTTTGCTGGGGGTGGTGGTGTATTCATACACATCCTGGTTCCCCATCTCCTGTTGTGTTGGGATCGGTCATGCATGAATGTTTGTGGAGAGGTACAAGAAATAAATAGTGAATGCTACAGCACGGGGCTAGTCAGGATTCTGGAAATGCCATGCATTTAGCATTAATTCTGTGTAGGAATGAATTTATTTATATTTTTGTAAGGGCTATTTTAATTAGAGCCTTGGGTATATTTTTGAATTTTGGGGGCTATTCTTTTTTATTTATTTCAAGGGCTTCTTTTTCGTTGCACAGCAGGAAATATAGTATAGCGCAATATTAAAGATGATTAATTGCATAAATGGTGAGCACCTAGCTAGAAGGCAGTAGGCTCCATCTGGGGCACTATTCATCTCTTCACATTTTTGTCTTCTTCTATGTTACTAAAAGTACTGTGCTTTTTAAAAATTGTTTTAGAAATGCCTTCTTAACACACCCCAACACTATATAGCTACATGGGGTAGAGGCTCGAAGGAGAAACACATAGCTACTGAGCTCATACGGTGTGTGGATTTGCTACATGTAAACTTCATTCGAGAATGGGTAGAATGATTTATACAAGCGCTAAGAGGTTCTTTTTTCAACTTGTGCTATGTACAAGTACTATTATTATTATCCACATGATAATAATTTCCAGTCTATGTATTAATGTACCAATCTTGAATGGAACAGGATAAGAATTCACGCACCTTTCTGGGTATCTGCCAATTCCAGTCTGGAAAACTAATGATGCCTAAACTCTTTGCGACAAAGAGAATGAGGATAGTTGAGGTCATCTGTTCATGGGAGAAGCAAGAAAAGGAGACAACATATTAATTGTAAAAAAAGGCACAAAACTGGTAAATAGAAATGTATCCCGACCACAAATCATTTTCTGAAAAGTCTATGATCACTTAGGTTTTCGTTAATGCTGTTAGGTAAAAAAAATATCCCGTCTCCCGGCTCGGTAGAATTACAAAATTATTAACGGGATCCCGGATCGTCCCGGTTCCCTTGTGTATGAGCAAAAAACTGCCTGTACCCATGCACACACAGTTGCTTATGTTGGAAGTTATGAGGAGACATACCATACATATTCATTAGCCCAGGTTCAGTGGACATGCATATCATACCAAACTCACAACCACATGTGAACTCAGGGCCATGTGTGTAAGATCATGTTTGGGCAAATTTTTTATGACTACAAGAAACACAATTGTTTGAAAAGGTTTGTTATCTAAAAAAAAATTTGGAGGCAGCATTGGGGTAATTTATTTTTGGGGGTGTGCCAGTGTTTGGGGCAGAGTTATGTGGTTTGTTTTGGAGTTATGTTCAATAAAGCATGTCCAGAAAAAGCAAGTTCTCAATATATCTTTGTGGGAGTCAAGATAAAAAGTTTTAAAAAGTATATTCAAAGGTTGGGGTAAGCTTTCCAACAGGTGGGGGGGCATTCCCCTTAAAACTACACAAATCCAGGTAATTGACTTCAAGGCTCAACATGTTTAAACATTGTGACCTTCTCTGCCACTGGTCACAGCCACAGGTCGTAAATCTGTCATAACTACTGCAGTTTACTCCAGCCAATCCCATTTTTTTCTTATATGTACCAGTATACAGATTTGTTATTATTACTGGAGAAAATTTGTTGCCAAAACCGAGAATTATACAAACAAAGGGCCAATTCTCGGACCGCTTGTTTCCCGGTTTGAAGGCCATAATCGCCGGGAATCCCTTCTCGTCTCGGATCGGATAACAGCACTAGTTTTCGTTACCTTTTATCAATATCAATTCCCATGAATGCTTCAAAGACTCAAGAGTAATTTATGTTTTCAATATTCTGATAATGGCTTGAATCAATTCAGTTTGAAGTTTTCATTATTTTACACAGTATAGTAAATTTTGTCATATTTTTTCTATGATTTTTCCTGACAAGTGACGATCAACATGTAACTGATACCTAGCCATTAATACACCTGCAGTGGTTACTGGGTAGAGAGCATTCATTTTAATTACAGTGGCAATTCGACCTTACAACTTGACACATTAGTTGCATGCGTCTATCTGCATTGAAATGTGTATAAATGCACATGAATGAAAAGTTGTATGTGACTGACAGTGTAAATGTCTTCCCAGAGGAAGGTTCCCCGCTTACAAGCTATTGCTTTCTAGGGGCACCTCAGCCATTTATTAATTGCTGTATATTGTATGTATTTTTGATTTTGTATTTGGTTGAAATAAATAAATAAAAATTAAATTGAAGGACAGTACAGGCATCTATTAGTTTCCATGTAGGATCCCAAGATTGGAAGGCAAGCAGGGAGTGCTGATCAGATCATGCCACAACACACATAATGTATAATAATACCACATTGACAATGTTATGGTCATACTAAGGTATGACCATTTACACACCATAGTACACACAATTTCCTGGTCATAAAGACATCACATCCGTGTGTCAACAAATACATGCCAGCCATGGATTTCAGATGCATTGCCTGAGACACACAACAGTATTGTAATGATATAGAGTCAAACCTATGTAAACTGACCACCCAAGGGAAACAAGAAAAGTGGCCACTCTAGACAGGTGACCTCTTTCTAAGACAGGTTCTACAACACTCTTTTCCTCTGTAGGAGAACACTTTTGATGGCCACTACCTACACGCAGGTTGGCTGCTATAGACAGGTGGTCGCCAAGACCGGTTTGACTGTAATACCATGATTATTCTGAGGAAAGATCGCACTTACCTGTCCCAATCCAACCACTTGGAATGATGGAAACCTACAAAACATAAAAACAAAAATTATAAAATAATATCATGTTTAGTCAATAAATTTAAACAGAAATATTCCTTACTTTTTACTTAAAGGGATAGCTGAGTTTTTTTTTTGTGAGATAATGAAAAACTGAGTGTCAAATTCGAAAGAGCATAAATTTTAATGACATAATAAACTTTATTTGATCAAAATCGGTTTAGAAATGGCTGAAATATCCCAAAACATAACCATTTGTAATAATTGTGGGGCCCCACAATTATTCAATAATTTTGCACCAGCCGTTAAAATGTTTTTAAAAATGCTTCCTCTTTTCAACAATTTACAAAAGAGGTTTTTAAATAGTTGTTGATTATCTCTCTATCTAATCACTTCAACAAAACATCACAGTATGTAAAATATTTTATTTAAAATGGTTGAAACCGATGAGTGTTTAGAGAGAGTGCCCTCTTGAGTTTTAATGGCTCTTTTTTAATAATAGGCTTTTTACTTAAACTGAACCTTAAACCTTTTACTGAAATTTTGTATTTCTTTCGAGCATGGTGGAGTTACAACTATTAGTTTGTAATGTAATAATGCAGGTTTCGGTTACTAAAATTCAGTTTGACGAAAACTGTACTCTCTTTACCAGAACTCAACTACAGGGCAATTCCAAGCAAACATTGACATAACCACTGATTTTTCAAATTCGTTGTACCATAACAAATTTGGTATCAAATGAAAGCTAAAAGATTGAACTTTCCAAAAATGTATTTTGTTTTTGAAAAAAAAAATTTTAAACTATTATTTTATTGTTAATATATAGCATAAATTAATTTTCAGTTATTTTCACAAAACATTCAATTAAATATTAAGCATAAAAGAACTGCGAAAAGGAGTTTTCATAAAATTTTATTTCAGTGTTGATAGGATCATTGCTTCAATTTTTCAGATAAATATCAATTTCCTCATTTTCGCTCTTCGTTCCGCTTCATTGACTGTCTCATTTACAATCATTAATATGTCACGGCGTTACACTAAAAACATATATTTTTAATATTTTTGGAAAAATATGAATGGGAATGAAATAATTTTTTGTTTTCTCTGTATTAGCCCATAGGGCTATAATATGCATGCTGAATAGCAGCATTATCTTTTACCACTTATTAATATAATCAATATCAATTTGGTCACGGCGTTACGTTTTGTGTAACGCCGTGACGCTACCTACTGGATTCCCATTGACATAACACAGTAGACATAATCCAATAGTGTAAGATATTTTTTGTAGGTATGCTTGGGCATTGCTCATGCTATAATTATATGAATAGGGTCAGTTGATAATGTTTCCATCTCAAATTTACCAGAGTCATGTATGTGTATGGGTTGTATGTCCGTCTGTCTGTATGTGCATCTGTACATCAGTGTTCTTTTTTTTGCAATATCTCAAGAATCGTTGGATGGATTTCGTTCAAACTTTGTACAATCCATGTATTTAGATGTACGGATTATTGGATATGATTTTGGTCCATGAGGTCAAAGGTCAAAGGTCACATAGCTAACAAATATGAAAAAATTATATTATTATCAAGATAGTTTGAGAATCCTTGAAGGATAACATGATAATAATACTGGTATGCGTCCAGTGAAGTATATGACCTGATTAGGGAATGGTGTCATGGGAGGTCATAGGTCAACAGGTCAAAATATTGTTGTTGTTTTTTGTTCTCACAATTAAGTTCCAGAATCAATGTTAGAAAGAGTACTGTAGGTAAAAGACAATTTTCTGAAACTGTTCGGGGCACAGGTCAAAGTTCACTCGGATAATTACCAATTCAAAAACAAACATTTACTAACTCTGAAATCATGTTACATGAAACAAATCACTTGCAAATATGCACTGTGCAGACCAAAAATTAAACATTTGTATGTTATTTTGAGAAACAAGGTCAAAGGTCAGATGTCAAAGGTCTCATATTTCATTGTTACATTTAAGTATGTATTTTGGTTTTAATATTTGATGGTTCCATTAACTAACTTCTGAAATAGATAAGAATTTCAATTATGTCCTAAAAGATTTTTTGATCAATAGAGGGCGCTGTGCTGCAAATTTGTGTCATGCGGATGATCATTTAATAGCATCTTGGTTATATCACCCATTCATCTAGTTCTTTATTGCTTCTGGATCACTACATTAAAATTATATCATATTATTCATCTCTTTGATATCTCCCATATATATAACATGTACAATTCAGAGGTCACGGCGTTACAGTCACGGCGTTACAGTGCATAAATACATGTATGATATCATATTTACTATGAGCATTGGATTTTTTCTACATTTTTATTTGGATGTTCTAGCTTGATGTCTAGTACAAAGAATCAATGTGACAAAAGTGCAAAATGTTCATGTAGTTCACAGAGTTTACTTAGTTTCTTAGCATGTAAGAAACCCATGTCTTTTTGCCGTCACGGTGTTACGGCAGATATTGATATTCATAATTAATAATTTATTGGGAATTTTGGTTTTCTTGCCTATTGTAAATTATTGGTAGGATAGTGGTTACAGATGCATATCAAAAGTTGGTTCTAGATATTTAGATTTTATGAGTTATTTGGACTTTCATTGTGAGAAACACCCTCTGACCGTCACGGCGTTTGCTTGGAATTGCCCTACAGTATCCCTTTAAATCATGTGCAATGCTAAACAAATTAGAGGGCCAGTGAAATTGCACTTTGGGGCCAGCAAAAAATGTATAAAAGTCATATTTTGGTGGCCCGATCAGGCAGGCAGTTTGTTTCCCGGGGGGGGGGGGGGGGGGGGGGGGGCACTCATGTATAATGTAAGACGGGTATGTGCCGCTTAAAAGAACCCCGTTTTCACACCCGATTGTCGCTCTAAAGATACCCGATTTTCAAAAATTGCCGCTCCATAGACACACAGAATGACTTGGCTAGGTAATTGAGTAGCCTTTGGTATCCATTCAAGTCGCCCGATTCCAATTAAACGGCAGATCCGAGTACGGAAAAAAACACTAACGCGTCAGATCTGCCGTTTAATTGGAATCGGGCGACTAGCTTGAATGGGAACCAAATCGCGATCAAAGCTTTCGTTGAAAACCCGTTTGAAATCGCGCTATGACACGGAAAGAAGTCGGGCTGGTGCCGAAATCACGGATTTACATGGGAGATGAGCTACAAATCATCATTTTCATCTAGCGGCAAGTTACACTTACATCACATATTTGTGCTGGAGTAGATGGTACATCGTATCAAATATATTTCCCCAAAATATTGTGCACACCTTGTCCTTGTCAAAAGTGCTAGTTTGGGGGCTTCTGTAGCAGTGTAGCCTAGGTGGTCGTAGAGAGCCAGCGCTTGCGCTGGCGCTCTGTAGAGTTAGGACTCGGTCAGAGTCAGACTTTGTTTACACTTTTGTTAGACTAGCTAGACTCTAGTCTAGAGACGTATTGACTGTAAATGAATAGTAATTGTAAACAAATAAATGTCTTTTGTTTTGCCAGAGTCTGAGACTGAGTGAGTGAGATGCCATCACCATTTTGACAAACGTTCTTCTGAACTAGTCACTTGTGAAATTAGAGTTGTTGTGGATACATCTATCAATGAACATTTACAAAGACAGTCAAAGTAGATCATATTCATGTGTTGTCAACCATCTATCAGAACCATTTACATTGTAGATCACATCTACAAAGTATATGGTCCACTTAGGTGGACCATTTACACGCAATATATGGTAATACATGGGAGATTACCATACTGCCTATTCATATACTGTACCGTTCATCAGTTGAACGTCGTGTGTTAGGATGCATCAGTAATGAAAACAGACGGGAAATAATCGTTTTTTTTCTACATTTTGCAATCTTCAAAACAACAAAGTTGGTAATTATTATCAAAGTATATGATTTGGGGATCACATAAACAAAAGTTTTTTTCATTTGCTGGTAAATTTAGGGAGAAATCGGCCGACAAAAATTGTTTATGTTTTGGATAGTGGAGCAGGCGGAAGAGGTGATCTCCACACAATGCTACTGTAATGTACCTATATGTGTGGTGTCAATGTCAACCGTTGCACCGATACTATACTCTTACACAAAAATGAACGTATGGGACTGAAAACTCGACTTGCTACGTGGCGAAATTTCTGCCGGCTTTCATAAATTTCGATAGTTTGACTTACTTGTAACTTGTGAGAACATATTTGTTGATGAATACAATGAATATAGAGCTCAGGCCATAAAATACAGCTGCTAAACACCGGCTAAGTCGGCTTGGAGAATCTCCAGCACTTTCCCCCGGATCTCCTACACCTCTTCCCATGTTGCATGAAAACTTTCTTATAAATCACTATCGCAAAAAATTACAATACAAAAATCACTGACCGATTTGTGATTTGTGAAATGTCGCCATCTTGAGTTTGCTACAAGAAATTCAATTCAAAGAGATTTTTGATTTTTTGTATTAAAAACATTGAGCTGTATAATTTATATAAAATTATAAGAAAAGAGCTGAGGGATTACGGAAAATCATTCTTGGTTGTTTTTCAAGTCATAAAATGTAATACTTTTATAATATTTACAGGCAAAAGTCAAAGTTTTGGTAAAAACTTTATAGCCGATATAATTCATTTAATTTATTGTATAATTTTAATTAAATTTTGTAAGATTTTCCGGCGTTGACGTTAAAGGGATCTACTAACTTTGTTGACACGTGCAAATTCTGATGAATGGTTGATGTGTATTCACGGTTGTGTTCTGATATATCCATTGAATAATGTGTGAAAATTTCATCGTGAAATTGATGTTATTATGGCCAAGTAACGGGCGAAAATACAACATTATATTCACTAACTGCTTGCACTGACTTTGTACACAGTTATGACTATCCAGTTATGACTATCCAGTTAAATATCCGAATACTTCAATCGTATATACCTTTTTAACGAATAGGAAATTTGAAAAACCGAAACCTGTCCCATGCTTTTATTGTTAATATGAATACAAAAAGATGTGAGAGAACTTCAAGAGTGCCAAGTAAGTTTTGAGGATTTATAGGTTATTAGATCCCTTAAATAATGACGTTACCTTTATAAAATATAATAGCACCATGTAGTAGTTGGCTATAGTTCCGAAAAGAACGGTTGAAAGACATTACTGTTGAAAGAGTGGATATGTGAGGACTGGGGTATTCTTTCGCAACATAATACATAGTTCTGAGAGGATATAATTAAAGAAGTTAGGTATAAGAGAAACAGGTCATTCTTTCCCGGGGGTTCTATACAAAATAAACAATGAAAATCTTCCCTGAAAAATCATACTGGTAAAGAAATTTAGTAGTATAGATTATAGTTATTTTATGAGTAAATAATATATCTTGATTCCTACTTTATCAAGGCCTATTGGAATACGTTTTGTATCTACTCATATTATATGAAAGGCAATGATTTTGTGGGACCCCAACTTAAAAAACAGCGTTTTCAACTAGATCTGCGACGGTTGTAATAACTCGGTAATAATTCATATGTTATCATGCAAAATTTATACGGTAGCAATAACTTGTCAAGTAAGAAAATAAGGAGATAACTTTATACAGGATATTGGGTTTCTTGACAAACTGACAATATTAAAACATCAACCCTTAAAACACGACTCAACTTGAAAATGGAATACATTTTCAAAAGCTTCTATAGGGGCTCTGTCCCCTGGACCACTGAGAGAGGTTTGCGGCTCTACACCAAGCTCAAGGCACTCGCCTTCCACCCATGCACATCACAATTTGACAAAACAATAACAAAAAGTACCATGGAGACTTTCAACTCCGAACCATTCACTAATAAGTATCTTTATAACGAAAGATAATTTCAGAAAACCTAAACCCGTTTTCCATGCTGATATTGGCAACACGCAGGGGCGTAGACAACGGGGGGGGGGGGGGGGGGGGGGGATGAGGGGTATGCATCCCCCCACCTCACAAGGTGGGGGGGGGGGGGGGATGACATGACTTGTACAATCATCCCCCATTTTGTTTGTTTGTGTGTGTGTGTGTGTTTGTGTGTGTGTGTATCTGTGTGTGTGCGTGTGTGTGTGTGTGTGAGTGTGTGTGTGTGTATTTCTGTATACGAGATTGCCCCATGTCAAGCCTGTAGCCAGGAGGGGGGGGGGGGGGGGGGTTGCGTTAGGTGCGTACGCCCCCCCCCCCCCCCCCCCCACAATTCATAAAGGTCCACTTTGTGACGGTCTCGAGGCCACTTTTTAATGGTCTCGATCAACTTAACAAATGGTCCTGGCTGCCTAACCCCCCTAACCCTAACCCCTGCCTAACCCTAACCCCCCCCCCCTCCCCATTGATAGGACTTTTTACCAATTGCCTTGGTCTCGAAAAACTTTTGCAGGCGGTCTCGGCCGGGAATTTTGTTGGCTTTGAATATGTGCCTTTATTGATATGCCACATTCTTTTTTTTTTTTTAATCCTTAAGTTGGGCAAAAAAGGAAAATTTCATGCACATTTTTGGCTCTTTTTCGCGTCGGCGTTCCATACTCCTAAAAAAGTAATTTTAGCGGAGCGATGAGCTCATGAGTCATGACGTCACCTGCAGGCAATAACACGGAAGAGCGAGAATTGTTTACAACGTGGTTCAATGCAAACACTTTGACTTGCTAGTAATACAAACTCGTATTTGCTTGAAAATTGAGGATTAACTGAAATTGCAATCATCCCCCCATTTTGTTTGTGTGTGTGTGTGTGTTTGTGTGATATGTGTATCTGTGTGTGTGCGTGTGTGTGTGTGTGTGTGTGTGTATTTCTGTATACGAGATTGCCCCATGTCAAGCCTGTAGCCAGGAGGGGAGGGGGGGGGGGGGTTTGCGTTAGGTGCGTACGCCCCCCCCCCCCCCCCCCCCCCCCCCCACAATTCATAAAGGTCCACTTTGTGACGGTCTCGAGGCCACTTTTTAATGGTCTCGATCAAATTAACAAATGGTCCTGGCTGCCTAACCCCCCTAACCGTAACCCCTGCCTAACCCTAACCCCCCCCCCCCCCTCCCCACTGATAGGACTTTTTACCAATTGCCTTGGTCTCGAAAAACTTTTGCAGGCGGTCTCGGCCGGGAATTTTGTTGGCTACACAATTCATAAAGGTCCACTTTGTGACGGTCTCGAGGCCACTTTTTAATGGTCTCGATCAACTTAACAAATGGTCCTGGCTGCCTAACCCCCCTAACCGTAACCCCTGCCTAACCCTAACCCCCCCCCCCCCCCCCCCCCTCCCCACTGATAGGACTTTTTACCAATTGCCTTGGTCTCGAAAAACTTTTGCAGGCGGTCTCGGCCGGGAATTTTGTTGGCTGAAATTGCCTCAGGAATGAATTTTAGCAAGATGCAGCAACACATCTAAGGAAAGTATAAGCCTGCAACGTTTTCCATAAGGATCCACGTATGAGGCGGATTTAGAACTCAAAGGTTAAATTAACGAGGGCCGACTGGGAAGGACCTAGCGAGTGTGTGCAGGTCTGCCAGAGTTTCGGGGGGCCGCGCGGCAAGACAGGTTATGCTCTCGCGAGCTAGCTGCCGCGCCAACTAACCTATGTATTACAAGTTCTGAAAAGTAACGAAAATGCAAGATTATTACGATCGCACCTATTCTAGACTATTTCTTAATTTACTTACATGTTTGCATGGCTTTTCAAACAAATACAAGAACGATTACCTTAGATGGACAAATCTATCACTTTCGTGGCCTCTTTGACAATGTTTATTGTTTTTTTTTCTCTGTCGGCATTAGATGTCGGCAAGAATGCCGACAGAGAAAAAAACAATAAATGAACTGAACTTAGCGCTCTTTTGTAGTTTTGTTGTTAATTTGCAAACGGCGTAGACTACGTGTATGATATCGATGCCCAGAAATTGATTGACTATGTTCAACCTCCCGCACGCTCGCCAACGACTTGAGTTTTGGATTTGTTTACTTTGGGGAAAAGTAATATTTTGCTCAAAACTGAGGTAATTCTGAATGTTCTGTAAATATATTTCCGTAAATATTGTTAAATAGATCCATCAAAGCAATGATGCTTGTCATTTTATTGCCGCATAAAAAGATGAATTTGAGTGCGAAACACCGCATTTTTGTACACCATGTTTTGAGACGTGATCGGATGAAGCCGCCACTTATTATGGTTAGGCTAGGCCTGGGCTAGCCGCAGCGCTCGTGCGTGCTGATGGCCGGCCTGTCTGCGAGGGGGCTGGGTATGGGGTATACGATTGCTTATGTCATCATATCGGAGACTCCTCGAAGCGATTTTAGAGTGAGTATGCGCCTTTATTTGACAATTATATTTGTTGTATTTGTGGAGACAAAATAATGAAATAAGAATTATAATAATGGTGTCTGCAATTATGGGGAAATTGTCATGACATTCTGCTCAGCCACGCTCAACAAATCTGTTCGGTTTCACCTCTATCACTTCCATTCCATTTTGGCTGCCGACGCACAATTTGGAATTTTATCTCAGGAACTGTCAATTCAAAACTCGATTCTGACTCTGATCCAGATCTTTCGTCTAATTCACGCTCACTGTTAGAATCAGATGAATCTGGTGTGGATCCTCCATAATTATAAACTCAACAAATGTATGTAGATATTGAAAAAAATCGAAATAATATCTCTCTGTCAATGTGATTAGATGCAGCTCAGCGTGTACGTCTATGACAGTTAGAGTATCGGGGATCCTGTGATTGCCTGCAGATGACGTCACAACTATGACCGTCATTTTTCTTCGCCCGAACTCAATCAATTTTTTTTGGGGGGGGGGCACTTTCAAACTAAATTTTCAGGTCCTCATATCATTTATAAATAATTTTCCAAGTGCAAAACAGTTGTTTTATTCGAAATCTACATGTAAGTGGCTTTCTGAAGGGCTAAAATGCCATTTTCAGCTGATTTTCTTGACACCATGGATTTTGACAACTTAAAAGAATACACATACAAGAAATATGAAGCATGGCATAAACCAACGTATAGCTTGTATACAATCCCAGTTTATTAAAACCATACATGAAAACAAAAAATGCACAGCAGATACAATGTAAAACATAACATTTCTTATAGCTGTAAAAATAGATGCATAATAGAAACATATAGGACGTACAATTTCTTATAGTTACGACATCTAAAAAGAGATGCATACAAGATAAATGGAAAGCATAATATTTCCTAAAGCTTACAACATCTTAAAAGAGTTGCATGAAACGTAATATTGGGTCCTGGATGACATAATATAACGGGTGACCGGTTATACTATGACTGATGACTGTAAAGTCAAGCGACACTTTGTCCTGATTTCTTAGAAAAACTAGAGGACTTATTAGATAATAACAAAGAAATAATTGGAATATTTCCGGTGGTAAATTACAACCATCCATGGGCTAGTGAAATTCCACAGGCGTGGAACGCTTTAACTGGTTACGGTAATTCCGTATTTTTAGCCCGGACTAAAATTGAGCCACTGATGAGAATTTGGGCATTCAATGTTAGTTACTGTTAATGTATTCTTTCATTAAAACATTAACATGCATGCAATAATTTATTAACTCAATTCAAATTTTATTCAACACTTTAAAAAGCAAACATACAATGAAAATATAAATTACAAAGTAAAGTGTTTGGAATCAAAAGAAAGGCAAAGCCTTATAAAAGCGATTCCAATGTATAAACAACAGCAACAAAATATATACAGATACAGATACATCATAATTACAAAACTACCCTACATTGCACACACACACACACACACACATACACACACAAATGCCTGGCTAGTTGTTCAGCGGAAAGCTGGTAATTCAATATGTGTACTTAGAAAGCAAATATTGTTTGAATCTCCTCTTAAACAACTTCAAAGTCTGACATGCTTTTATTTTAGGGGGAACATTGTTCCATAATTTTGAACCCTGAAAAAATATAGATTAACTGTACGTGTGTGACCTAAACTATGAAAGTTTTTGAAATAAGATGCTTTTATTTTAGTAAGCATAAGGGGTATCATGATCTATATTATGACTTGCATTATGTTGAAGGCTTTCAGACTTAACACAAACTATTGCATTCGGATTACGTTACCTAAGGTCAGAGGCCAAATGGCATGGGTCACGTCCGTGACTTCGCACGGAACGCTTTTTTCATAATTCAATTTCATTTTGGAAATCCTGTGAAATATGACCAGCTATAACTATATAAGACCAAAAAAAAAATTGTTGGATTGGAGTAACGGGCAAACAAACATTAGCGTAGGTAGGTAGGTTTTTTTTTTTTTTTTTTTTCCTTTTTTTTTTCAGGATTCGCACAAATACACAAAAACACACATATAACACACAAATAACACATAACGCAATTTGAAAAAAAAAAAAAAAAAAATCAGAAAAAACCTTTAGGGTCGGCGGTATTTTTAGGGTCGGGCGGGTTACGCCAATCCAACCATTTATTTTTCATGGCCTAACGCTCATATTATTACCCGACAAGTATTATAGATCTATAAGTCTCAAGCAGCTGTTTGTTGTAATGTTTTTAAGTATGTGGTAATGTCTGCTCACTGTGTGACATTTTGGGGTGCTGGAATTTGTTTATGTCAGGTTAAGAAAGTAATGAAAGGTTCAACTTTTACAAATCTGGTATCAACATGTACAGGGGAATAAGAAGAATAAGCTTTGCTGAATATCCTGTTGATATCCTGATTATTTTCTGAGTTATGATTTTGAAAACAAAATTGAAACATGTGCATTTATGCAAATGAGAACGAAAGTGTCCAATGCAAAACAAAACAAAATCCAATGCAAAACACAAATTTCATGAAACTTTGGACATTGATCTTTCCGAAAATGGAACAAAACAACAAGAAAAAAACTTAAATTTTTCCAAAAATACAATTCACAAGTTACATGAATAAGTCAATAAAGTTCCAAACTTAATTACAAGAGCTAACATTAGTAAAAGTTCTTAGTAAAATATTGAATACAAGAGTACATTAAAATACGTTTGGCATACGCATGCAACATCATGAAAATGACACATCATAATTACATTGTAAAGAAGACATTATATTCTAAATCAATTGGGGGCACGTGCCCCCTCCCCCCATAGCAGAAGATTAAATTATTTTGACATTAGCCCTACAGTTTCTTGAGTATAATGATGATATATACACTGTACATATTACATTATCTTATGAAAATAGTGAAATCTCATAATTTAGTTAGTCATACATCTAAATCCTGCTATCATAATTTTATGACCGGTTACACAATTTAAATCAATTATAATTACTCTGTACAAATCAAATCGTGGTGTTTCGCTGATCATTGATCAAGGCAGGACAAATGCTAAAAATAATCCATGGTGTTTTGCTGATTGTGGACTGGGTTCCTGGCGACGGCAGGCTAGAGCAAATATAAAGTAGAACAATAAATATCAATCATGTCACTCATGATTCTTAAATACTTCACATTTTAAATGGTGTTTTGCAGTAATTATGATAATTACAGCCTGAGTTCTCATCAAAATGCTAATAAAGGGATAGCACAGTTTCGGTCCAACATAATACTGAAACGTGTAAGTTATCATCAACAACCATAACAGTTCAATGATGCTTACATTGTAGTAAAACATATAAGCGGCTAAGTTACAGGGCTGTTTTCATAACCAAAAAAGGCACCCTCCAGTCATATTAAGTATTAACCTTTCATTTGTATTTACAACAAATGTGAATGTGACGTTTGGTTATAAGAATAAAAGTTGGTCCCCAACAATTATTCCAATCGCATATATATTTAAAATGTTTGTGAACCGATTTTGACAAAAATGATTCGGTCTTTAAAATTGGGTGCTCTTTTCACATTTTCACTTAATTTTTCATTATCTCACAAAGAAAAGTATTTCTCGAAACGCCATCTAAATATAAACTGAACTATCCCCTTACCCATAACCCTGGGTTGTTTTGAGTAAATATTAATGGCTAACACGTAAGACAAGCAGATCTTTTGTTTGATATTTACACACATAATAATTTGTATTACATGTTTGTTCTCATGACTTCGGAAATTGATTTAATAATTAATTTATATCGGGGGGCATTTCTAGAACTGTCATAGAGTCTTAGGTTTAATATCTAGACACATGCAATTATCAAATATTTATAAACAGTCTAGACACCAACGATGAGTTTGTGGATTGATCCTTACCTCATATGCTGAAGCTTCGGTCCCGTCAACGACATAAGGTGTGCTGAAACCTCCCCGCTCAAGGGCCTGTGGGATAGAAAGGAAAATAAAACAAAATAAACATCAACAGTGTAGACACACTTAGAAATTAGGGTACAATTAGGATGCAAAACGCTGCTACAATAGCAGCACTCTTAACGTTGACATTCTGCACCCCAAATTGGGATATTGGCACCATAAGGGTGCATTTATGGACTCCCTTTTGGGTGCAGAATTGCACCCTCAAGGGTGTAAATGTGAACCATTATTTCCTAATGTGTAGGATAAGAACATAACCCCGATTCTGCTTCAATGTGCTCTCAACTAATAACCACATTTATAAATGATTATCTTCACCTAACAAGATTTATACAATTAGGGAATTACTTGAAGTCACAAACATTACTGGTTTGTATTTCAAGAAAGTCACCCTCTCGTTGTCATATTTAATTTGCAATTTTAAAGGTGCTTAATTGCACCTTATCAGGAATCTTCATTTTTCAGTGTGTCGGTGTATTTGTGACTAGAGTGGGCCATACAATTCAGGGGGTTAAAGTGATCCAAGTAAAGTGTGTAACTCCACAAAAATTACTTGGAGCTTCCTCGTTTCTCTTCTGCCGTGTTGTTTAGCTTATGCTAAGAGAAGAATAAAATAGGGTCCCTTTAGTATGAAGATAATTATCATTGAAAATCATCATCTCAAAAGCGTTGCCCAACTCTTTTGGTAAAAAGTACAATTGCCGTAGCGTCGTCCGGCCCGCGCGCCACGCGATCACGGACCTTCCGGCCGATAGACAAGGCAGCGCAACGAGTCGATGTACCCGACTGTAGAGCCGAGCGCGCGCAAATTCTGTACCGCCTGTATACACGGGTGCGGATATCGTCAAACGGACGATTATTACTGCGACAAATCTATAGCAGGCCATCCGTATTCGGTGATAAAATATGAACTCAATATTCGTTTTTTTTCACTAGGTAAACAGTGTTCGTTTTCTTTCAAACTTTCACAAATCTTTCAATTGTATTTTACAATGATATTGATATAGGATTGAAGTCTCAAATGTTCTCAATTGTCATTTTGTGCAATATCTGACACTTTACAGGGATCACTTTAAGTTCCACTTACTGGGTCAGCGCGATGCATGTAGTTCCTGACAACGCTCCTCTCCATGTCATCCACAGAGAAGGCCCTGTGGTCGTACCCGAACCTGTCTATGGCCTGGCCTACAGCCTCGTGACGGTGATCGAGAGAAGACAACGAGGATGGGTCGTTATCCCAGGGGTCACCTCGGAAGTACTCTTTGAAGTCGTGGCCTCCGCTAGAGTTGAATGAAAACAGATTTTTAAAGTAAGTAACACGTAGACATTCTGTATTTGTTGTAGAAAGTTTTGATTATTTTGAGATATTGGCACCTCTTAAAGGGATAGTATACATGTTTTGGTCAAAATGAATTTTAGTAACCAAAACCTGCACTTTAACATTACAAACTAATAGTTATAACTCCACCATGTTCGAAAGGTATAAAAAATTACAAACGACTAGCAAAATAAGCATCTTATCGTTCAAAAAAGTAGTTGTTAAGACCAAAGAGGGCACTCTCTAAAAATGCATTAGTTTAAAAAAAAAAAAAAAAAAATTGTGCATGTGATGTTTTGTTGAAAAATTGATTAAAATATAGAGCGATCATCAACAACTATTTTAAACCTCTCTTGGAAAATATTACAAAAGTGTAAGCATTTTATTTATAGTTTTTCTTAAATCATCGAATAAACCTGGGGATCCAGGTTTATTCCGATCTGATATATTTATTGATATTTCAACTATTTCTGGCCGATTTTGATCACATAAAGTTTATTCTGTCATTAAAATTGTATGCTCTTTCAAATTTGTCACTCAGTTTTCTTTACCTCACAAAAAACATTATGTCTTGAAGCGCCCTCTGTACCAAAACTGAACTTTCCCTTTAAATTCCTAAATATTAATTCCGATGTTTCTATGAAATGTTCTAGTCACTTTGGTTAAAACTGAACAATTAAAATGGGGAGGTATTTCCACAATACAAGATTAATCTCCAAAAAATCAGCTACTTTTTTTAACTTATTAACTTCAACGTTCAAGGCTAGCTTCACTCTGTAAAATATACAAATATCAACTACATTATGATCAGCTACAGAGACATGGAGAAAACGTTGACGCAGACTTACTGTATTGCTCTGATGTTTTCTCTTCTCGCAGATAATAAGACAAAGCTCATGCAGACGAGGACAATGAGGAATATCGCGCAGGCACATCCAAGACCGATACCAATTATTGCAACATTCGTCAAACCAACATTGGCACCTGAGTAAAACAAAAAGGGAGGACAAATTGATCTTCGAAATCTAGGCAGGTCTTAACAAAAAGACTCATCGATATTCGAAGTTCCAAGATCAACAGGTATGAGGGAGATGGATGGATACGAAAGTGTTTTGCGAAGAGAATGTGGTTGGTATTTTATGGTAGAATTATACAAAAAACTAAAACATTCGAAATGCATTTACATTGATTTTATAGAATAGGATTTCCGTTATTCTGAAAATGAATGGAAAAGTAGGCAGTTCCGAACACAGACTCAACATGCATATCGACAACAATGAGGATATAATATAATCATAGTAAATGTATAGATCATACACTAACACTGTGCGCATAATGACAAGAGGAACTCTACAGAGTACCACGTCACACCACTACGCGATGATAATTGATGTATCATAACCAGTGGCGTAATGGGCAAAAACTTTTTTGGGGGGCATAACCAATTTTTGCGAGGGAGCGAAGCGACTGAGCGGGGGGAGGGTGTGGGAGGGGGGTGTCCCCCCTCCCACGGTAGGGAGCTTTTGCATTTTTGGACTTGAAACTGTGCAATCTGATGCATACCTAGAAAGGAAATTCTGACTTGACGACATGTACTATAATGTGGGTAAGTGCGTCATGATTCTACCGACCGGAAAAGAGATTTTATTTGTTTCATAAAGAAAAAAACAAATATGCACCCCCAAAATAGCAAAGTGACATATTAAACAGTTCAACAGTTCATCAAAGCCACACTATGTATGATACAACAACACGAACAAAGTATTCCAGACGTAGAAAAGACCGATTCCCGAGGGAGCGAAGCGACCAAGAGGGGGGAGGGTGATGGTAGGGGGGGGGGGGGGGGGGTGTCCGTCCGTGCACGGTAAGGGTGTTTTTGCAATGTTTTACTTGACATTATGCAATCTAGTGCATACTTAGGACGGACATTTGACTTGACATGAAGTAAAATCTGAGTTATCTTGTCTAAAGAAATACATTTTTTTTCAATCACTGGTATCGAATTAGCTATAAGCCATGATTGAAATTTTATTTGGGGGGGGGGGGGGGGGGCAAGCGCCCCCAAAGCCCCCCCCCCCCCCCCCCCCCCCCCCCCCCCCCACCAGTACGCCAGTGATCATAACCATGATAACGAATAATCGGAGTTGCACCAGACGTTTTATTATGGAATAATTATTTACCGCATTCTCGTCCTGGCCCTAGAGCTGGGTTACTGGTGTCCGTGAAGCCAGAGTTACATGAACAGGTAAAAGTACCATTGGTGTTGCTGCACGTTGCATCCTCATGACAGTCATCTGTAGATTCACTGCACTCGTCAACATCTTAGGAGGAAAAGGATATTTTGAATAAAGGGTTATGAAATGTTGTGCAAGTGTTATTATTTTCATCATTATAAGTATTGATTTTGTATATCAATTATCACCCTCCTCCCCATGTTGTTGTTGTTGTTGTTGTTGTTCTTCTTCTTCTATAATAAGTATTACATTACTATTTCATCTAAGTATCAGCAAATATACAATATACAATCTAAAATTATCAACCATCAATTAGATGATACTGTACACAGAAAAGGGTAAATATTGATACATGCTGGTCAGGAGGAAAACAAAACAACTTATACAATTGGTATGGCTCGGGAGCATGTCTCCCCCCAAGACCCCAAGAATCAACTGGACCTACCTGTCACTACTATTGGATCAATCTTAGACCATCGATAGTATTGTTCTCCGGTAGCATACCATTCAGTACAGATGCTAACTCGTCTGTAGTGACGTTGTTATCCGTTAGAGTGAGCTGTGCATCCACAGACAGACTTCCAAGTGTTATAGTCAAAATGGCAACGCTTATGAAGCGGTTTCCGTAGCGAGTCTGGTAGATCTCAGTTAACTAGAGTTAACAAATGGTAAATTAATCTTTATATTTACATGTAGATTATGTACATTTATTGTTTTTGCCTCATAACTAGTTGACATATTATGTTACAATTGTGTTTTACTTCAATCATACATATATTTATAACGAAAGAGAAATTTGGAAAACCGAAACCTGTTCAGTGCTTATACTAGAATTGTAATACGAATTCAACAAGTCACGTGAGAACCGCTAAAGTTCCAATTTTGAATTTTACCAATGTTACTAGATCCCCTAAACAAACTTATCATTTAATATCATCCCCACTCTAATTAATCAACAATTAATTACCTTTCATGCCTTTATTCAAGGTAAATTCCAAATTTCAGCCTAACTTTGATAAGTACGATAATACAGGATATAGTGGGTATTTAACAAAGCGCCATTAGGAATTTTAATTATAATCATTTGAACTATAACATAAACGAAACTTAAAGGCGATACTGACAACTCACTATCAGGGTGATGCGAACTCTGACTGGAGAAGATGATTATTGACGGCATCACTAAATGACCCATTGTCTCCGTCAATCGCAAATATGACAATGGAGAGAACGAATCTCGCTGGTCCTGTATTGGATACAAAATACATATTATCCTTCATGAACATAACATACCGTACTATATCAGGCCAAAACGAAAGTTATATGCAACAAACCATTTATGATCAAGAAATTAACTCATTTTCAAAAGTGTTCAATAATGTTACTAGTACGAATAACCCCTATAACCCCTAAAGCTCAAAGAGATTTTAACCGATGTTACTTTTAACTTATTACAAAATACAAGTCATGTAGATAATATGGGATTGTGTGATGTTCTACGCTTTTACATTACAATCTCATCATTTGAATATACATTTTTAGACAAAGTATTTGCCAAAATATTAGTTTGAAAGACATAAAATTAGTATAAACTAATACATTCCATTTATTCTAATGAAATAAGCGATAAGATCTGAAACTTCTTGTCGTACTTATGCAAGAGCCGCTTGGGTTTCTGACGAGACTTCTCCTGCATACACAGGCGTTTCCAACACACGTCTCTACCGCCGTACAACTGCTTGCACTGCAACTTGGTGGCGCTGGGGAACAGAATAAAACAAGACTTATAACGAGAATCTACAAACACTCATCAAATATTGGTTTCGATCAACTTGTCTAATGCAGTTATTATTTGATACCATTAATGTAATATAGGTGTTAAGCATGAGATCCCTCCAATAACTCCCACACAAACGTGTAGTGGTATCATTATCACGTCGCATAGAGTTTAAATTAGTAATACAAAAGCAGGAGACTTTGATTATTAAAAATATATAGACACGAAGAAAACCAAAAGAGGGCAGAGACAATTTCCCCGAAATATATCATTATACTATATACACTGAATCGTAAACATTATAAAGAACATACTTGTATACCATGAATGTGTGCTTACGGTGGTCTACCATAAATAACATACTGTCTTTACCCCCTTCGCAGTTCGTTCCGTAGAAGCCACTCGAGCATTGACAGATGTGCGAGCTTTGACTCGGTAGACAGGTCCCTCCATTCAGACAAGGGTTTGATGCACACGCACCTTGGAGGAATATCACATATATGATGGATGATGAGGATACATATAAATAGGTTTAAGGTCTACTTTGACTCTTGACAACTCGATCTGGTCTCGTGGCCAAAGTGGTGAATTTAACGACGGACAACTCAACATTATGTTCCGTTCGTGTGAGATACATTATATCATGTTATCATTACATTTGTATGACACTCGATAGTAGGCGTATCATTTCCAATGTGATAAATATGAAGACAATAATATGTATCGTCAAAGCACATTACATACACAAATAAAAACATATCCATTTTAATAGAAAACACATGATATAAAACACACACCTCTTGTGCAATTGTTTCCATTGGCAACAAAGCCGGTGCGACACGTGCAGGTATAACTTCCCTCTGTGTTGGAACAGTCTGCATTGGCCTGGCAGACCTGCCTTCCAGCAGAACACTCGTCGATATCCACACACGACGACCTTCCATCGTCACTGAAACCGGCAATGCACGAGCACTGGTATGACCCGACAGTGTTAGTACAAGCCGCATTCTCGGAGCACGTCGAATTGGCCAGGCACTCGTTGATATCTGGAAAGAATTTGTAACCGAATAGTTTCATTTGTTATGGTCAATTTTGTTACCAAATCATCATCATCATTATCGTCGACATCATCAATATCATCATAAACATATTTGTCATCAACATAATCATCAATATCAAAGTCGTTGTCGTAACATCGTAATTATCACTTCCTCGAAACAAATGTCATCATAACTTTTCTCTCCTTTGTCGAAGTTACATATCCGTTATCATCATTATCATTATTTCCATCATCACTACTATCATATTTCCTATTCTTGTCACCATCATCATACTTATCGTTATCACCCACTACCAGCACCACCACCGTGGTCATCGTTCCCATCACTTACCCGTGCACATCGGTCCCCGATAGCCAGTGAGGCACTGGCAGGAGAAAGACCCAATCGTGTTGGTGCACATCGACTGAGCAGGGCAGTCGTCGGTCGACAAGTCACATTCGTCGATGTCGGCGCACGAGACGCCGTCGCCCATGAAGCCTCGTTTGCAGGCGCATGTGAAGGAGCCACCCGTGTTCGAGCACGTAGCATTCTCGTCACAGTTATGACCTGACGATGCGCACTCATTGGTATCTGCGAGGGAATAGTATCAGTATACTTGTAAATGACGTCATCCCCGTAACAATTATCATAACCATCACTACCCAGCTAGCCACCTGACGTTGGGCCGATGTCGGAATTTGGTTGCCGGATGTCGGCATATCGCCGTTGGCTCGAGGTTAAAATGTCCGCCAGCTCAACATCGTCACGACGTCATTTTTGTGATATATTGGCATAACGTCATTTTCCGACAATGGCCCAACATCATCTCATGACATAATGTTGGGCCATTGTCGGAAAATGACCTTATGCCAATATATCACAAAAATGACGTCGTGACGATGTTGGGCTGGCGGACATTTTAACCTCGAGCCAACGGCGATATGCCGACATCCGGCAACCAAATTCCGACATCGGCCCAACGTCAGGTGGCTAGCTGGGTAGTTATAATTGTAATTTATGAGCAGACGGCGTCGGTTGCAGATGAAGGTGAAGGATCCGTGCACGGCAAGTCATGATGCACTATCATCACTTATGGATATATTATATACATTCATGTGAATAATTGGGGGGATAGTTCATAAATACAAATTCATGTTATTTCATATTGGTCATTATTGTTATTTGTCATGTGGGGCATTAGTTCGGAAAATAATAATTATAGGTTATTTTCATGTAAGTATAGCGCAGGTACACCATCTGTCGATACTTTGCCCTTTTCTGTTCTTGTATAATTCGTATGTTAACAAACAACAGACTATTTAAAAGGGTATTAACATACAAAGTGATATTTAATACATGTACAAGTGATAACTTACCCGTGCATGTACGTCCGTTACCATAGTAGCCTGTGTGGCATGTGCACATGAAGGATCCCTGTGTATTACTGCAATTCGCGTTAGGATCGCATGTACTAGTTGATGAGCACTCGTCCACATCTATATACAATAATACAAGGTGGGAAACAAGTTGATCTTAGTTTGTCATCATCACTAATGTTAAGATTTAGTGTATTATACATGAAAGCTACATTTAAGTATATACATTCTCAGAGACTCGGCTGAATCTATGTCTGTCAACCCACATTTTCCTTTTATATAATTTCACTTCATTTGTACTATTTTTTATTTGAATAATTGTATTAATTTATTTTAACATAATCTCATGATACAAATAATTACAAACATGATAAAGAAATATTATCATTGAATATAACAAATTTAACATGTATAACTGATATATTGATTAAATAATAGTGACGGAGAAATACAAAATATACATCTTTTCATAACAGTAAGGTCGAAAATTCCATCAACTAATATAATACATTATGTACGAGAACATCACTGTATGCACTGACGATGCTTACCAAGATGCATTGATCACATCGCTCAATTACCATACTATAATGTGAACTTGCAATTTGTTTGTTTTTACATGAGGTATACCATTTTTTTTTATTAGGAAAAACATTTTAATTTTCGGTATATTCATATCTCACATTTTGGATGTGAATGTGTGTATACTTTATACAAGGTCTTAATAACATTGTTTGTAAACAATCCATACAATCTCGACGATTTTTGTAAATCAGGTAAGAGCCTAAAGGGACCTAGTAACTTTGCTGACATGTGCAAAAAGTGATGAATGGTTAATACAATGTGTATTGTTGTGATCTGATATGTCTACTGAGTAATGTGGACAATGTGTACAATTAGTAACATGTTGTGTTAAATGGATGTTATATGGCCGAGTAATGAGCGAAAATGCAAATTGATATTCACTAACTTATTGCACTGACTTTGTACACGGTTACGACTATCCTGTGGATAGTTTAATATCTGAACACTTCAATCGTAAATATCTTTTTAACGAAAGGGAAATTTGAAAAATAAACCGAAACTTGTCCCATTCTTCTATTGTTAATACAAATCAACAAGGTATGAGAAAACCGCTAGAGTACCTAGTAAATTTTGAGGATTTGGTCAACTGGTCAATGTTACTAGATCCCTTTAAATCAAACTTACCAGTACAATCAGTGAATCCACTCCCAAAGAAGCCCGTCACACAGACACAGGTGTATGAGCCATTCGTGTTGCTACACTCTGCGTTATCCACACAGGGATCCATGTCACATTCGTTGACATCTTTGGAAGAGCAATGAGAGAGTATTTTTTCCAGGTAATTTTTTTACAAATAAACTAGGGTCTACCAAGTAATACAAAATGTCAATAGTTTTACACAAAATATACTGGGTGTCATAGGTACTTAGAGGATTAAAGTGCATGTCATCCATTTCATTTGTATAAATTTCTTCCCAGCTGTATACATTTCCATAGACTTAAAATTATCTTTCTGTATAGGTAATGTATATGTAATGTATTAATGTACACTGGCCTATATTGGTATATCTAAGAACCTGCTGTATTGAACCACGCTGTATTGAACCACACTGCACATGAAGCTCAACAGGTTTACGATTATACAAAGTTTACTTAGTTACCCGTTTCATCCTACCTTTAAAAATTCCCATGATTGACCAGTTTCCTTAATATTATTTAATACATAATAAATAAATATACCTGAGCACTGCCCCCCTAAGTAGGCCGTCCCGGTATACCCTTGGTTGCACTGACAGGTGTATGTCCCCTCCGTGTTGGAACAGGCTGCATTGGCAGTGCACACTGATGGGTCTAAACACTCGTTTACATCTGTGGGTGGAATAGAATATTCATCAGTAATTAATTAAAATGATTAGATTAATTGACACTCTGCATGGGTTAAGCTTGTAATAGTGTATACTTATATTTTTTGCCAGAATTTGGCACTGGTTAAATTTATGAAGCTCATCACGACCACTATTAACATTCAAAATCGATAGGAAGATTGACGTTTGCTTGACATCAAGCGTAGTATTATGAAACCCAACATATTGAATAGGTAAAAGTGAGAAGAATCATTATCTTATAAGTCGTTTTACTTTTGAGATTATAATCATGAATTGTTTTGCTTTAAATAAGATTATGGGGGGGGGGGGGGGGGGGCGGTGATGAATATTGTCATACTTGGTACAATTTACGACTAATTACCATATTCTATGGAGGAAAAAAAGCCTAACAGAAACCAATGTGCCTGTACAAAATTATCAATAACCGATACGTTCAACTTGAATTTGAATGGTAATTTGAGCATTGATACTGACCAGAACAATTCCTTTGGTTGGACTCGAGTATGTAACCATCTAAACAGGAGCAGTTGAAGGAGCCGGGAAGGTTGTTACAAGAGTGCTCGCAAAGATTCATCGTGTCACATTCATCGATATCTGAAAGGGGAACATTAACAATGATTGACTGAATTAATGAATGCAACTCGATCCTTGTCACAAGGGAAGCACTTGTGAAGGTAGGATGTGCTAAATGCTGATGCGAACATGGATGCAAATGTTTCAAACTCTTTTTTTTGTTAACATAAAATGTTGTGTCACAGTGTGAGATTGAGTTGATTCAAATAATTTAAGTTACCTATTTATAACTCACGTGCATACACAGACAAAGACACACACACACACACTCATACAAACACACTGCAGGGGATGTGCTTTTCGCCTGTGCGTGTTAAGAACTAATAGTTAGTAATGATTGTAACACATGTGTTTTATTATTATCTTAACAACTCATGGAAACGTTGATACACACATTGTCTATTGAAACACTCAATCCATTCAATTATGACGCACAAATTAAGATATCATTAGACACAAACACAGAGAAGCCAACATAGTCTCTAACATACAACCATTTTTCTTTAGCGAGCCTTAAGCCATGGTCTCATCCGACCCGCGTAGGCGGAGCGCACACGTAGGGCAGTACATTTCCATACGTGGCCATTTTTTTTTTATACGTGTGCAAGTTCTACCTGGGAGTGGTCACATCACCTGCGTACGGTCCACGTAGAAAATGCATTTTTTCGAGGTGTTCAAGTGGGCAGTGCGTGGGTAGTACGTGGGTGGCGCGCAGGTGTTACGCGGGCAAGACGAGGGGGACAGTAGTGATCACGTGGGCAGTACCTGCGTATTGCGTGCGTAGTACGTGGGTGCTACGTGCCAAGGACGAAATTCCCATTTTTTTCAAAATTACAATTCCAAATTGAATTCCAAATTGATTACCAATTGAAACCAATTGGTATAAAAGAGTATTATGAATAATGAAACAATTGGTACCTATTGAAACCAACTGGTACCCATTGAAATCAATTGGTACCCATTGAAACCAATGGGTACCAATTGAAATCAATGGGTACCAATTTAAATCAATGGGGACCAATTTAAATCAATGGGGACCAATTTAAATCAATGGGGAACAATTGAATTCAATGGGTACCAATTGAAATCAATGGGTACTAATATTAATCAAAAGGTACCAATTGAAATCAATGAGGACCAATTAAAATCAATGGGTACCAATTATAGCTAGATTATGGACTATATTCTACCTGGAAAAGCTTCACTTTCCAATTGTTTTTAATTGGTACCAAATGACCAGTTTTCAATTGGTATGTGGATTGCTTCCATATTTCCAGTTAATTATAATTGGTACCAATTGACAAGTTCATACCAACTCGAAACAAAACAAAACAATTGAATTTGAATATCTTAATGTAATTGGTTTCCAATGGGTACCAATTAAAAACCAATGGGTACCAATTGGTACCAATTATAATTTTAATGGGAATTTCGTCCTAGGTGGGTGGCGCAAAGGTGCTCCGTGGGTGCCACGTGATGCATAAATACTATTCTCTTGCGTATATACCCTGCAAATAACGAAGAAAATTCAGTAAGAATAGTACTACCCAAGTACCTCCCAAACACTACCCATTGTGCATGTCCAATTTTTCTCCACGTAGGAAAATGAAGGCTACGCGGGGGTCAGTTAGCTTGAAATTACTTGCGTAGTGCGCGAGGGCCACCCGCGGGGGCCACGTACAACCCCAAATTATATATGTGGACCACTCGCTACGCCTAGGCAGGTCGGATAAGACCATGGCTTTACAGGCAGTTACTCTCTGCATAGACTTATGTTGTAAGTCTATGCTCTCTGTGACGGCAATGGATCTATATTCCTGCTATACCTGTCACTATATAGGGAAGAACTAATGTAGATAATAAGTATGTCAATCGACTTTAAATAACCAAATTATAATTTAATTGAAACATACAAGAGAAACAACCTAACAGGCTGTACCTTGACATGCGTTGTCTATGAGTTGGTAGTCACTCTCCGCACAGACACACGTAGCGTTGGTTCCATCCCTGGTGATACACACAGCAGAGCTATCACAGGGGTCGGTAACATTAGCAGAGGAACAGGTCGAGTTGGCATCAACTGGGGAGTCGAAGCATATATTTTGAAACAGAATTAAACTTATATTCACGTTTAACTCAGATTTTCTTTGGGTACTTCATCATAAATGAGAAGAATATCTCTATGTCAATTAAAAGACCAAATGTGTGATAGGACCATTATAGGGAGAGAGTTATAATTTATCTTAAAAGGATCTAGTAACTTTGTTGAAATGTGCACAAAGTGATGAATGGTTGATACATATATATTGTTATGATCTAATATTTGAGTAATGTGTGAAAATTGCAAGGTAAATGGATATCATATGAGTTATGAGCGAACATGCAAGGTAATATTCGCTAACTAAATGCACTATGTATACAATTATAACTTTCCAGTGGGTAATGACAAATCTGAACACTTCAATCTATTATCCTTTTTAGCGAAAGGGAAATGCGAAAAACCCAAACCGGTTCCATTTTTATATTGTTAATACGAATACAACAAGGTATGAGAGAACAATTAGAGTTCTACGTAATATTTGTTGCTTTGGACAATGTTATAAGATCCCTTGAACAGTACTTTTAAGAGTGTACGTACAAATATTTGTTTTAATATAAAAGATTTTATGTGAGCATGTCATTTTTGTATCAACACTAGATGGATCTTCGACTGCGCGCAGTCGATATGGATGCCTCTACCATTGCGCGATTTATATGAGCAGAGTCACTTTTGACCTTCGACCCCCGGGGGGGGGGGGGGGGGGGGTACTCACGTATATTGGCTATACGGGGATGTGCCGCTGGGAAGGGTGACTTTTTCAAGAAAGATCCTTAGACATGGGTCCCCTTTTCATAAAAAAAATCCTTAGACATGGGTCCCTTTTTTAAATTTCCTCTCTTTTATCCGGGATTTTGGGATTTGCCGATGCGAAATTGCAAAAATGTTCAAGCTCGCTACGCTCGCTAAAAGAAACCACAAAATTTGCGGGAAATACACAGCGAACATGCGACGCCGGCGAAAAAAAATCCTTAGACATGGGTACCTATTTACAGCAAAAGGACCCTTAGATGTGGGTATGGGTTCGGAGGTCTCAGCCGCACACCCCCGTCCGACTATAATCTGAGTACCCCCCCCCCCCCCCCCCCCCCCCTCCCCGGGCTTCGACCTAGCGAACCTTTAAATCAAATCAGTTCATTAGCTCCTAAATATACATACATGTACCTAGTTATATGGCAATCTGTCCAACAAATCGTGAGATATCACGATTTTAACTATTTTTGGCATACAATGAGCCCTGTGACCTTTGACATCATGACCCAAAAATCAAATCACTACATTACCTCATTAAGATACATACATGTACCAAGTTTAGTGACAATAAGTCATTTGGTTCTTGAGATATTGCAATAACGAGCTATTTTTGCATATATAATAAGAGATATGACCTTTGACCTCATGACCCAACATCTAGTCAGTTCATTTGCTCTTCAAGATACATACATGTACCAAGTTTGCTGACGATTGGTTAATTGGTTCTTCAGATATCGCGATAACGGGCTATTTTTGCATATATAATGAGCCATGTGACCCCAAAATATAATCACTTCATTGGCTCCTCAAGATACATACATGTACTAAGTTTGATGGAAATCCGTCAACCGGTTCTTGAGATATCGCGATTATGAGAACGGGACGTAGGTACGGACGGACGGACAACCAGCAAACATAATGCCTCCGCGGAGGCATATCAAGTATTTCCTTTTAGCATAATTATTTTCATAATGGTAGGGATTTCCATTTTACATAACTAAAACGCATTTTTATGAAATTTCAATATCAGGAAAGGAATGAGTTAAAGTCACTGAATACTTACCCTGACACGTGCTGTTATCCGATTGGAGTGAGAAGCCCGCGTTGCAACCACATGAGAACCCAGGTTCCTCGTTCATACATGTTTGTGAACAGTCGGCGCTAAGCAGAGCACACTCATCGATATCTGAAATAAAGATGTAATTGAGATTTATTAAGATGCTCTAATCCAGTATGTATTATCATTAATTTATACTCTTTCCTCGAGCAACCTATCGTCATTTAAAAAAAAGATTAATATTTAAAACTAAATCTTAGACAATGGGAAGTACGGTATATGGTGCTTTGACGTGTTTATAACATTTGTATTACGTATACACAATCTGAATCAAGTAGGCCTATTCAGGTATGTAAATTCAGCATTCGATTGTATCACCATGATCACTAGCTACAAAATGCGTTTGACATCCAATTATTTTACTCTCGTCATATCATAATACTAACTCGCACCATTGACCACAAATACAATGATTTTTCAAGAAAACGTCATATTTCTGCAAGAAAGTTATGCAATTTTGCTCCCAAATCAGATTAGTTTACACAAAAATGATATAAGTTTGGCCGAAAATGTGTGTTTCTGTACGCTTGAGGTGGGATGCGGCCGCCAACGTGGCCCATCCCCTTGTTCGCATTACATGCAGGTGGCACCATAAACATTACTTACCGGCGCAGGTTCTGCCATCCGTGTCGAGTTGATATCCGTCAAGGCACGAGCAGCTGTAGCTTCCCTGGTTGTTGATGCAGTGATCCTCGCACCCATGAGCTCCAAGGCATTCATCAATATCTGTATGGTTTTAACATTAACTGAATAGCTAAAATATTTGTTGATATATGTATTTATTTATTAATTTATCTTCCGAAAGCACAAGTAGAAACAGTAAATACAATAGATTCGGAGGGATGACCCATTCAGCGCCATCTATAGAGACAGTGTTGATCTACCATGGGGTCCATTAACAACACTATACTAACAATAATTAACAACAAATAACAATAATTAACAACAATTAACAATAATTAACAATAAAATTAATAATGAATTTCAACAAACAATTAACAATTAACAATAATTAACAATGAATTTCAACAAATTGTTATGATTACAAGCTACAACTACGACTGCACACTACAATCTATCGATCTACAATATATCAGTCAATCAATCGACTATTCAATATACTAACCCTAACCAATGTTTCCCTTTTGGGTTGATGCATTGACATTCGCATCTAGAAAACATATTCAACGATATATCAATCAGTCAATCAACTATTCAATGTGCTGTTTCCCTTTTTGTATTGATTCGCATCCATATGAAACCTGAATGATCCCCAAACGACTTTATCAAGCAAGTCGCCTGTAGGCATGGTAGGATGTCTCGATATGTGATTACCCAAGATAATGTTGTAAGAACTGGTCTCATGAAGAAAAAAAAGTACAACATAAATATCTTTCAATGATTGCAAATGTGTATGTCTTTGAAAGGAAAATGTTTAATGTTGACATTTCTTTGGAAAGATAATTATATAAATGATGCCCCATATTTTTGCTCTGTTCGCATTCATGTTTGCATATTGTATGAATCAGCTACGTACCATTGCAGCTCAAAGTGTCGCTCACTAGTTCGTAGCCCGTATCGCAAGTGCATGTGTAGCTGCCATTGTTGTTGAGACATATCCCACCACACCCATGAGTCCCTTCCATACACTCATCGATATCTGTATTCGAAATAATGATAATAATAAATTACATTTATATAGCGCTTAATACAGTGTTTCTAAGCCTATCACTATTACTACCCTTGGTCATCAGGTACAGGTCAAACCCGCGCAATTATCTTGCGCATTATCTCAACTCCCTAGGGAGCATACTAGGCTAGTATTACTAGCCCAGCTGCCCATCGGGCGCTGAAGGCTTACTAACACCCGATCAAGTACCCATTTATACGCCTGGGTAGAGAGCAGCAATGTGGATTAATTGTGTTGCTGACGGACTAACGTGATGGGCATACTCCGGGTTCGAACTCGGGATCTCCCGCTTAAAAAGCAAGCGCTCTACCAATCTTGCCACATGACATCCATGATATCCAAATGCAAGTGATCGCATCAACATAGGTTCGTATCATACTTATTTCGACAAGAAAATTAATAGCACAGTAATTAATGGTTTAATTTCGAAAAATTCAATTTACAAACAAACTTAATACACTTCTCAAGATCAAAACATCACAGAATGATTGATATAGCCTCGAACACATCCGAACCAACACAACAAACTTTCTTTCAAAATTATATTTTTGATTTCATTCATCCTCATTTCGTCACAAACGAAAGAAGTCATAGATATATGGAAATTATTCTGTCTTGTTATCAAGGTTATAGACAGATTTTTTTAACTTTGGAAAGTTGCATTTCCGACATGAGATCTCATAATTCCAATTTTCCTATGTTTACCTGTGATATTGCCCACATATTTTAAGTTTTCAGACGCGTGGGCATCCCTTGCAAGTCGTAGAAAATTTTCGAAGGCGAAAACCGCAAATTTTCGAGACCGAGACCAAGGCGTTTCGCACTTTTCGAGGTGAGACCAAGTTTTTTCGCACTTTTCGAGGCCGAGACCATCGATAATTACGGTCGAGACCGCTCATATTTGGTCTCACGACCAGTTAAAATTTCAAAAGGGGGGGGGGGGGGGGGTTGAACCCCCCCAAACCCCCCTGGGTACGCCTATACACTGACCACCACCACCTTCCTCTTACACCTAAGGGGGCTGAAAACCTTACCCCTGCAAGTCACCAGTCTACCTGTATCCAGCATCCAGGGGAACATTTTGCATGAGAACCCTCCTGCCTCGCTCACACAGACATCAGAGCAGGTATTCAGTTCAGGGTTGTGATAAGAAGAATTTATAAGGTTAGGGCTATTTGGTTGGACAACTTGGGTTTACAGGAGCTTTAAGCCCATACCATTGGCTAGGAGGTTTTCAAACTGATAGTCTATACGTCGTACCTGTACACGAAACCATGTCACTCGTTAACCTGTATCCTTGGGAACATTGGCAGGAGAACCCTCCTGCCTCGTTCACACAGACATCAGAGCAGGTATTCAGGTCAGCATTGGCACATTCGTCTATATCTGTATCAGGGAAAGTTTAAATAAACGAAAATAATATACATTGCAATTTTCGTTATGCGTCAAAGTGAAGATACTGTCCACCTTTTCTACGACCAAATTCACAAATTTCGAGATCATTGTCTTGTATTATGAGACAAAATACAATTGAAGAGAAAGTGTAAGAAAAAAGGCACTAGTGAAAAAATCTTATTGTGGAATAATATAAATTTTTAAAATCCCGTCTTATACGGTAATTACACGAATAAGTAATTATATGCATTGTATGGAAATGCAATAATGATTTTTTTTTTTTTATCGTGACCATGTGGGTTTAACTTTCTGGTGCGAGTTACATAACATATTTAAGGGGATCTAGTCACTTTGTTTACATGTGCACAAAATGGTTCATAAAATGTATGTTTCTGTGATCTGAAATGTCTACTAGGTAACGTAGGAAAATTGTACGTTAAATGGATGTTATATGGCCGAGTAATAAGCAAAAAATGCAAAGTGATATTCGCTAACTCATTGCACTGACTTTTGTACACAGTTATAACTTTTTAGTGGATAGTTCAATCGTAAATATCTAACGAAAGGGAAATTTGAAACACCAAAACCTGTTCCATGCTTCTCTTGGTAATACAAATAAAAACAATGTATGAGAGAACCACTAGATTTAGAAAGTATGTGGATCTGGACAATGTTACTAGAACCCTTTAATATAACATTAACATCTAAGGATAACTAATTTGCGTTTGATTGAAATTAATACCCACCGATGCAAATGTCCTCCAAATCCTCGAACCCATCTGTGCAGGTACATGTGTAACTCCCATCTGTGTTGGTACATTGACCTCCAGTACCGCATATCGTGGGGAACATAGCACACTCATCCATATCTATTGGAGAAAAATAACATCAAGTCCAAAATACAAGTGAAAAAACCTGCTTGAGGAATGTTCTTTAAATATCACGCCAGGCACTTTTGCAGCTCAAATCTACCTTGGTGCACTGGGCTTCCAGTGTTACATACTATCAACCGGAAACAGAATATACTCGTCAACTTTGGAACGAGTCAAAGAAACTCGCAATTGTTTCATAGTACTTCCACACGTACAAGGGATGGACTATTAACAAGACAGATTGATTCAACAAAGTAGTGACAAGAATTTGTAATATTGGAACCTAGACCGAGCATGTGGCTTAGCGGTTAGAGTGTCCGCTTCGTGCACGGGAGGTCCCGGGTTCGAAACCTGCCCGGTCATACCAAAGACTTCAGAAATTGGTATATTCTGCCTTCTAGCCAGGTGCTCATCATTTATACGTGCAACCCAGGGCTAATGAATCAATCAGAGATAGGCGCCGCGTTATGTACACAATTGGCACAGGGAGGACTTTAACTTTAATTAGGTATGGGAAACCAAGTCTCTCGTGGTAATCAGTTGCATCCCGATTTTACCACGTAAATAATATGTAAACGACTCATTCAGTGTGTTTGAATAACGGACAAGTTGCATTATTGGCGTTTCGTCCTAATTTCATGGTTAGATTAATTAAACAATAATTTATAATAATGTCAATTTGTACGAATATTTATACCTGCTACAATGACGATGCTGTTAGGTTCCAGTCTGTTTGTATTGGTCAGTCCCCCAACAAACGCGTCCATCAGACCCTGGGCATCTAGTGAGTTTGATGTTGGTACGTCGACTCTGAACGCCACTCTAGCTCGCCCATTAGTGATCGTATAATTGGTGAAGCTCACTGCAAGAACGTCACTAACTGTCGAAGTGCTGCCAAGCAATGTTTTGACCTGTGAGAGGAACATTACTGATGGTAAAGATAAAGCGCTATGAAACATTTATGTATTTAGCGCTATATAAGAAACTATATTATTATTATTATTATTAATGCCAAATTAGATTATTTAGGGAATAGTTTTAACATAATTTTAACTGATGTTTAACCTTAGATTGGATGTAAAGCCGCAATTATATATCTCGCACAAAAAGTTCCGCAATCGAGGTTTGCACATTAATAACTTTTTTATTACGCTATTACCATTCATAAATTTGGTATCATTGGAAAGCATGAATCCTCCTCTTTACATTGATATACCATTTGCTATGAATATTTTATCATAGAATGTGCATTGCATCTAAATGTAGGGCAAAGTCAAAAGTGAAATGTTGCAAAATGCACTGATTTTGTCAACAGAGTGCCTTCCTTGGCTTGAATAGGGGTGCGGTGGTCATGCATTCAAGCCACGTTTTAATCTTCAAACAAAAGGAAGGCACACTGTTGACAAAATCAGTGCATTTTGCAACATTTCATTTTTTACTTTGCCCTACATTCGGATGTAATGCACATTCCATGATAAAATATCCATAGCAAATGTTATATCAATGTAAAGAGTAGGATTCACGCTTTCCAATGATACCAAATTTATGAATGGTAATAACGTAATAGGCATTCAAGCCACATTTTAATCTTCAAACAAAAGGAAGGCCCCTTGTTGACAGAATCAGTGCATTTTGCAACATTTCACTTTTGACTTTGTCCTACATTTGGATGCAATGCACATTCCATGATGAAATACTCATAGCAAATGTTATATCAATGTAAAGGGGAGAATTCACGCTTTCCAATGATACCAAATTTATCAATGGTAATAACCTAATAGAAAAATTATTAATGCGCAAACCTCGATTGCGGAACTTTGTGTGCGGAGTATATATTAGGAAGAACTAGTCTTGTCAATCAATCAATCAAGCAAGCAATCAATCAATCAATCAATCAATCAATCGATCGATCAATCGATCAATCAAACAAGCAATCAATCAAACAATATGAGCTCCACTCAGTTAATCAAACAATCAATTTCAAATAGTATTTGTTTTCCCATTGTGTTTGTACTCACATCGTTAGCCAATGCTGTTTGAACACTCTCTTCAACAAAGTTCTCTGGGTAAGTTGCTATATTAAATCCCTTGACTGATTCAAAAGTGGCGACCAAGTCAAGCGTTCTGGCAACTGTAAACAGGTTACATAGAGGTACAAAGCATTAAATTATAATTATGTAGCCAAACCTTTACTTGCACATTTTAAAGAACGTTTAAAGCATGTAACATAGACGTAGTGTTAGTACTAATTGAGTGAAAATATGCGTTGATATACGACATTCCCATGAATCAACTACTTAGTAAGTTTGTTCTTACTTAAACAGAGATTAGCAAATATGTCATAAAAAGGCAGACTGAATTTGAAGATGATTTGATATGTATGTTTTGAATTAATTGCTCCCCGAAAAATGCAGTATGGGCTAGTATAAAGGGAATAGCTGTCCTCTCCAACTGAACCGCTGATTTCATACCTTGACAGACGCCAGCGTTATCCTCTGTATATCCTGACTGACAGTCGCACCTGAATCTGCCCACTATATTCACGCACACCCGATCATCGGCACAGTTGTGGGTGTCGATTTGGCATTCGTCCACATCTATGGAAAGATAAGGAAATAATACGATGAAATGGAAATCATACAGCAAATGAACACACACACGTTTTTTAAACAAACGTGCATGATTTAATATGTTTGCATATACTTTACCATGGCATATACTTTACTATGGTTACTGAAAACAATCCACCAGTTTACCTATCATGGATGCACCATCACATCAGATGCCACGATCGAAACCCAGCACTGCTTTTGGTCGACTCCACAAACGAGTTTGGAAAAATAAGCATCTTAAGAAGGACACTAAGATAAGCGTTTACAGAGTAGTGGTTCTCACAACACTTCTGTACGGTGCGGAATCATGGGAAATCTATCGCAGGCACATACGACTCCTTGAGCGTTTCCACCAACGCTGTCTTCGCTCCATCCTCAATATCCACTGGAGCCAGTTTGTGACAAACAATGAAGTCCTTGAACAGGCAAGGGCCATCATCATTGAAGCCATGCTAATGAAGACACAGCTTCGTTGGGTAGGACATGTCTCAAGGATGGATGATCATCGCCTACCAAAAGTCGTTCTGTATGGAGAGTTATCCACTGGCCATCGTTACATAGGTGCTCCAAAAAAGCGCTACAAGGACAACCTCAAGAAGTCCCTTGGTGCTTGCCATCTAGTTCACAGCGAATGGTCCTCTCTCACTGCAGATCGCAATGCCTGGATACACACAGTAAAACAGGCCGTTTCCTCCTTTGAGGCAGACCGCAGGGCTCATCTCGAAGACAAAGAACCGGATAGCTTCAGCATCCACACCAGACAAGACTTTTCCCTGCAACCGCTGGGGTCGGACTTGCCTATCCCGCATTGGCTTAGTTAGCCACCAGCGTGCTTGCAACCGTCGTGGACACTGTCCTTCTTGATCTTCGCTCAAGTTTAGCCAATGATGATCATGGTTACAAACTTTTGTAAGCGGACCTACAGTACATACTGAATAATTATAATAATTGATATTCAAAGAGCGCAAATTGCAATAAACAGTCATAATAAAGCCTCTTTTTTAAAATATGTAGTTTTTGTTTTATGGCGCTCAGTGCCTGATAAAACGCACTTCGTGCTCGTCATAGCGTCGAGTAACCATGCCCATTCTTTCAGCGCACGGCTGAATACACACTAACAATAGCGTGCGTATTGCTCGTTGTTCGAATGCTATGACAGGCAGTAAGTGTGGTTTATCAGGCACTGACTTGGTAAAAAATGACAAAAAAGGGAACCTGACATGGTGTCACTCAGAGCGCCCTAAAACAAAAACTACACAACCGATGAACATAATAATTATGTTACTTTAGTTTGGGAAGTGTCCCGTTCCGTTTGTTGGTGGCCACCCTGTATACAGTGGCGTAATGAGCCAAAACTTTTTGGGGGGCTTACAAAATTTTTGCGAGGGAGCGAAGCGACTGAGCGGGGGGAGGGTGTGGGAGAGGGTGTCCCCCCTCCCACGGTAGGGAGCTTTTGCATTTTTGGACTTGAAATTGTGCAATCTGATGCATACCTAGAAAGGAAATTTTGACTCGACGACATGTACTATAATGTCGGTAAGTGCGTCATGATTCTACCGACTAGAAAAGAGTTTTTATTTGTTTCATGAAGACAAAAAGCGAAGCGACTGAGCGGGGGAGGGTGTGGGAGGGGGTCTCCCCCTGCCACGGTAGGAAGCTTTTGCATTTTTGGACTTGAAACTGTGCGATCTGATGCATACTTAGAAAGGAAGTTCTGACTTGACGACATGTAATTTACAGTGCTATAAGTACAGTACTATAAGTGCGTAATGATTCTACCGACCGGAAAAGAGTTTGTATTTGTTTCATAAAGAAAAATCGAATATGCACCCCCAAAATAATGATAGCAGAGTGACATATTATACAGTTCAACAGTGCATCAAAAGCCATATTATGTATGATACAAAAATACGAAAAAGAATTCCAGACGTAGACAAGACGAGAGAGTGGAGCGACCGAGAGGGGGAGAAGGGTGGTATTGGGTCCGTCCGTGCACGGTAAGGGTGATTTTGCAATGTTTTACTTGAAATTATGCAATCTGGTGCATACTAAAGGCGGAAATTTGAATTGACATGAAATAAAATATGAGTTATCTTGTCTTTAAAATATTTTTTTTTTCAATCACTGGTATCGAATTAGATATAAGCCATGATTTAAATTGTATTTGAGGGGGGGGGGGGGGGGGGGGGGCTAGCGCCCCCCACACCAGTACGCCAGTGCCTGTATATACACCTTTTAAAAGCTTTTGCGTAATGATACACACTCTTTATATTTGTTAAAATCGGGACATAATGCACTGTCGAGGCTTTTGTATCCAGGCATATTATACACTTTGGGGATTTTGAATAATGGTCAAGCATGGAATTAGGAGTCTAGACTGTAGACTCCTAATTCCATGGGTCAAGCTTGTGTTTACATACATGGCAAGGGGCAATACACAAACAAACACACACATGTACACGCACACATACATATACACATACATACACGCACTCCCACACACACGAGCGCACATACACAAACAAACAAACAAACAGACAACCCTCACACGCAACTACAAACACAGCACACATACATGTAGCCATACAAACTGACATATCCCTAAATAATTATGAAATATACCTTCACAGAATTTTGGTGACGTGTTCTGGTAACCAGGTAAGCAGATGCAGCTATAATCCCCAGCAGTATTGTTGCAGTTGGACGTGCCAGCATCACAGTCATCTGTCCCGAATGCACACTCGTCGAAATCTAATCATGAAATGTTTCATGAAGAAAACAAATATAAAATGACAAACTATTACGGGACAGTTGGAGATGGTTGTTTAGCTACTAACGTTATAATTTTTAAAAAAATTCAGCAAAATAATTCGATTTGTCTTTAATATTGGAGTTGATATGAACAATTATTACTGTAATAATATACCTTTCACGATTCATCTCCATGTTACTTACAAGAGTTGTCATATCAGAATTGGAGATGAAAGAGAAGAATATATTATGTTTCATATATGGTGCTCACATCTGTATTAGGATGTAACAAATTAAGTGCTTAATGAGGCCATTCACTAGAGATGCCACAAGTATCGATAAAGATATTAATATCTGATCTGATGAGTTATAGCCAAATTTTAACAAAACCAAAATAAACCAACTGTTTTACATAAATACATCAAAAATCTGTAACGAAAAAGGTACATGCGGGCTTACCTATACATCCCGGCCCAGAGGCCAGGGGTTCGAATCCCTGTAGACAGGTGCAGATTGCGGAGCCCACCGTGTTGCTGCAATTTGTGTTGGCACCACAGAATGAACTGTTAGCGCATTCATTTTCGTCTAAAATAAAGAATTAAAACATTAATTAGAGGTGCAAAGGGCTGCAGATCCTTAGCCCCCTTATGTTCTGTGAAGTGGGATTTCTAGGACGGGAGTCTACGGCGAATTAATACAGAATTGAGATGAGAAGAAAGATTAACAAGTGTTACTCGTATATACACATAGTATATACATATTTTTCTATCAACTTTGTAAGAAACATTGTTGTTTTTAATTGTAACATCTCAATTTAAGTATTACCTTGACATGTCATCCCGTTGCCCTGGTAACCATCATTACACATACAGGTGTAACCTCCCAGTGTGTTGGCGCAGGTCGCCTGGCTGTCACACGAGTCGATACTCTCACCACACTCATCGATGTCAACACACCTCCATCCGTCACCCCGATAGTTGGCATTGCATTCGCAGCGGTATGACCCGGCCGTGTCAGTACACGTCGCGTCGGGAGAACATGGACTTGACATGCTGGATGAGCATTCGTTGATATCTAGGGAGAAATCAGGTTTAAACAAATAATAAACACATGAAAAATCAGTCATGACTAATACAAATGAATATACATGTATTATATTACAGTAGCCCCCACCTAATAATTTGCCACATACAATTATAACACAAAGGGCAAATATGTGTTAAATTAAAGAACCCAAACAATCTTTCTCGTGCCCCCCTTCCAAACCAGACCAACCACGCTACACCACTGTTAGTTAATCTGATTGTTAGATATTGGCAAATATAAGTTGCAATTGTATGTTCTTCCAGGTATTGACAACCGTCTAAAACTTACTTTCGCAATGTGTTCCATTACCGAGGTATCCACTGCGGCAGGTACAGTTGTGGCTCCCTGGGGTGTTAGTGCAGTCGGCGTTTGTGTCACATGGGACGTTCTGACACTCATTAGTATCTGGTAAAATAAAATATACATCATTAAACTTATACAAGTAATGTTTAAAATAATACATATTAAAATTATAACTATACTTGTACGGTAGACGTAAAGCATAACATCATTCAGATAAATAATCGCAGTGGCTTGTCAAAAATGTTTCGGGAGGTACTAAAAGGGTAGCGCCAATCCGTACCTCTCGCTACTCATATTAGGCGTGTAGCTCCATCCGATATGCCAACAGGTCGATGATATGTCGATATGACTAATTTTTACCTGAGCAGTAGACGCCATTTCCTTGGTAGCCGGAGTTGCAGGAGCACGTACAGGACCCGTTTGTATTGGTACAGGTGGCATCGGCATGACAGAGGGATGGGGTGACACATTCATCTACATCTAGGTAGTTGATGGGAAGAAAGTAAAACATTAATTAAAATTTCGAAATGAAAGACACCATCGGATGGATAGAATCACAGATTATATGAGGTTGTCTTTACCATTCTTATACATTATACCTTCACAACATGTTCCATTGCCAGGATATCCATCGTACCAGGCTGTATTGAAACCCTTTTCAAGGGAGTGTCCGCCTTTTACAAATCGTCTGAACAGTTTCCAGTAGACGGATGAGGATGAATGTAACACACACACACACACACATTCAGATCGAACAGCCCTGTAATTTGGATTATACGAATGAAAAACGAATGCGCCCCTCCACCAAACTATATATCGGTCAATAAAAGAGTTCAACTGATTTAGCATAACATTACAACGATATTGTACTTATTCTTGTAAAGGTATTGTGAAGCCCACATTTGTAATGGTATGACACGTAAAAGGTCTCGAAAATGAAGAATATACAATTACTTGTAGTCAGTTTTTAGCGAGTTTGGGTTATTTTGTTGAGTATTCGCTTACGTAGTTGTTCGATCACAATTTGTGCGCGGGTCACGTATGGGTCACGTACAGCAACATGGTACTCCGTTGAATGCGCCGTGAGCGAAATTGCGCACCGGGTGAATACTCGTATAATGCACAATTAAACGCGCTGTGTCGTTTTATTATTTTGAGGTCTATACTCCACGAAAAAGAGATTTCAAGCCCTAATTTTTCAGGCATGCTGTTAAATGACATTTTATTTCGTATTTAAGCCAATAACCTCGCAACTTTTGAAAGTTGGCTTGCAAAAGGCGGACAGTCCCTTTAATAGTTCACGCAATAGTATGATAAGGACATGAAAGTAAGATAATAACATACCTTCACAATACGTTCCATTGCCTGTATATCCATTGCAGCAAGTACAGTTGAAGCTCCCTACAGTGTCAGCACAGTCTGCATTGACGTCACAGTCGTCTGTCTGAGTTTGACATTCATCGGTATCTAAAGGGGAAATATACAACAGTATACATTATGTTGTACAAACTCAATTTGCAAAATGTTTCAATTACAAGATGAAGTTAAACACATACCTACGTTTCTAGCTTCAGTGTAAAACAATTTTATGGAAATCGAATTAGCAATCGTTTGCACTAGTTAAGCAAACGAGGACGGTCCACGGATGCAAATGAGGACGGTCCACGGATGGAAATGTGTCCGTGGTTGGATAGTAGTAGCATACACATATGTCCTCGTTTGGGGGTGCTTACAAACTCACACACACACACACACACACACACACACACACACACACAAACACAAACACACCCACACACACACACACACACACACACACACACACACACACACACACACACACACACACACACAGGGCTCACCCACACGCACACATATGTACACACACACATCATGTTTTCATTGTACTCGTTCTCTGGCATAAATCATTTATTTTTTGAGCATGAGTTGTCATGTAACAGATACAAATATGAACTTTTATGTGGTGTTCATCCTTTTTAAAAAATAAGCACGTTTACAATCCTTAAAACTAACCCCAAAAACTCACCCAAACTTAAAATTTATGCGTGCAAATGGATTATTGGTAACACCACTTTCCATTGTTCTAATTCACTCATGCTTGAATTATGTGCCATAAGTCGTACATCAAATGAAAGAAGAGACACAGAGCTTTTCAGACATATATATATCACCAAGGAAATTATTCATTATGACAGAAAATTTCTGCCATGAAACCCGGTTTCGTTTTATCTGGGACAGTCTGTATAACCAATCAGCATTGACACGATTAAGGATTTAAAGCGAAACAAAACGCATAAATACAAAGCAAACTGTGTAGTAAGACCTATTTTCACACATCTCATATGTCCCTGAATCACCCCTTCCATTATTTCTTTTGAAGAGTGGGCATAGTTTCTGTTTTGCTATCGCAGGCTCTTTATGGATGCTCTGAGTGGCGCCATGATTTTTGTTTGCCGCCGAAACGTGACGTTTTTCTGGACTGATGGTGATTGTTCTAGCCAAATGCCATTTTAACTATTAGTTAAATGACGTATTTTGATAAAAAATCGGAGCAAACAAAAATACATTGCACTGCTTATAGTTTAGCATTTTGAATCAAATTATTTAGTATGTGTTTTATTGTGTTTCTACTTCGAAAAAATGTTTAAAATGATAGTACTTATTTTCCAGTCAGAACGAGGGTGTTCATACGACCTTTGACTTGAATGATATTAACGAGCACGTACGCGTTCGCAATCCTCCATAATTACAATATTTTTGCTACTTTTAATTTAATAGTTATACTTAGAAATATCATGGTATATATACATGTAGATAATGATACAAGAAGTCGTGCATAAAAAGGCACTCTGTTGACAAAATCAGTGCATTTTGCAACATTTCACTTTTGACTTTGCCCTAGATTTGGATGCAATGCACATTCCATGATAAAATATTCATAGCAAAAGTTATATCAATGTAAAGAGGAGGATTCACGCTTTCCAATGATACCAAATTTATGAATAGTAATAGCGTAATTAAAAAGTTATTAATGTGCAAACCTCGATTGCGGAACTTTTTGTGCGAGGTATATATTAGGATTTCATCTAATCTAATCCTAATTGCGTCTTACCTGGTTCACACATGTGCTCAGAATTGAAAATTAGTGAGTGAGTTGAAAACAATGAGTTGTTATTCCTTACAAATTCCTATCATAATGGGAAATATCATGAAGACATGAAGTTGTGAGATATTAATCGCGACCTCATCCGCAAAATCTTACCGAAGCATTCCCTCCCATCACCAACGTATCCACCAACACATGTACATATGTAGCTTCCGGCTGTGTTCGTACATTCTGCGTTGGGATGACACATGGCCATGCCGCGTTCACACTCGTCTATATCCGTGCAGTTGTCCTGGAAACCGGTCCCCTCCCAACCCTCATTGCATTCACACGTGTAGTATCCCGTCATGTTGGTGCACGTTGCTCTGTCGACATCGTCGCAGTCATTTTTCGTGGCGTCTTGACATTCGTCGAGATCTAAAATGTGACATTAGCATTACAAACAGATGTGTCACTTTTTCATATTGGACAAAATAAGTAATACTTGTATTGTTACATAATATGACATCTGTGTCATGATATATAACGGTATTCACACATGAAGAACCTCATCATGTTGGTGCACGTTGCTTTGTCGGTGGCGGCGATCTGGCATTCGTCCAGACCGGTCATGTGATATTAGCAATACAAAGTGAAGAGTGATTATCGTATATGTAATAAATATAGTTCTACTTCTATTTTTGAAGCAAGTTCCTTTCCTAATATGTACGCTGCGATTTGCATTGGACTTAAACAAACAAAAATGGAAAGGCGTTATTCTCACTATTATGATCAATATTGGTATTTCGATTTCGATTATCGCAACAATATTGGTATTGTTTATTCACATTTCTACTATGTCAAACCTTCAATATACGGAGGTCGTAGGGCCTGGCGCACTTTGCTCGGCTGGCATAAATGTACAATTAGACAAAAATATTTATTTTAATAATTATTTTATACTCTTACGAATATAGAAAAGTTCTTACCTGTACATGTCCGCCCATCTCCATAATAACCCGCCACGCAAGAGCAGATGAAGCTCCCGTTGGTGTTGGTGCAGATCGCGATATCTTCTTCACATTCATCGGCTCCTTCTGCACACTCATCAATATCTAATCACAAACAGGACCAATAGGAATTAGCATTGGGCTTCACAATAAATTGAACCCGAGACCTCTGGATTGCTAGACTAGTGCCCTAACCCCTAAGCTATGTGATTCTTCAAAGAAACCCTGTCTAATGCTCGTGCTGGTCAAAAGTTATAGATACCCGTCACTTATCCAATGATAACAATTTATTTTAATAACTTAGAGGGGCCAACCGAAGTGACCGCTGCTTTTGTACATAGCGTTTATTTTAATATTTATGTATAAATGCTGTTCACAACTCAAGTGCTCATCTGCACCATCGAACAGTTTAGCATTAATCACTGTGTGGTATTATAATCAATATATAGGAAATATAGAAGTCCGTGATAAATGCTAAAGTTAAGAAAATGATGGAACATAATGATAAAGCATTCAATAATTCTTTAAATAGCAATTCATGTGTTCTCATACGGTTTTGTGTTGGCACAAATAAAGAACATAATACAACATATAAAAGCATTCATGAATCATACAAATACACGGTTTCCCATCTGGTGTTGGGTTTGTACAAGTAAATAATATAATACAACATATAACATGTATAATAAAGGCTAACAAGCATTCCTGGATTCTTACCAATACACGTTTTTCCATCCGATGTTGTGTTTGTGTAGCCACTCGCGCATGCGCAGATGAAGCCTCCCCCGTGATTGTCACATATGCTGTTGTCACCACAGTCATTCGTGCCCTGAACACACTCGTCTATGTCTGAATGATAGAAAGCATTGCAATTGTTTTATTTAGGGATTTGTTCTCAAAAATAGTGCTGCATCTGTACAACTACGCCAGTTCTTATGTCAGTTATTAGCAGGTTACTTAGTGTAAATGTCTGTTTGATGTTGTAATAATAATTTGTCTTCTCATACGAATGAGTATTATTACAATTATTTTTTTTAAATAATGATAATTTGTATTTCATAAATCACAAGTTTTGGTTTAAGAGATAAGATATATTTTGAGTTAACTTAGTTTTATGTTTTAATTGATCAGATAACTTGAAACTGCTCACCATTGCATGTCCGCTCGTCTAGTGCTAACGTGTAGCCACTGTTGCAAGCACATTCGTAGCCACCGATGATGTTAGAGCATTGTTGCGCGCACTCATTCAGCGTTTCATTTCCACACTCGTCAATGTCTGCCGAAAAGTAAGAACGGACACAAAACACAAGAATAAAATATTTGTAAAGACCTAGTCGTGAGGTTGGGAATAGACTTGAACATAGAAGGCTAAGCTATCTTAATTGTGATTTAAATTAACTATCATTTATAAACTGTTACATATTTATGCACCGATAACGATAGTTTTATTATTACTGTCAGTGCATTCATTTTAGTATAATGTCCACTCCACTCTCGTAAATGCCTTACAGTGGCTTCCTTATACCCAAAAAACACACAAAAATATAATACAGAATGTAAAAAGTCAAATATCTGGTATTGGTCATTGTTTTACTTTTCAATCCGGGTGTCACAGTGGTCGTATGTGGATTATTGGTTATGCAGTCATGCACTATGTATATGGTCATTTGATCTTTGAGATAGATTTCGCAGAATGACACATGAGTTGTCCATGAATTGTATGTTGTATTATATCGTATTATTCATTGTTAGTGTTGACAGTAAATCATTCGACTGTTTTCTCGTTTCTAAATCCTTCTGATCGAATTGATCATCAAGGTTAATTACTCTGATGCCTTGGATGACATTGGTCATACGAGTATTTGATTTTATGGTGACATGTTCTCTTCCTGGTTGTTAATACATAACATCGGGTCTGCATGAATGTGTGGTTACTGATCTTTCATGTATTTTTGTAATACCATAGCACATGAAACCATCCCCAGTGAGACTGGCCGGGCAAGGCCCGCAGCGGGGTTTGTTTTTTGGAGGCGGGTCATCAATGCAGTCCACGCCGTGGAAGCAGGGAGCACCGGAGCACGAGTCCTCATCCCTATCACAGTGTGTGCCGTCCCAACCGCTCGTGCAGTTGCATGTCACCACCTGTAATGCACATTAAAACAAAAACATCGTGATTATTATGTACACAAAGGAGTGGATGGAGCAAGATGATTCTAAAATAGAGGTTTTTGTCTTACGTTACAGTGTAGTTTATTAACTGTATCACGGTTTATATGACGTACCGTGCTCTTTCAGAAATTGGAAGTGAGTAAATAAATTCGATTAGCGAATTACCATGTTCACACCAATTCTCCTATTTAAGTGGTTGTAAATGATATAAAACATGGATCGCACCAAGTTCAGATAACAGAACCAAAACAATGATAAAATGCTTACGGCAAATTTATTTGCGACCAGGTCCTCGCCCTCCGCTTCGTTCTCGAAGTCGCACTCGCCACCGTTCAGACAGCTACATATCTTCACTGAGAGCGACAGACTACTGTCTGCCATCTGGTCACTGGCCACTATGTCCACTGTCACACGATCTGTGTTCTGGGGTGTCCACGTAAAGACACCGTCTGTGAAAAAGTAGTGAATTTTGAAGAGATCGGGTTGAAAAATAAAGAGAAATACACCGAAGGAAAATGTACAGCAATAGAGATAAGAACTGAAGCAAGCAAACGACTGAAGAGGGAAAATGTAAAGTAATTTCTTGAAAAAGCTATAATAATGACACCTTTTTCCTAACGCACACTCTTGCAGGAAATACCTTTCCAAATGATCAAAGCTAATGATAAGTCGTTTTCTTTAACTTTAGATATGTATTAAAATGTTATCAATTATCAATCAAAGCTAACTCTATTTGTTAATTCCAATAAGACATATCCTACTGTTATTGATGCTTGCTCCCGCCGGTACTGTTCCATTAAGCGAGAAGGTGATTACGTAATTCTCGTTCGGATCCGTAGCGTTGACCTGGAACCGGTAGGTATCATTGACGATGACGCACAAGATTTCGTTGTTCAGAGCACTTGTTCCATCCAACTCTTTGATCCCGTTGATTTCTGGCGGGTAGTTACCTGTCATATAAAGGAACATACCCATTTCTCACACCAATAAACCGCTACGTTTGGACTATTTCACATCGCATGGCACAGCATTATGATGGTATAAAACGTGTAGGACCTGGTTATGTTTTATAAATCTATCTTTTTTATGTATAAAGAAATACACTGTGGTTGGTTTTGAAATATTATTAAAACAATTATATTAGTATTTTCATTGACAAATCTGCTTAAAAATGTATACTATCAAATAAAAAAAAAAATCATATTTATCATTACGTTCTGGTTCTATTCTTCTGTGAACAGGTAGAAATTAAAATAGTTAGTTTTCATTTAATGAAAAGTAAGGTAACATATAATTCGAGCGATTTAACTATCATTAATTTCATGCCATTTCTTTATCTTTACAACAATAATATCAAAGTGACACCATCCTGTACTTGTTGACTTACCGACCGTGGTCTGCTGTTCCTGTCGTTCTGCCCCGGTGGCCATCGAACTCGCTCCGAGCTCGGGGCCGACGGCTAGCGCGTCAAACAAACACTCCCTATTTGTACCACAGAGGGCATCGGCTGCCTGTCGTTCCTCGGCGGTGGCATTAACGTACAGCTGATCGAGGAACGGCGGGACGAAATTCAAGTCGTTGTAATCGTCCCATGACCGTCCGTCTTCGTACGTGAAGAGAGAGGTTTGCGCAGTTACCATCCCTAGATTTGAAAACAAGTGGACAACGATCCTTTGTTTAAATGTAGCTCTTTCAGGAAAGCATATTATCAGCAATGTGTGTCTCTTTCCAAAGAAATCTTGAACTACAAACATACAGAAAAGGTGTTTTATCGTCTTGTTATTATACAACGGAGTTCCAAAATATGCAGTAGAAGTCCTTTTTATGGCACAAAGAAAGTTATTTTGCTATATGCCTTTTTACAAATTAATATATGAACAGTTGGTTATAATACATACATGACTGTCCAAACTGGAATATCTGTGCTTCAGTTAAGTTTCGTCCCTCCGCAGGCAGAAGAACTGTTCCGTTACTAAGTTTGAAATCATCCGAAGGGTCTCCATTCCAGTAGCCTACATAGGAGAAAAGCAAATCAATTCATCAACAGTAACATTGATCATTGCACTGCTTATTGCACGGTTCTAATATCTTATCGTTTTGGATTTAAGTATTAAAAAGATCGCAAAAATGTGCGTGTTTGATAAAATAAGTTATCTTAGAATTCCATATTAGACATACTGCAATATTTGAGCGATTATTGAGACCTTGCGACTGTCAATACAAATTAGAAATAACTTCGTTCTAGGTTTTCCAATATCTCCCAACCTGTGGCATAGGTATATGATTTCAAAATCAATAAATCAAATTATTGTTAATAATCATTATCACTCTCCAATACCAATTGTGCGAAAGCCTTTCCACCTTCGTCCAAATTATACATATTGCAATATCTTTCCATCTTCGTCAAAATGATACATGTTGCAATATTTTACCTAACAGTCCTTCGCCATAACTCATGTTGGCGTATTCATCTGGGCCATACATTGTAAGATCCAAAATTCCATCTTTAAACTCCACAGAGAACGAAGACCCTTCGTAGTCTGGGCTGTCGAATTGGGCCGTTATCTTGGTTACATTCGTAGCTTCGCCAGTAGTGTTGTTACCAAGACTGGTTGGGGTATCAAAGGAAAGACTGAAATACCCGTCTGAGGAGTTATAACCACCTGTTAAGGAGACATAATGAAAGTTTATGACAACATGATACAAATGAATGTACGAATGTATAGTTGAAATGATCAATTAACTTCATAAGATTTATCCAAAAGTGATATTTAAGACTTCAATCACATACCAATAACATTGTTAGATTCTTCTGCGTCATGTGTTCAAGTTAAAACAAATAACAATACTGTTTACCTAGTAAAAACAAGTGTCAATGTATTTCAGATTCTATCACCTACTGCCCGTTGATTTTGACTACAATCGAACCGCATTCCTGAACGCTCTTCTTTTCCTTCAATCATACATATGTCCATAATTAGAGAGACATTTGAAAAATCAAAACCCATTATATTCTTCTGTTACCTTCGGCCAAATAATAATATACAAGATAAATGTAAAAGTTACATGTGTCTTTGGTTGAATTGACAAAGTTAATGGAGCACTAAAAAAAGAAAGACTACAGTTCACGGCATATAAAATATTGTGTGATGTTCTGCGCTCATCATATTAAAATAATAGTTATTAGAAATAAAGAAATTAAATATTACAAGCATTGAAACATACGATAATTATACCGATAACATAATTATCAAAACAATATGAAACAAGCAGGATTTTAGTGAAAGCCTATGTTCAATTATCAATGTCTGATTTATGAGAAAAAAAGTAACTCCCGTTAGAAAGACTTCAAGAAGCCTGGCTTTTAGGGTTAAAACTATATCGTCTGTCTACCAATTGTTGTGAGATCACATGCATGTTCTGAACAAAATGTAACCTGTTGATTAATTTGTTTTCATCATAATAATATATCTGACCATGGACATACTTATAATATGACTGTGTGCAGACCATCAAGTACGATTCTCCCGTTTCCGTTAACAGTGCTTAACTCACCAGATTTTAGCGTTTCAAGATCCACCTGCTCTGTTCCGTTCACTAACATCATCAGCCGAGTACGGTTGGCATTTAGCGTTATTTCGAACTGAAAATATTATACAGAATAGCATATGTTAATAGTAATAACAGGCCCGCAGGACGGAGACCGAGAACTGGTTGAGTTGTGCAAACAGGAGGGGGAGGGGGTGTCAACACGACCGATAGTTGCCCGAAACCACTGGTTTTGATGGCCTAGACCGAGACAAAGTGGACCTTTCTAAATTTGGGGGTGCGTACGCACCCAACGCACCACCCTGGCAACGGGCCTGAATAAGCTACTGGATTTGTATTAAAAACATACAAAATAATCGACGTTTCATAGGGAAATGGATGAGTTAGAATATTTTGAAGGAGGTACGTAATACTGTTGAACTTTGAATATAAATTACGATGTTCAATATTTTTCCTTAACCAGATTATCTTTCTTTAAAAAAATCCCGCACTTCAAATTTCGAAATTCTGTATGGTGTTAAAGGGATAGTTGAGTTTTGGTATAGAGGGCACTACACAAAATGATTTTTTTGTGTGTGATAATGAAAAACTGAGTGTCAAATTCGAAAGAGCATACACTTTTAATGAGAGAATAAACTTTATTTGATCAAAATCGGGTCAGAAATGGCTGAAATATCCATAAACATAGCCATTTGTAATAAATGTGGGGCCCCACAATTATTCAACAATTTTGAACCAGCCGTAACATTTTTTTTAATGCTTCCTCTTTTCAAAAATGTACAAAATAGGTTTTTAGATAGTTGTTGATTATCTCTCTATCTAATCATTATTTCAACAAAACATCACATGCACAGTATTTTATTTAAAATGGTTAAAACCGATGAGTGTTTAGAGAGCGCCCTCTTGAGTTTTAACAGCTCTTTTTGAATGATAACAGGCTTTTTACTAAGTCATTTGTAATGTTTTATTCCTTTTTAGCATGGTAGAGTTATAACTATTAGTTTGTAATGTAATCATGGTAATTGTGCAGGTTTTGCTTACTAAAATTCAATTTGACCAAAACTGTACTCGATCTCTTTACCAGAACTCAACTATCCCTTTAAAGTGGACTTCCACACGATTTCAAGCTTCTAATGATTGAAAGACAGATATTCTAGGTTAATAAACACAATTTTGTATGAAAAAAAGTATGATTGTGGGTTCTTATAATTGGCTTTGAAATTCTAATGACACAAATTCGCGAGCGAGCTTGTTATATCCCACAATGCACCAATTTGTGACGTGCGACCCTCACTATGCGCCTATCTATGTTTTTACACTGCAGCGAATGTGTTCTTTTGATCGGACTAATACAATGCTCGATCATGAATAGTTTAGTCCACGATGCGCCACTCAACTGTGCCTTTGAGCATTACTGCATTGTTGAACCGTTTGAAAATACTTGCCTGCCCGAAATTGTAACACGTTTGGTTTTCATTGGAATTTGAATAGACACAAAGTCCTGTAAACGTGGTTATTGAATTTGCTGGCTCTGCATGACCGGCTATTATGAATGACACATGCAGTGATCACAATGCAGTGGCACCGGATTCAAGCCTACTCAAGAAATTAAGCAAAGTGAGGGTGCTACGTAAGGGTCTCATGATTGTGTGCAGTAAATTTAATTATTTCCTCAGAGTTAATGACATTAGAAAAATCTCTTAGAAATCAACCAAAGAGAGTCAAATCCTGAAAATATTCAAGCACATCCCTAGATTTATTTCCAATATACTGTATTTTGTTTAAACTCGTCCGGAATTCTCCTTTAAGTCCTTACGCATGTTCAGCATAGCATGTCTAGACATTCCTTTTTTGGATGCAGTTATTTTCATTTGTATCGTTTATAATCCTGGGGGTATGCCTACTTTTGTTGAGCCTCTTGAAGCAGCGAAACCGATGAAGACAGTTCCGGTATCCAGCGGCTGACTCTCGTTGTTGAAGGCTCTGCCCGTTCTGGCTTGCAGTTCAAAGCCGTCTTCGTGGTTGTATCGCAGCATTGTGTATTCCCCGTGTCCATTGAACGTGTAGTCGACGTTGTCAAGAGTGTGGATGTGCGGATCCCCGAAGAACCAGGCTAAAGGATGAAACACATTAAGTTCATTATACATGTTTCTGCCATCGACTGGAAACCTATTACGGATAACAGATTATTTACATTTTCATACAAATGTTTATCTGTATCAGTGCGTACACAATTTGCCGATAAACTAACCTGTTTTAATACTGATGTTACTTTTTGTTCAGAGACATATAGTTTTATTTAGTTACGCTTTGAGTAATTTCACTTTCACCTTTAAACAAATAAATTTATGTAAGTATATTTATCTCGATTATTAAATGTCACAGTTGCATGAATGTATTTATGTATGCTTGACACATCTACTGTATTAATTATCTTGTTATACTTGTAAGTGTGTATTGTTCGAATTACACAAACATAATTATGAACAAGAAATGCATTTTAGGTAATGATGAGAACACGATTAGGAAACTTCGTTACCTAGCCTTGGAGCTCTGTATCCATTGCAAGTTGCCCGAGGTCTTCGTATTTGGTAAAGATTACAGAAGTAGTAGCTGTTCGACTTACTGCAGCAGTAGTACCTGGGAAGAACATCCCTTTCTGCGTGGACAAGAGCGAATAGTGGAGTATTAAAAATGGACTGTAATGAAATTCATATCAGACCCCATTTATTTTTCGATGAACAATAATACAATGAACTTTGTATGATGTATTTGATAAATGTGTTACGATATAGCACCACCACAAACATCTCCGTATTCATTACTAAAACACACTAAAGAAGGATACAACAGGTAACATTAGATCTAGACATTTAGTCAATGTCAAAATCAATCCAGATATTTAATAACAAGGTTTCCATGGGCCATGGGGCCAGTCTATGCTAATGATGGATTTTGTTTCTTTATATTTACCTAACAGGGAGCTGTAAGGGAAAGTGCCCTCTTAGTTGCCCTACTGCTGTTATCAGCTAAACATAATAATGGTCTTGCAACATACCCATCCAATTGAGATACTGTGAGTAGGTATACCACCGTCCGTTGATGGAAGACGACTCGTAGAAGCTGGAGTACCAGATGCTGCCATAGTAACCGCTAAGCAAACCCAACGATGAGTACTGGCATCTGTAAGCTCCTCCGAACCGATTAGGTCTTACAGACTGGAAACACCAGCTTGTGTAATAATCTACAAGAGGAGATTAAATCGTAATATATTTTGGTACTTGGTTCTGATATTGTTTTCCTATTTTTGAAAATATCTATCTTTTACCTATTCACAAATCTAGGACAGAAACATTCATAACACAATGAACGGGTTAAGTTCAAGAAAATTACGTAGAAAAAGCGTTAAATTTGCACCGCAACAAAACAAGGTCCTAAAAAGTATCGTTATTGTTGGTTGTGAAAAGCACATATAACACTTGATAATTTTTTTGAACTCACAGTAAGGGGATGTATAAATGTTTCTACCCCGGTTATATGGATTCGGGATGTAGTCGGTGTAGCTACAGCTAGTATAGCGCGGGTCGAATATCGCCTGCCCGACAGAACAAGGGCACGGGTTGGTCCTGTACTGCTGCGACCAGTAGGGGAAGCTGGACTCCTGGTTGTACCAGTTGAGGCAGTAAGCTCTCGGGTTCACATAGTACTGGTCGTTGCTATCCAGCTGAAAGACGTACTGCCCTCGAAGGCCACTAGTGCCGATCAGGTCGTCGGGTCGGTAACTGACGGCGCGAGTCGAGAAGCTGTCATCTGGAAAGATGTTGCGTCGGGCGTAGGGATGACTGTAGCCGATGCGAGCTGAGTTAGCCTTGGAGTTCATGTTCCAGTTCATACTGTCCTCTTGGAAGAGCATCACAATTCCAGTGGTCCGACCATTGGTGAACAGCAGAGCTTGGTATGTGTTTGTCTGAAATGTAAACATCATTTAAGTATTTTTCACTTGGTACACCCTTTCAACAACAAAAAAATTCACAACCTTTCATTGCCTTTAACAATACGTCATAGATCTATTCAGAATCTTCCATGTTGACTATGTAGTATGGACTAGAGTGAAATATCAACTGTAAATCGTCATCAGGAACTTGAAATGAGTCTATGCAGTTTCATCACCAATAACATGGAAAATGCATGATGGGATAAGCATTTGATTTCTGATCTCAGGACCCGAATTCGAACCCAATCGATGACCCAGAATTGGGTACTTGGGCGGGTGTTACATTAGCCTGTAGCGCTCTATATAGTAGGGCAGCTTGAGCTTGTATGCTCCTCTGGGAGATGGTGCACAGAATAATTGTGTGGGTTTGAACTGTACCCGATGACCAAGGGTAATAATACGCCTCTGAATAGGGCACCTAGATACATGGCGCTCTATACATGCTATATATTATTGTTAGAAACATATCAAACGGAGCAGTGATTTAAAGAATTCATTGTATGTGCAATTCTGCCTAGTTAACCCTGCATTTTCTTGTCCATTTATTACCGTCGGAAAACACATTCCGTATTGAAATTACTACCTCATAACCAGAAGAGCCAGTAGGTTGCATGTTCACCCAGGTGATTTTCAGAACGTAGTTGATGGAGTATACGAACGCCAGGTCACGGAGTCCAGATGATATGTAGGGATACCGTAGCAAGCGTGCACGCAATGCACCTAACATGGAGGTGGTTTCGCTGGTGGTGTATTCGTCGTATCTCGCATCATATTCCTGCATGAGATTGATCATAATGGACAGAAATTAGTTTATAGGAAAAAAAAATCTCAAAATTACCACCTTTGTTACATCTTATAAATTCCCCTTTTTAGTAACAATAACGTGTCGAGTTTTGTGACAATCATGATTGCGGTTTACAAAGTGCACTGATAATTGAACTTGACATTCAACCATGTTATGTTGAGTTGCATTAATTGTAGTGCTTTCTGTATTCTAATATTATGACAATTAATATACAATATGAATATTAGTAAATCTTACACGATAGTACATCTTAGGGCTTCCAATGCGTATATCTGAAGGTGAACCGAAAATAGCCACAGACGGGTTCTGGTAGTATTGGTCCTGCCACGTGTAGAGGGATGGGTTCTGGAACTGGAAGATATTGCTCTGGTCCCACTCCCAAAACATCATCACACCTGTCGATGTTACCTAGGAAGGAAATACATACTTGATTGTACATGTATATTGTTACCGATTCAACGTTCATCATTATGTAAAGATTTCAGATAATAAAGCATTTCTAAATGCTCACTACCGGCGTCCAATAAGGCGCACCAAGTAACCAGGCAGCAGATGATGTATTCACAATCCCTCCATCAGAGTCCTCGCGACTATACACCATCATATGTAAAGGGCTCAGATATCCATTTTATAACGATTTGTTCCTATTCCAATGCACAGTTCCCGCCCACTTATGTGTTATCGCAATGACAGCCAAATGACTGAACCGGCTAAATAATATTGTTTCAACTGTGTGAAATATAACTACGTACTGCATCTTACAGTGATGAATGCTCTTAACCAATTGGATAGGGGTATAATCTTAAAATATCGTAAATTGTGACAGTAATATAAATGCATTTTATCAACCGTGTTTGGGGAGTAGATTCCTGCCAACAACCGAATATTGTTACTAGGTTTGAAAACAACAATGTGGATAAATCGCGTTGTCTACAAACAGTGACACGTGAACACTCCAGGATTACAATCTGCAATCCTTTGATTAGTAATACTTACGGTAACGTGGGTGTATATCTGGTCATATCCGATTGGGAAGCCAGTGTTGAGGTCAAATGTTACCCAGGCGAAATTATCGGGTAAGTAGTAGTAGTGGTAATAATAAAAGAAGGAGTAGTCGAACCAGTAGGTTAGATAATCAACGTCTCCTGCGGCCGTACCATAGTCAAAGTAGATCAGCTCTGCGAAAGATAATCACCAGTAAGAAAAGTTCACAGAGCAATGTTGATGATCATAATTATAAACTCATGTTATATTGGCTTAATGTCAAAATGACATTTTATTTCATACAAAATCAATTTTCAAATGCTTTTCCATGGCCTAAATAGTACAATGATATGCATAATACACCGCTAAACAAGTGCTTTACATAATGCTAACTAGTAGCGCAGCTAGCACACCTTCTGTGTTATTTACTGAGAAAGATGACTGATTAAGATGTCAACATTATCATACTAACCAATACACTTGAAGCCGTTGCCATGATAACCAGGGTTACAGGTGCAGTAATAACCACCGTATGTATCTGTGCAATAGGCATCCCTGTCACACGCATGTAGTCCCTGCCAACATTCGTTGATATCTGATAATTCACAACATATGAGAACATTATTTCATTTTAGGCACATTATATGAGTCACGGTTTGGGTTAGGGTTAGGGTTTACATGCTTAATCTGATGTACATACCTTAGCCCGACAATGTACGAGGATTAGTTTAACGCATGTATTAAATTTAGAACAATTGAAGACATGTATGTTAAAGGTAGGCTGCAATCCCGGCTTTGATTCAGGTTTATAGCTTTGAATATATGCGACCACCTGTCTATAGCGACCACCTGCTCATAACGACCGCTATCCGGTCCTCCCCTGAAAAATCATGTGTTAAACGACCTGCGTAATGCGACCACCTGTCTAACGCGACCAGCGACCACCCCATTTGGTTTCCGACGCACGTATAAACCTGTGTAAAGCGACCAAAAATTTAGCGCCTGAGCGATCAAGGCATCAATTCGGTCGTCTATGGTCGCTCAAGGCTCCAATTCTGAGCATGACAGGATTAAACAAACTTTTAAAATGACAATGAACTTCAGACGGACGCTTCATTACCGACACCAAGTGCTTCAAACTCATAACATAGAGTATTCGTGCACTTCACTTCAGTACCTGATGCTGATACAGAAATGCGTCGAACAAAGGAACTTCACTCAACATCACAACCAATTCATCAATGATATTTAACCAATATTTTAATATTTCCCCCGTGTTCCTTACTCTTTTCAATGATAATCCATGCGCTTGTTTTGACCAAACAATGCATCTTGTCTTCATAATTCTATAGAAAACTATAAACTTGCGCATTTAAAAGTGCAGCTGATTCATGATGAGTAAATATGACACATTGACACATTTGGCAATTTAAATTTCGCGTGAAATTAAAAATAATAATGCCAATTCATATATAATTTCAATTTTCGTTGTGGTTATGCATCCAAAAGATATAGCCACGTGCGTGTACGGATGCCAATAAATTACACTGTATATAGGCACAATACATGATACCAGAAATTCAAAATGGCCGCCAATCTGTCTAATGCGACCAACTGTCTACATCGACCACTTTTCGCCGGTCCCTTGAGTCGCTATAGACAGGTTTGACTGTATATTGATATAGCACACTCTTTTTTCAAAGAAATCCTTAAGTTGGGCAAAAAAGGGTAGATTTCATGCAACTTTTTGGCTCTTTTTCGCATCGGCGTTCCTTACTCCTCAAAAAGTTATTAATAGCAACCACGTCCAGTGCGCGTGAGCTCATCGGGGCATAACGTCACATGGTGACCCAAACCCGGAAGTACAAAGTACGAGAATTGTCAGCAACGTGGTTGCTTGTAAAACAAACTCGTAATTGCTTGGAAATTGAGGCTAAGTTAAAATGCCTAAGAAATGCATTGTAGCAGTCTGCAGCAACACATCTGAGTGTAGATCGTCCATGATATAAACTTAACAAATGTTTGCAAATATTGAAAAAATCGAAATAATATCTCTCTGTCAACGTGAGTAGATGCACTCAGCGTGTACATCTATGACAACAGAGTACCAAGCTATACTGCGATTGTCACCATGTGACGTCACAAAGATGACGTCACTTTTCTTCGCCCGGACTCATTTTTTTTTACGGGCGTTCCCAAAGTGAATTTACAAGTTGATTTTTTATTTTACCGGGTTTTCCCACGAGGAAAAAATGTTTTTAATAGTAATCTTCATTAAAACCTACCTTAGATACAGTAAAACACAATTTTGATGTATTTTCCTTGTCTGTAGACCTTTAAATTTTCCTTAGTTCCTTACATGATACCCTCGAGTGACAATTTAGACCATATGTCATTTTTGTTATATGCAAGAACTTGATATCTGTGAACTTATGCGCCCGAATTCGAGCGGATTGAATATAACCATTGGTACAATCACGGCCTTTTAAGTACATTATTTTACAATCCATGGACTTAATTCAACTCACAAGTTGAAGAAGGAGATTATGAAGAAGAAGACTACTAATCATAATCAATGATAATATATATAAGTAATATTCTACAACATTCATTCCTGTGTAGTCATGATTACTTACTATCGCAACTGCGTCCATTGCCGTTCAGAGTAAACCCTGGCGGACATGTGCAGTAGAATGAACCGACAGTGTTCACACATCCTGCATGGGTCGTTGTATTGCACGGACTCGATTCCTCGCATTCGTTGATATCTGCAAAGTAAGTAGTAAAAGTATGGGTGATGTCCATTTTTTGTTTAGGGACAGGGTAAGCGTGAAATGTTCGTATATATAAAATGGGCAACTGGGTACTGCAACCCCCTGCCACCTTTACCTTTGATATGATGGTATCATTCAATACGGTAAGACACAATTTTTGACGACATAATCTATCAGCAAGGTATACTTACCATCGCAACTTAAACCTATTACGCGACCACTGGTGGCGCTGTTTATAATGTCACCGTTGTTGCAACGCACACCATTCCGGAACCGGAAGCCACTTCCACAGATGCAAGAAGAAGTCAAGAGGTTGCCGTGCGGGAAATTACGGTTACCGTTGCAGTTCACCCTATTGCCCCCGCTGAACCACTGACAACCGCCTGGAAGGTAGAAAGTGAGACAAAATGTAATAACACACAACATGATTATAATAGAATGAGTCACATTGTTACTTCAAAGGAAAAACCTTTAAAAGAGAAATGGTATGGATTTTAAAATAACCTACTCCTTCGAAGAATCACCTGATAAATATTGCTAGAACAAATTATTGCATATGTTTCGCAGTGGACACTTATACAAATGAAAATAAAATAACAGGAACAGAAATAAATGTAACATCAGCAGTGATGTAGGCATGTATGGGTTTAGATAAGACCATCAGGAGTCTATTACCTAAGTTTTAACCCTCTCACTACCAACCTGTACGGAAAATAAAGCAGATTGAAGAATGTCGTTATTTTTATTTTGGTCACAGGTTGCCTTCCCATCCACATTCTTATCTATATCCTTGGTAGCACTATGCTGAATGTAACTAGCTGGAAACCACGGACTCGCAGACCAAATCCGGGAAGTTGTAAAGGAGTATGGAATCGCTCATTTTGTCAGTAAAAATAAATTGTATAATGCGTTTGTGTTTTGTTGTTTCCTATTTAGATGCAGCATACTCGACTAGTAGAAATGTTGCGTAATATTTGCATATTTTGATTACTAATGAATATGTACACATTTACAAATCAATTTAAAAAGATCAAACTCTCACTGTTGCAGCTCTTTCCATTGGGACTGAGAGTAAATCCAGCAGGGCATTCACAGTAGTATGAATCCAGTGTGTTGACACACGTGGCTCGGGTTGTCGTGTTGCATGACGAGGTACCAGCCAAACATTCATTGATATCTGTGGAACAGAGATGAACGATTAAAAAGAAGGATACAGAATTATGGCGACGCGTTATAAACACTTTTCATATAATCAATTACAATTAAACGTGACAGTGAAATAAAAGTCCCATCCCTTATTACACCCTGTGTTACACTGTGTGTACATAATTATCACAAAGCCCTCAAATGATGTCGTGTTAAAGGGCAACTCTGACCGAATCAGTCTGCTCATACCGCTTTTAACACAGTACTGGCGTGTTGAGGTTGCTGGGGCTAATCCCCTCCACCAATAATTTCAAGTTTGATACGTTTGCAATATGAGCCACAATAAGTTCAGCTATGGAATGTTCATTAAGCTATTTTCGCACTACAGCCCTTCCGATGTGGCCAGATGAAAGAAGAGTTGGTTGTTGATGCTATGTCGGTTCAACCCCCAACATTGTTTGGGCTCGTAATATTATTATCAAACTGATCCAACGTCCATACCTGTGTCACAGTTTACACCGGTGTAGCCAGGAGCACAGTTACATACGTAGGAGTTTACTTGGTCCACACACGTTCCATTTACACAGGGTGACGACATGCACTCATTTCCATCTTTTTGGAGAAAATAATTACACTTTGAATTTAAAAAAGGGGTCTTATGATATATTTTTAAATGTATTATGTTACATTATACATACTGTATATTTGTATTATAAATTGTATGTACGCAGACCAAACAATTATTGCAACCTAACATATCAAATGCAATCAAATGCAATTGTATAGTGGCCCCGTATCAGAAAGAGATACAATCGATTGTAAGTTACAATTGATTATAAGTCAGGAATTGTCCATGTTTCATGTTGATAGTTGTGGTGATGGGATTGTTCTTGTAGAATGAACAGACGATTATAAACATCAGGGTACCACAGCCCACCTCCCCCCGAAACAAATATGTACACAAATCTAATATAAATGAATATAAGTATCAAGAAATAAATGTTAAAAATCAAATCAATTAATCAATATCAAATACAATTTACCTGTAGGCCCCTAAAAATCGTAATTACTTTTGATTTGTTTATGTGTGACATTTACATCTGGCTCGCTAATTTAGACTTGACATTAACGATTGCGCATATGACACGACAGAAAGAGGTATGAGTGTATCTTCGGGAATGCCGTGATCTACATAGTTTAAGTACCGGTATTGGTTGAAAACATCACTTAGCACATACCTGCTAGTACCGTGACATTGAACGAACACGTTACAGTGTTTCCAAATATATCTGTAGCGGTATAAGTCACTGTCGTTGTCCCGATGGCAAACGAATGTCCAGGATTATAGTCTGAAGTTAGAGTAACCACCCCGGAGTTGTCTGTGGCATTAGGCGGAGTCCATGTAATACTGACTGTGTTCCCAGAATTGGAATCCATAGTTATATCCGTGGGACATTCAGTTATGATTGGTTCTTGAGAATCTATGGTTAAAGATAAAACAAAAGGACAAAACAAACATTTCGGGTGATGAATTATGAACAAGCGTTTCTTAAATAAAGATGATTCACGGTTACTTCCAAAGATATTAAGTCATAAAGGGATTCATCAAACAACAGATGCAGCTCTGACGTTGCTAACTAACACACTCTTAACATTACAGATTGCAAATGTATGTCATACGAAACAAAGAAAACAAACATGTATATACAGTGGCGTAGCGAGGGTCAAGTGATTGGGGGGGGGGGGGGGGCACAGCTGCGAGGGAGCGGAGCGACCAAGCCCGAGGGCGTGTAGCGCCCGAGGTGGGGGGGGGAGGGTGTGGGAGGGGGGTGTCCCCCCTCCCACGGTAGGGAGCTTTTGCAAATTTTTACTTGAAATAATGCAATTTGGTGCATACCTTGGAAGCAAATTTGATAATACTGAATTAAAGAAATCATTTCCCTCATGATAAAGTATACACACACAATCAAACCTACGTGTACACACACACCAGACTCAAATACTCTCACGCCGTATGCTTGTCTACATTTATTTCGGGGAGGGTGTGGGAGGGGGTTCACCCCCTCCCAATTTTTTTGAAATTTTTGAAATTGGTGTTTAAAATATCACTGTAGAAGAATGGTCATTATTGTCTTTATCATTGTCTTAATCATGCGTGTTAAAATGGTATATAATAGTGAATCTACTCGTTACGTATTTTAAAACGGTAATAGCGAGGAAAGATTAAGCCCGTGAGATGGATCCACGTGATCCTGTATACTATAGGGCCATCGATATAGTCTAGGGCATTGAGCTCCAATGGAACTAAGCAAACGTGGAGGGGAGACATTGCGAGGAAGCGAAGCGACCGATTGGGGGAGGGTGTGGGAGGGGGTGTCCCCCTCCCACAGTAGGGAGCTTTCGTATTTTGGGGCCTGAAATTGTGCGATTTGGTGCACACCTAAGACAGAAATTTCACGTAATATAAAGTATATAAGTATGGAACCAAACATACTTAATGACAAAGGAGGGGGACAATCTCCTCCCCTTTCTAATGTGGGGGACATAATATTCCAATTTTATTTGCATTCAGCGCATATGGACCGAATTTACTAAAAGATATATTATTTCAAATTATTTTATTTTCCGATGATAGTGTGCTATAGACATGATAGATGAGGGTCTAATAAATTTCGTATATATCAGTATTTCAGAATATTCGCGCGAAGCGCGCGGCAAAAATTAAGATTTACAGTCCTTTAAAAAAAAAAAAAAAAAACAGCTATGCTCGGGTCCCTTGAATTAGTTTCAGTAGGCCTATGCTCAACTGATGCAGATATCGACTCTGGAGAAAATGACTGGTGCTCCTTCAATCATGATCATCAACAATATGCCTAGAGTATGCATCATAAATTAATGGAACGGGTGCATTTGGAGTGAAGAAATTAGTAAAAGAAGTTTGTCTTTACATAGACATGTAGGACTACGTAGTGCAGCTATGCGCCTTTATAGCCTGCATGAAGGCGTCAAAATTATCTATAAAAGCGGGAGGCAGATTCAAGATCCTAAAAGGGCCCTTGGTATGGTAAACGATTTACCATGCTAGGAAGTTTGTTAGGCATATACGCGCTCTATGTCTTCTGAAATGCGGTGAGCGTCGATCCTCGCGCACGGGACTGAAAAAAGGCGCTATATTGGAAGGATTCTTCAAACTGATATAGGTGCGCTATTGCTAGTACTAGGGAACGACTGTTATGTTCTTGGTTATTATCGTTGATAATGATTATTATCACACATTAAATAAAACGTGATAATAATGAATGATATACATTGTAGACACATTTGGCTTCATGTCGGGTCGTCATTTTTTTTTTTTTTTTTTTTTTTTGCCAAACGATTGGGGGGCGGGGGGGGGGGGGGGGGGCACGTGCCACCCCGTAGCTACGCCACTGTGTATATACGTATCTTTTGGTATGCTACCATCTACTGATAACATAACTTTTAGTTCAAGTTCCCGTGTTGGTCACTTTGTACTTACCTACTACCGTGACATTGGACGAACACGTTGCAGTGTTTCCCGATACATCCGTAGCGGTATAGGTCACTGTCGTTGTCCCGATGTCAAACGAATGTCCAGGATTATAGTCTGAAGTAAGAGTAACCACCCCGGAGTTGTCCGTGGCATTAGGCGGAGTCCATGTGATGCTGACTGTGTTCCCAGAATTGGAATCCCTAGTTATATCCGTGGGACATTCAGTTATAATCGGTTCTGTAGAATCTAGGATGACAGATAAAACAAAAGGAAAAAACAAACATTTCGTGGGGTCAATTATGAACTAGTGTTTGTTAAATATAAATGATTCACGGTTACTTCCAAAGATATTCTGAGTCATAAGTTGATTCATCAAACAATATATGCTGCTCTGACTTAGCTTCCTAATATATTCTTTACATTACAGATTGCGCATTTATGTCATACGAAATAAACAAAACAAAACAAAACATGTATGAACGTCACTTTGGGAATGCTACCATCTACTAGAGATAAGATAACTTTTAGTTCAAGTTCCGTGATGGTCACTTTGTACTTACCTACTACCGTGACATTGAACGAACACGTTGCAGTGTTTCCCGATGCATCAGTAGCGGTATAGGTCACTGTCGTTGTCCCGATGGCAAACGAATGTCCGGGATTATAGTATGAAGTTAGAGTAACCACCCCGGAGTTGTCCGTGGCCGTAGGCGGAGTCCATGTGATACTGACTGTGTTCCCAGAATTGGAATCCATAGTTATATCCGTGGGACATTCAGTTATGATTGGTTCTGTAGAATCTAGGGTTACAGATAATACAAAAGGAAAAAACGAGAGTCAATATAGGGCCTTAATTTTCGATCCTAGCAGAATCTTCTTCAGAGGCTATAAAGTGACGATAATACAAACAGAAACAACATATATATACACATATAGGTACATATGCTAAGAGACCGAGCAAGGGGGTGGAGACATGGAACAATGAAACGGCTGTGAGTGGCCAATCAGACTAGGCTTGGATTGGAGGAAATACCCACAAAGAGGATGTTATGTAAACAAGGAGCAAGGGGTTGGAGTGTGGGTCATAGAAAGATAGAAGGAAGCATGATCAAAGAAGTACCATACAGGATGGTAATTAAGAACATGAATAGTGAATGGAGGCAAGATGTGAATGGAGGCGAGATGAAAGGGCTTATAGTAAAGGAGGCCAGAGTGGCCACAGAAGAGGGAGGTGTGGGTGGGTGGGGGGGGGGGGGGGGGGGGTAAACAAAGGGGAGCTTAAGTGGAGGAGGTGGGATTAATGAAGAGTGGTGGTAGGATGAAAAAGAATGCTGATGGGGAGAGGGGGGGGGGGGGAATAAGAATGGGTGATGATCAATGGAAAGATGAAGAATGAACAAGAGAAAGAAGGATGTACACAAATCAGACAATGCTTATGGACACAAATTGAAACCCTGTAGAAAAATGGAAAATGAGAGTGTAATGTCAGTTAATTATTAGTTAGCAAGATATATACATGATATATAAATAAGTATATTGGGATATAAACAATACATGAACATAATTACAACATGACAAATAAATAAGTCTTATGAAACTAAAGCCTGGCGCAGACAGAGCCGACTCGACCCGATCCGACTGGTTTTCAGTCAGGCTAGAGTCAGTTTTGCTCAGTCGGAGCCGATCCAACATGTTGAATCGGCCTTGAATGACCTCCGACTGGCACTTGACTGGAAAAACCGGAGTCCTGAGGCAGCACAAACTGAGTTAATCAGGCTGAAAACCAGTCGGATCGGGTCGAGTCGGCTCTGTCTGCGCCGGGCATTATGCAGCTGGCTGCCGATTAGAGTCCTGTGGGAAAACAGAAAGTGGGAGATATGTAGATTATAAAAAGTGGTGCATGTGATATATCAATAAACGGATGAGCATATTTATAATTTTTTACAACTATATACAGTATCACACTATAACAAATGATAATCTAATATGGAGAAAAAGTGAGAGAATTGAAAACTATAGTTGAAAATCGAGCAAAACAATGCATGGAAAATGATGGAGAATTAGAGCTCCTGCTAATGAATGAGAGGGAAGCCTGTGGGAAAACAAGAGAATAACCAATGTCAGTTAAACATACATGTAGGTGAACAAGGTGTAAATGTGATACAACAAAAACATGCGAGTATACAAGTTATAATACAAATCATACCAAGAGATATCATACTAATGTACAAAGCTTAGTAAATGTGAATACAACAATTTATCTAAAATGGAGCGTGGAGAGGAGGTAAATAATAATAATAAAAAAAACAAGTATGGAGTAGTGTGATGGTAAATGCATGGACATCTGTTGAGAAAAGATAATGGAAGCAAAACAAAACAAATCAAATATAGCAAGCATATTAGGAGAATGTGTAGGATAAAACTAAACACTGCCTTCTTGAATGTTGAGCCCACGGGGTTGGATGGTGTAGAGACATCTCATCCAGTGTTTCTCCCTGCTGGAGCGTAGTGAGTCTGGACGGTTACCTAGAGATTCTATGCACTGTAGAATCATGTCAGAAATGGAATGGTTAGGTAGGTTGAAATGATGGCCAACTGGGGTGTCCAGCTTGGATGTGTGGACGGTGGATCTGTGTCCATAGAGGCGTCTCTTGAGAGTGGTCTTGGATGCGGCAGACTCGGCAGGTGATCAGATAAACAACGTTGGTGGTGGTGCATGTGATGTTACCTTTGGTGTGAAAAGAGAGGTTGTTAGAGTGGCTGGTGAAAGAATCGCCCTGAGAGAGATGAACCCTGCAAATGACGCATCTGTCGGCTGTGCACTTGAAGGCGCCATGCTGTGTGGGAGAAGAATCGTTAGTGAGAGAAGGGACTTCAGCACGAACGATGAGATCCTTGAGGTTTTGGGGGCGTCGGTAGGCTAGAATGGGATGGTCTGGGACAGCATGTTGGAGCCGGTCGGAGGTGTGGAGGATGTGGTGATTATCGTCGAGGATGGTACGGAGGGGAGGTAAGTTGGGATGGAAGGTGGTCACAAGGGGTAACACGTCAGTGGTGGTCTGGTTGGGAGTCTTCTGTTTGAGGACATCAGATCTGAGGAGAGAACGAACTTTGTTAATGGCTTGTGTAACTGTTCTAGCACTGTGACCCCTAGATGTGAGATGTTCCTTGAGATTTCTGGCGTGAAGGGAAAAGTAAGAATCTTTGGAGCAGATACGGCGGAGTCGGAGAGCTTGGCTGTAAGCGATGCCGGTCTTGCAGTGACGGGGATGGCAACTAGTAGAATGAAGGTATTGGTGGGTGTCTGTAAGGAATACATACATTTCGGGAGGATAAAGATGATTCACGGTTACTTCCAAAGATATTCAGTCATAAGGGGATTCATCAAACAACAGATGCCGCTCTGACTTAGCTAACTATTATATTCTTTACATTACAGATTGCGTATTTATGTCATACGAGATAATCAAAACAAAACATATATGAATGTCACCTTGGGAATATGAATGTCTTGGTTGAAACTGAACTTTACATATCAGCATTTAGTTTTTACTTGCCGAATTGTCGCAGAGCGCACATCGATTGGAGAAGTTACTCTTTTGTTGTAATGATTTTGATCCTGATTATTCCCTCTAGTACAAGATCCTAGGTCAGAGCCATCATGTTTCAACCTCCCCTGGAAGCAATGAGAGACTGTAAACACGGTACGAACACTTCATGCAAGTTCAGCCTATCATTTACATCGATGAAAAATTAGAAAATTAGGTAACCAGACGAGACATTGCAGCATGTGGTAAATAACTGCAATCTACGTTGTTTTTCAGATGGTTTTGAGGGGATACATCAAACAACAGATGCCGCTCCGACCTGCTGGCGAGTTTGTAATTCCCAAACCATTCAGCTATGGCACTAACGCATTAGATATGCCCGTTTAATTGGAATCGGGCGACTTGAATGGAGACAAAGCGCGCGTATTCAATTCGAGTTATAAATAGACTTATAGCCACTAAATATGACTTATATCCACTAAATCTGACCTATAGCCACTAAATCTGACCTATAGCCACCAACATTAGGGTTAGGGTAAGGGTTAGGGTATATATCCTTAAAAACCAACACCAATCAAGCAATCCGAAATAGCTCCGTGGATAGAGAGTTAGATTGATACGCTTGAGATCCCTGGTTCGAATCCGACCTTGGTCCAATAATTTTTGTATTTGCTATTCGTTCGGCACTCGACTAAATGTTCGAAATTATACAAGTCGGAAATTTCGGGTATGTGTGGTCTCTGACCAAGTCGCTAATTCACAAGGACAAATGAAGGAGTTGCTGAATGGTTTGGGAAACGCAAATTCGCGACCTGCTGACCTGGCTTACTAACTTAGACTTGAAAATTACATATTTTGCATGCATATCATACAAAATGCTATGATCTACGAGAGAAAAGACAATTTTTGTTCAAGTACCCGTGCTGGTTTAAAACGTCAATTCGTACTTACCTACTATCGTGACATTGAACGAACACGATATTCAGTCATAAGGGGATTCATCCAACAACAGATGCCGCTCTGACTTTGCTAACTAACATATTCTTTACATTACAGATTATATGAACGTCCCATTGGGAATGCTACCATCTCTTAGAAATGACATATCTCATAGTTCAAGTTCCCGTGTTGGTCACTTTGTACTTACATACTACCGTGACATTGAACGAACACGTTGCAGTGTTTCCTGATGCATCCGTAGCGGTATAGGTCACTGTCGTTGTCCCGATGTCAAACGAATGTCCAGGATTATAATCTGAAGTAAGAGTAACCACCCCGGAGTTGTCCGTGGCATTAGGCGGAGTCCATGTGATGCTGACTGTGTTCCCAGAATTGGAATCCCGAGTTATATCCGTGGGACATTCAGTTATGATTGGTTCTTGAGAATCTAGGGTTACAGATAAAACAAAAGGTCAAAACAAACATTTCGGGGGGTAAATTATGAACTAGCGTTTCTTAAATAAAGATGATTAAAGGTTACTTCAAAATATATTCAGTCATAAGGGGATTCATCAAGCAACAGATGCCGCTCTGACTTTGCTAACTAATTTATTCTTTACCTTACAGATTGCGCATTTATGTCATCCCAAATAAACAAAACAAAACATGTTTAAACGCATTTTCGGGTATGCTACCATCTACTAGATATAACGTAACTTTTAGTTCAAGTTCCGGTGGTGGTCACTTTGTACTTACCTTCTACCGTGACATTGAACGAACACGTTGCAGTTTTTCCGGATGGATCCATGGCGGTATACGTCACTGTTGTTGTCCCGATGGCAAACGAATGTCCAGGATTATAGTCTGAAGTTAGAGTAACCACCCCGGAATTGTCCGTGGCATTAGGCGGATTCCATGTGATACTGACTGTGTTCCCAGAATTGGAATTCCTAGTTATATCCGTGGGACATTCAGTTATGATTGGTTCTTGAGAATCTAGGGTTACAGATAAAACAAAAGGTCAAAACAAACATTTCGGGGGGTAAATTATGAACTAGCGTTTCTTAAATAAAGATGATTCAAGGTTACTTCCAAATATATTCAGTCATAAGGGGATTCATCAAGCAACAGATGCCGCTCTGACTTGGCTAACTATAAAAGACTTGACATTACAGATTGCGCATGTATGTCATACGAAATAAAAATTGAAAAAGCATGTATGAACGTCACTTCGGGAATGCTACAAACTACTAGAAATACTAGAGAGGGTGGGTCCCTCTGTTGTACCTGTGGTGGGTCCCTCTGTTGTCCCTCTGGTGGGTCCGTCTGTTGTACCTGTAGTGGGTCCTTCTGTTGTCCCTGTGGTGGGACCCTCTGTTGCCCGTGTGGTAGGTCCCTCTGTTGTCCCTGTAGTAGGTCCCTCTGCTGTCACTGTAGTGGGTCCCTCTGTTGGCCCTGTTGTGGGTGCCTCTTTTGTCCCTGTGGTTGGTCCCTCTGTTGTCCCTGTGGTGGGTCCCTCTGTTGTCCCTTTGGGTGATGATAACATATGAATGTCTTGGTTGAAACTGAACTTTACATATCAGCATTTAGTTTTTACTTGCCGAATTGTCGCAGAGCGCACATCGATTGGAGAATTTACTCTTTTGTTGTAATTATTTTGATCCTGATTATTCCCTCTAGTACAAGATCCTAGGTCAGAGCCATCATGTTTCAACCTCCCCTGGAAGCAATGAGAGACTGTAAACACGGTACGGACACTTCATGCAAGTTCAGCCTATCATTTACATCGATGAAAAATTAGAAAATTAGGTATCCAGACGAGACATTGCAGCATGTGGTAAATGACTGCAATCTACGTTGTTTTTCAGAGGTATCCAGACGAGCAGTGCAGCATGTGGTAAATGACTGCAATCTACGTTGTTTTTCAGATGGTTTTGAGGGGATACATCAAACAACAGATGCCGCTCCGACCTGCTGACCTGGCTTACTAACTTAGACTTGAAAATTACATATTTTGCATGCATATCATACAAAATGCTATGATCTACGAGAGAAAAGACAATTTTTGTTCAAGTACCCGTGCTGGTTTAAAACGTCAATTCGTACTTACCTACTATCGTGACATTGAACGAACACGTTGCAGTGTTTCCCGATGGATCCGTGGCGGTATACGTCACTGTTGTTGTCCCTATGGCAAACGAATGTCCAGGATTATAGTCTGAAGTTAGAGTAACCACCCCGGAGTTGTCCGTGGCATTAGGCGGATTCCATGTGATACTGACTGTGTTCCCAGAATTGGAATTCCCAGTTATATCCGTGGGACATTCAGTTATGATTGGTTCTTGAGAATCTAGGATTACAGATAAAACAAAAGGTCAAAACAAACATTTCGGGGGGTAAATTATGAACTAGCGTTTCTTAAATAAAGATGATTCACAGTTACTTCCAAAGATATTCAGTCATAAGGGGATACATCAAACAACAGATGCCGCTCCGACCTGCTGACCTGGCTTACTAACTTAGACTTGAAAATTACATATTTTGCATGCATATCATACAAAATGCTATGATCTACGAGAGAAAAGACAATTTTTGTTCAAGTACCCGTGTTGGTTTAAAACGTAGCACCCACATAACTCGGCAGGATTGTTCCTACACTTATTGACTAACTTCTGTGTGAAAATGAAATTGGTCCATCAAGTCATGCATGAGTGAGCACACATCAAAGGAAAGATTGGCACTTTGTGTGCTCACTCATGCGTGACTCAATTGACCAACTTCATTTTCACTCAGAAGTTAGTCACAAAGTATAGGAACAATCCTGCCGAGTTATTATGCTCAAAACAAGTTTGTCAAAAAGTGACGCCATTTTGATTAGGGGACTCACTTTTTTTGTTGTGTTTATGAATCATGCACGCTTTTGTAATACACACAACAACAAAAGTAATTCCCCTTAATCAAAATGGCGTTACTTTTTGACAAAAATGTTAGTGTAGGAACAATCCTGCCGAGTTATTTTGCTCAAAACATTTTTGTTATTCTAATCAGGAGGAGACTTTCTTTTTTGTTGAGTTTATTCCAACAATACTGATCAATTAAACTCAACACAAAAATAAGTCCCCATTAATCAAATAACATAACTTTTTAACGAAAAGGTTTTGAGCAAAATAACTCGGCAGGATTGTTCCTACATTTATTGACTCTTATGTGTGAAAATGAAATTAGTCCGTCGAGTCATGGATGAGTGACCACACATCAAAGGCAGAATTTTCATGGCATGGCGGGTCAAATTCATTTGCACAGAGACGTTAGCCAATCATTTTAGAAACATTACTGCCAAGTTATGTTGCTCAAACCCAATTCGTTAAAATTGGGGGGAGTTACTTTTGTTGTTGTGTTTATATCATATATCACCCGTCATCAATGACTGTGGATATCAAGTTAATAATACGTCAAGTAATAGCTGTTTCCCAATGCAGCTTAATATAATTTACCATGACACATACCAGTGGATGTTGGTGCTGGGGTTGAAGTCGATGCTGGTGTTGTAGTCGGTGCTGGTGTTGTAGTCGGTGTTGGTGTTGTAGTCGGTGCTGATGTTGTAGTCGATGCTGGTGTTGTAGTCGGTGCTGATGTTGTAGTCGGTGCTAGTTTTGTAGTCGATGCAGGTGTTGTAGCCGATGCAGGTGTTGTAGTCGATGTAGGTGTTGTAGTCGGTGCTGGTGTTGTAGTGGATGCAGCTGTTGTAGTCGGTGCTGATGTTGTAGTCGGTGCTGATGTTGTAGTCGATGCTGGTGTTGTAGTCGATGCAGGTGTTGTAGTTGGTGCTGATGTTGTAGTCGATGCAGGTAGTGTAGTCGGTGCATATGTTGTAGTCGATGCAGGTGTTGTAGTCGGTGCTGATGTTGTAGTTGATGCCAGGGTTGTAGTTGCTGGTGATGTTGTAGTCGATGCTGATGTTGTAGTCGATGCAGGTGTTGTAGTCGATTCAGGTGTTGTAGTCGATGCTTGTGTTATATTTGGTGCTGATGTTGCAGTCGATGCTGGGTTTGTAATCGATGCAGGTGTTGTAGTCGGTGCTGATGTTGTAGTCGATGCAGGTATAGTAGTCGGTGCTGATGTCGTAGTCGGTGTTGATATTGCAGTCGATGCTGGTGTTGTAGTCGGAGCTATGGTTGCATTCGATGCCGGTGTTGAAGTCAGTGATGTGGTTGAAGTCGATGCAGGTGTTATATTCGATGCAGATTTTGTAGTCGCTGCAGGTGTTGTAGTCGGAGCAAGGGTTGTAGTCGATGCAGGTGTTGTAGTCGATGCTGACGTTGTAGTCGATGCAGGTGTTGTAGTCGATGCAGGTGTTGTAGTCGATGCTGGGGTTGTAATCGATGCTCGGATTGTAGTCGCTGGTGATGTTGTAGTCGATACATATGTTGTAGTCGAAGCAGATGTTGTAGTCACTGCTGATGTTGTAGTCGATGCTGGGGTTGTAATCGATGCAGGTGTTGAAGACGCTGCAGGTGTTGTATTCGATGCAGGTGTTGTAGTCAGAGCAATGGTTGTAGTCGATGTAGGTGTTGTAGTCAGAGCAATGGTTGTAGTCGATGTAGGTGTTGCAGTCAGAGCAATGGTTGTAGTCGATGTAGGTGTTGTAGTCGGTGCTGATGTTGTAGTTGATGCTAGGGTTGTAGTTGCTGGTGATGTTGTAGTCGATGCTGATGTTGTAGTCGATGCAGGTGTTGTAGTCGATTCAGGTGTTGTAGTCGATGCTTGTGTTATATTTGGTGCTGATGTTGCAGTCGATGCTGGGTTTGTAATTGATGCAGATGTTGTAGTCAGTGCTGATGTAGTAGTCGGTGCTGATGTCGTAGTCTGTGTTGGTATTGCAGTCGATGCTGGTGTTGTAATCGGAGCTATGGTTGCATTCGATGCAGGTGTTGAAGTCAGTGATGGGGTTGAAGTCGATGCAGGTGTTATAGTCGATGCAGATTTTGTAGTCGATGCAGGTGTTGTAGTCGGAGCAAGGGTTGTAGTCGGTGCTGGGGTTTTAGTCGATGCAGGTGTTGTAGTCGATGCTGACGTTGTAGTCGATGCAGGTGTTGTAGTCGATGCAGGTGTTGTAGTCGATGCTGGGGTTGTAATCGATGCTCGGATTGTAGTCGCTGGTGATGTTGTAGTCGATACATGTGTTGTAGTCGAAGCAGATGTTGTAGTCGCTTGTGTTATATTTGGTGCTGATGTTGCAGTCGATGCTGGGTTTGTAATTGATGCAGATGTTGTAGTCAGTGCTGATGTAGTAGTCGGTGCTGATGTCGTAGTCGGTGTTGGTATTGCAGTCGATGCTGGTGTTGTAATCGGAGCTATGGTTGCATTCGATGCAGGTGTTGAAGTCAGTGATGGGGTTGAAGTCGATGCAGGTGTTATAGTCGATGCAGATTTTGTAGTCGCTGCAGGTGTTGTAGTCGGAGCAAGGGTTGTAGTCGGTGCTGGGGTTTTAGTCGATGCAGGTGTTGTAGTCGGTGCTGATGTTGTAGTCGATGCAGGTGTTGCAGTCGATGCAGGTGTTGTAGTCGATGCTCGGGTTGTAGTCGCTGGTGATGTGGTAGTCGATGCAGGTGTTGTAGTCGGTGTTGGGGTCGAAGTCGGTGCTGGTGTAGTAGTCGATGGATGTGTGGTAGTCGATGAAGTTGTTGTAGTCGATGTTGGTGTTGTAGTCGATGCTGGTGTTGTAGTCGGTGCTGATGATGTAGTCAATGCAAGTGTTGTAGTCGGTGCTGATGTTGTTGTCGATGCTGGTGTTGTAGTCGGTGATGGTGTTGTAGTCGTTAATGATGTTGTAGTCGATGCAGGTGTTGTAGCCGATGCAGGTATTGTAGTCGATGTAGGTGTTGTAGTCGGTGCTGGTGTTGTAGTCGATGCTGGTGTTGTAGTCGATGCAGGTGTTGTAGTCGGTGCTGATGTTGTAGTCGGTGCTGGTGTTGTAGTCGATGCAGGTGTTGTAGTTGGTGCTGATGTTGTAGTCGATGCAGGTAGTGTAGTCGGTGGAGATGTTGTAATCGATGCAGGTGTTGTAGTCGGTGCAGGTGTTGTAGTCGGTGCTGGTGTTGTAGTCGATGCGGGTGTTGAGGTCGGTGCAGGTGTTGTAGTGGGTACCGGCGTCGTTGTTGGTGACTGTGTTGTAGTCGGTGCTGGTGTTGTAGTTGGTGCTTGTGTTGAGGTCGGTGCAGGTGTTGTAGTGGGTTCTGGTGTTGTTGTTGGTGCTTGTGTGGATGTCGGAACTTGGGTAGTTGTGGGTTCTGGTGTTGTAATTGTTGGTGCTTGTGTTGAGGTCGGTGCAGGTGTTGTAGTCGGTTCTGGTGTTGTTGTTGGTGCTTGTGTGGATGTCGGAATTTGGGTAGTTGTGGGTTCTGGTGTTGTAGTTGAAGTTGCTTGTGTTGAGGTCGGTGCAGGTGTTGTAGTGGGTGCCGGTGTCGTTGTTGGTGACTGTGTTGTAGTCGGTGCTGGTGTTGTAGTTGGTGCTTGTGTTGAGGTCGGTGCAGGTGTTGTAGTGGGTTCTGGTGTTGTTGTTGGTGCTTGTGTGGATGTCGGTGCTTGAGTAGTTGTGGGTGCCGGTGTCGTTGTTGGTGATTGTGTTGTAGTCGGTGCTGGTAATAAAGTGGGTTCTGGTGCTGTTGTTGGTGCTTGTGTTGAGGTCGGTGCAGGTGTTTTAGTGGGTGCCGGTGTCGTTGTTGGTGATTGTGTTGTAGTCGGTGCTGAAGTTGCAGTTGGTGCTTGTGTTGAGGTCGGTGCAGGTGTTGTAGTGGGTTCTGGTGTTGTTGTTGGTGCTTGTGTGGATGTCGGTGCTTGAGTGGTTGTGGGAGCCGGTGTCGTTGTTGGTGATTGTGTTGTAGTCGGTGCTGGTAATAAAGTGGGTTCTGGTGTTGTTGTTGGTGCTTGTGTTGAGGTCGGTGCAGGTGTTGTAGTGGGTTCTGGTGTTGTTGTTGGTGCTTGTGTGGATGTCGGTACTTGAGTAGTTGTGGGTGCCGGTGTCGTTGGTGATTGTGTTGTAGTCGGTGCTGGTAATGTAGTGGGTTCTGGTGTCGTTGTTGTTGACTGTGTTGTAGTCGGTGCTGGTAATGTAGTGGGTTCTGGTGTCGTTGTTGGTGCTTGTGTTGAGGTCGGTGCAGGTGTTGTAGTCGGTTCTGGTGTTGTTGTTGGTGCTTGTGTGGATGTCGGAACTTGGGTAGTTGTGGGTTCTGGTGTTGTAGTTGAGGTTGCTTGTGTTGAGGTCGGTGCAGGTGTTGTAGTGGGTACCGGTGTCGTTGTTGGTGACTGTGTTGTAGTCGGTGCTGGTGTTGTAGTTGGTGCTTGTGTTGAGGTCGGTGCAGGTGTTGTAGTGGGTTCTGGTGTTGTTGTTGGTGCTTGTGTGGATGTCGGAACTTGGGTAGTTGTGGGTTCTGGTGTTGTAATTGTTGGTGCTTGTGTTGAGGTCGGTGCAGGTGTTGTAGTTGGTGCAGGTGTTGTAGTTGGTTGAGATGTTGTTGTTGGTTCTTGGGTAATTGTGGGTGTCGGTGTCGTTGTTGGTGACTGTGTTGTGGTTGGTGCTTGTGTTGAGGATGGTGCTTGAGTAGTTGTGGGTGCCGATGTTGTTGTTGGTGACTGTGTTGTAGTCAGTGCTAGTGTTGTAGTTGGTGCTTGTGTTGAGGTCGGTGCAGGTGTTGTAGTTGGTTCTGGTGTTTTTGTTGGTGCTTGAGTAGTTGTGGGTGCCGGTGTCGTTGTTGGTGCTTGTGTTGAGGTCGGTGCAGGTGTTGTAGTCGGTTCAGATGTTGCTGTTGGTGCTTGTGTTGAGGTCGGTGCAGGTGTTGTAGTCGGTGAAGGTGTTGTAGTTGGTTGAGATGTTGTTGTTGGTTCTTGGGTAATTGTGGGTGTCGGTGTCGTTGTTGGTGACTGTGTTGTGGTTGGTGCTTGTGTTGAGGATGGTGCAGGTGTTGTAGTGGGTTCTGGTGTTGTTGTTGGTGCTTGTGTTGAGGTCGGTGCAGGTGTTGTAGTCGGTTCTGGTGTTGTTGTTGGTGCTTGTGTGGATGTCGGAATTTGGGTAGTTGTGGGTTCTGGTGTTGTAGTTGAAGTTGCTTGTGTTGAGGTCGGTGCAGGTGTTGTAGTGGGTGCCGGTGTCGTTGTTGGTGACTGTGTTGTAGTCGGTGCTGGTGTTGTAGTCGTTGCAGGTGTTGTAGTTGGTGCAGGTGTTGTAGTTGGTTGAGATGTTGTTGTTGGTTCTTGGGTAATTGTGGGTGTCGGTGTCGTTGTTGGTGACTGTGTTGTGGTTGGTGCTTGTGTTGAGGATGGTGCTTGGGTAGTTGTGGGTGCCGGTGTTGTTGTTGGTGACTGTGTTGTAGTCGGTGCTGGTGTTGCAGTTGGTGCTTGTGTTGAGGTCGGTGCAGGTGTTGTAGTCGGTTCTGGTGTTGTTGTTGGTGCTTGTGTGGATGTCGGAATTTGGGTAGTTGTGGGTTCTGGTGTTGTAGTTGAAGTTGCTTGTGTTGAGGTCGGTGCAGGTGTTGTAGTGGGTGCCGGTGTCGTTGTTGGTGACTGTGTTGTAGTCGGTGCTGGTGTTGCAGTTGGTGCTTGTGTTGAGGTCGGTGCAGGTGTTGTAGTCGGTTCTGGTGTTGTTGTTGGTGCTTGTGTGGATGTCGGAATTTGGGTAGTTGTGGGTTCTGGTGTTGTAGTTGAAGTTGCTTGTGTTGAGGTCGGTGCAGGTGTTGTAGTGGGTGCCGGTGTCGTTGTTGGTGACTGTGTTGTAGTCGGTGCTGGTGTTGTAGTCGTTGCAGGTGTTGTAGTTGGTGCAGGTGTTGTAGTTGGTTGAGATGTTGTTGTTGGTTCTTGGGTAATTGTGGGTGTCGGTGTCGTTGTTGGTGACTGTGTTGTGGTTGGTGCTTGTGTTGAGGATGGTGCTTGGGTAGTTGTGGGTGCCGGTGTTGTTGTTGGTGACTGTGTTGTAGTCGGTGCTGGTGTTGCAGTTGGTGCTTGTGTTGAGGTCGGTGCAGGTGTTGTAGTCGGTTCTGGTGTTGTTGTTGGTGCTTGTGTGGATGTCGGAATTTGGGTAGTTGTGGGTTCTGGTGTTGTAGTTGAAGTTGCTTGTGTTGAGGTCGGTGCAGGTGTTGTAGTGGGTGCCGGTGTCGTTGTTGGTGACTGTGTTGTAGTCGGTGCTGGTGTTGTAGTTGGTGCTTGTGTTGAGGTCGGTGCAGGTGTTGTAGTGGGTTCTGGTGTTGTTGTTGGTGCTTGTGTGGATGTCGGTGCTTGAGTAGTTGTGGGTGCCGGTGTCGTTGTTGGTGATTGTGTTGTAGTCGGTGCTGGTAATAAAGTGGGTTCTGGTGTTGTTGTTGGTGCTTGTGTTGAGGTCGGTGCAGGTGTTGTAGTGGGTGCCGGTGTCGTTGTTGGTGATTGTGTTGTAGTCGGTGCTGGTAATGAAGTGGGTTCTGGTGTTGTTGTTGGTGCTTGTGTTGAGGTCGGTGCAGGTGTTGTAGTGGGTGCCGGTGTCGTTGTTGGTGATTGTGTTGTAGTCGGTGCTGGTAATGTAGTGGGTTCTGGTGTCGTTGTTGGTGCTTGTGTTGAGGTCGGTGCAGGTGTTGTAGTCGGTTCTGGTGTTGTTGTTGGTGCTTGTGTGGATGTCGGAACTTGGGTAGTTGTGGGTTCTGGTGTTGTAGTTGAGGTTGCTTGTGTTGAGGTTGGTGCAGGTGTTGTAGTGGGTACCGGTGTCGTTGTTGGTGACTGTGTTGTAGTCGGTGCTGGTAATGTAGTGGGTTCTGGTGTCGTTGTTGGTGCTTGTGTTGAGGTCGGTGCAGGTGTTGTAGTCGGTTCTGGTGTTGTTGTTGGTGCTTGTGTGGATGTCGGAACTTGGGTAGTTGTGGGTTCTGGTGTTGTAGTTGAGGTTGCTTGTGTTGAGGTCGGTGCAGGTGTTGTAGTGGGTACCGGTGTCGTTGTTGGTGACTGTGTTGTAGTCGGTGCTGGTGTTGTAGTTGGTGCTTGTGTTGAGGTCGGTGCAGGTGTTGTAGTGGGTTCTGGTGTTGTTGTTGGTGCTTGTGTGGATGTCGGAACTTGGGTAGTTGTGGGTTCTGGTGTTGTAATTGTTGGTGCTTGTGTTGAGGTCGGTGCAGGTTTTGTAGTCGGTTCTGGTGTTGTTGTTGGTGCTTGTGTGGATGTCGGAATTTGGGTAGTTGTGGGTTCTGGTGTTGTAGTTGAAGTTGCTTGTGTTGAGGTCGGTTCAGGTGTTGTAGTGGGTGCCGGTGTCGTTGTTGGTGACTGTGTTGTAGTCGGTGCTGGTGTTGTAGTTGGTGCTTGTGTTGAGGTCGGTGCAGGTGTTGTAGTGGGTTCTGGTGTTGTTGTTGGTGCTTGTGTGGATGTCGGTGCTTGAGTAGTTGTGGGTGCCGGTGTCGTTGTTGGTGATTGTGTTGTAGTCGGTGCTGGTAATAAAGTGGGTTCTGGTGTTGTTGTTGGTGCTTGTGTTGAGGTCGGTGCAGGTGTTGTAGTGGGTTCTGGTGTTGTTGTTGGTGCTTGTGTGGATGTCGGTACTTGAGTAGTTGTGGGTGCCGGTGTCGTTGGTGATTGTGTTGTAGTCGGTGCTGGTAATGTAGTGGGTTCTGGTGTCGTTGTTGTTGACTGTGTTTTAGTCGGTGCTGGTAATGTAGTGGGTTCTGGTGTCGTTGTTGGTGCTTGTGTTGAGGTCGGTGCAGGTGTTGTAGTCGGTTCTGGTGTTGTTGTTGGTGCTTGTGTGGATGTCGGAACTTGGGTAGTTGTGGGTTCTGGTGTTGTAGTTGAGGTTGCTTGTGTTGAGGTCGGTGCAGGTGTTGTAGTGGGTACCGGTGTCGTTGTTGGTGACTGTGTTGTAGTCGGTGCTGGTGTTGTAGTTGGTGCTTGTGTTGAGGTCGGTGCAGGTGTTGTAGTGGGTTCTGGTGTTGTTGTTGGTGCTTGTGTGGATGTCGGAACTTGGGTAGTTGTGGGTTCTGGTGTTGTAATTGTTGGTGCTTGTGTTGAGGTCGGTGCAGGTGTTGTAGTCGGTTCTGGTGTTGTTGTTGGTGCTTGTGTGGATGTCGGAATTTGGGTAGTTGTGGGTTCTGGTGTTGTAGTTGAAGTTGCTTGTGTTGAGGTCGGTGCAGGTGTTGTAGTGGGTGCCGGTGTCGTTGTTGGTGACTGTGTTGTAGTCGGTGCTGGTGTTGTAGTTGGTGCTTGTGTTGAGGTCGGTGCAGGTGTTGTAGTGGGTTCTGGTGTTGTTGTTGGTGCTTGTGTGGATGTCGGTGCTTGAGTAGTTGTGGGTGCCGGTGTCGTTGTTGGTGATTGTGTTGTAGTCGGTGCTGGTAATAAAGTGGGTTCTGGTGTTGTTGTTGGTGCTTGTGTTGAGGTCGGTGCAGGTGTTTTAGTGGGTGCCGGTGTCGTTGTTGGTGATTGTGTTGTAGTCGGTGCTGGTAATGAAGTGGGTTCTGGTGTTGTTGTTGGTGCTTGTGTTGAGGTCGGTGCAGGTGTTGTAGTGGGTGCCGGTGTCGTTGTTGGTGATTGTGTTGTAGTCGGTGCTGGTAATGTAGTGGGTTCAGGTGTTGTTGTTGGTGACTGTGTTGTGGTTGGTGCTTGTGTTGAGGATGGTGCTTGGGTAGTTGTGGGTGCCGATGTTGTTGTTTGTGACTGTGTTGTAGTCGGTGCTAGTGTTGTAGTTGGTGCTTGTGTTGAGGTCGGTGCAGGTGTTGTAGTTGGTTCTGGTGTTGTTGTTGGTGCTTGTGTGGATGTTGGTGCTTGAGTAGTTGTGGGTGCCGGTGTCGTTGTTGGTGCTTGTGTTGAGGTCGGTGCAGGTGTTGTAGTCGGTTCAGATGTTGCTGTTGGTGCTTGTGTTGAGGTCGGTGCAGGTGTTGTAGTAGGTGCAGGTGTTGTAGTTGGTTGAGATGTTGTTGTTGGTTCTTGGGTAATTGTGGGTGTCGGTGTCGTTGTTGGTGACTGTGTTGTGGTTGGTGCTTGTGTTGAGGATGGTGCTTGGGTAGTTGTGGGTGCCGGTGTTGTTGTTGGTGACTGTGTTGTAGTCGGTGCTGGTGTTGCAGTTGGTGCTTGTGTTGAAGTCGGTGCAGGTGTAGTTGTGGGTGCCGGTGTCGTTGTTGGTGATTGTGTTGTAGTCGGTGCTGGTAATGTAGTGGGTTCTGGTATCGTTGTTGGTGCTTGTGTTGAGGTCGGTGCAGGTGTTGTAGTCGGTTCTGGTGTTGTTGTTGGTGCTTGTGTGGATGTCGGAACTTGGGTAGTTGTGGGTTCTGGTGTTGTAGTTGAGGTTGCTTGTGTTGAGGTAGGCGCAGGTGTTGTAGTGGGTACCGGTGTTGTTGTTGGTGACTGTGTTGTAGTCGGTGCTGGTGTTGTAGTTGGTGCCTGTGTTGAGGTCGGTGCAGGTGTTGTAGTGGGTTCTGGTGTTGTTGTTGGTGCTTGTGTGGATGTCGGTGCTTGGGTAATTGTGGGTGCCGGTGTTGTAGTTGGTGCTTGTGTTGAAGTCTGTGCTGGTAATGTAGTGGGTTCTGGTGTTGTTGTTGGTGCTTGTGTTGAGGTCGGTGCAGGTGTTGTAGTCGGTTCTGGTGTTGTTGTTGGTGCTTGTCTGGATGTCGGTGCTTGAGTAGTTGTGGGTGCCGGTGTCGTTGTTGGTGATTGTGTTGTAGTCGGTGCTGGTAATAAAGTGGGTTCTGGTGTTGTTGTTGGTGCTTGTGTCGAGGTCGGTGCAGGTGTTGTAGTGGGTGCCGGTGTCGTTGTTGGTGATTGTGTTGTAGTCGGTGCTGAAGTTGCAGTTGGTGCTTGTGTTGAGGTCGGTGCAGGTGTTGTAGTGGGTTCTGGTGTTGTTGTTGGTGCTTGTGTGGATGTCGGTACTTGAGTAGTTGTGGGTGCCGGTGTCGTTGGTGATTGTGTTGTAGTCGGTGCTGGTAATGTAGTGGGTTCTGGTGTCGTTGTTGGTGCTTGTGTTGAGGTCGGTGCAGGTGTTGTAGTCGGTTCTGGTGTTGTTGTTGGTGCTTGTGTGGATGTCGGAATTTGGGTAGTTGTGGGTTCTGGTGTTGTAGTTGAGGTTGCTTGTGTTGAGGTCGGTGCAGGTGTTGTAGTGGGTACCGGTGTCGTTGTTGGTGACTGTGTTGTAGTCGGTGCTGGTGTTGTAGTTGGTGCTTGTGTTGAGGTCGGTGCAGGTGTTGTAGTGGGTTCTGGTGTTGTTGTTGGTGCTTGTGTGGATGTCGGTGCTTGGGTTATTGTGGGTGCCGGTGTTGTAGTTGGTGCTTGTGTTGAAGTCTGTGCTCGTAATGTAGTGGGTTCTGGTGTTGTTGTTGGTGCTTGTGTTGAGGTCGGTGCAGGTGTTGTAGTCGGTTCTGGTGTTGTTGTTGGTGCTTGTGTGGATGTCGGAACTTGGGTAGTTGTGGGTTCTGGTGTTGTAGTTGAAGTTGCTTGTGTTGAGGTCGGTGCAGGTGTTGTAGTGGGTGCCGGTGTCGTTGTTGGTGACTGTGTTGTAGTCGGTGCTGGTGTTGTTGTTGGTGCTTGTGTGGATGTCGGTGCTTGAGTAGTTGTGGGTGCCGGTGTCGTTGTTGGTGATTGTGTTGTAGTCGGTGCTGGTAATAAAGTGGGTTCTGGTGTTGTTGTTGGTGCTTGTGTTGAGGTCGGTGCAGGTGTTGTAGTGGGTGCCGGTGTCGTTGTTGGTGATTGTGTTGTAGTCGGTGCTGGTAATGAAGTGGGTTCTGGTGTTGTTGTTGGTGCTTGTGTTGAGGTCGGTGCAGGTGTTGTAGTGGGTGCCGGTGTCGTTGTTGGTGATTGTGTTGTAGTCGGTGCTGGTAATGTAGTGGGTTCAGGTGTTGTTGTTGGTGCTTGTGTTGAGGTCGGTGCAGGTGTTGTAGTCGGTGCAGGTGTTGTAGTTGGTTGAGATGTTGTTGTTGGTTCTTGGGTAATTGTGGATGTCGGTGTCGTTGTTGGTGACTGTGTTGTGGTTGGTGCTTGTGTTGAGAATGGTGCTTGGGTAGTTGTAGGTGCCGATGTTGTTGTTGGTGACTGTGTTGTAGTCGGTGCTAGTGTTGTAGTTGGTGCTTGTGTTGAGGTCGGTGCAGGTGTTGTAGTGGGTACCGGTGTCGTTGTTGGTGACTGTGTTGTAGTCGGTGCTGGTGTTGTAGTCGTTGCAGGTGTTGTAGTTGGTGCAGGTGTTGTAGTTGGTTGAGATGTTGTTGTTGGTTCTTGGGTAATTGTGGGTGTCGGTGTCGTTGTTGGTGACTGTGTTGTGGTTGGTGCTTGTGTTGAGGATGGTGCTTGGGTAGTTGTGGGTGCCGGTGTTGTTGTTGGTGACTGTGTTGTAGTCGGTGCTGGTGTTGCAGTTGGTGCTTGTGTTGAGGTCGGTGCAGGTGTTGTAGTCGGTTCTGGTGTTGTTGTTGGTGCTTGTGTGGATGTCGGAATTTGGGTAGTTGTGGGTTCTGGTGTTGTAGTTGAAGTTGCTTGTGTTGAGGTCGGTGCAGGTGTTGTAGTGGGTGCCGGTGTCGTTGTTGGTGACTGTGTTGTAGTCGGTGCTGGTGTTGCAGTTGGTGCTTGTGTTGAGGTCGGTGCAGGTGTTGTAGTCGGTTCTGGTGTTGTTGTTGGTGCTTGTGTGGATGTCGGAATTTGGGTAGTTGTGGGTTCTGGTGTTGTAGTTGAAGTTGCTTGTGTTGAGGTCGGTGCAGGTGTTGTAGTGGGTGCCGGTGTCGTTGTTGGTGACTGTGTTGTAGTCGGTGCTGGTGTTGTAGTCGTTGCAGGTGTTGTAGTTGGTGCAGGTGTTGTAGTTGGTTGAGATGTTGTTGTTGGTTCTTGGGTAATTGTGGGTGTCGGTGTCGTTGTTGGTGACTGTGTTGTGGTTGGTGCTTGTGTTGAGGATGGTGCTTGGGTAGTTGTGGGTGCCGGTGTTGTTGTTGGTGACTGTGTTGTAGTCGGTGCTGGTGTTGCAGTTGGTGCTTGTGTTGAGGTCGGTGCAGGTGTTGTAGTCGGTTCTGGTGTTGTTGTTGGTGCTTGTGTGGATGTCGGAATTTGGGTAGTTGTGGGTTCTGGTGTTGTAGTTGAAGTTGCTTGTGTTGAGGTCGGTGCAGGTGTTGTAGTGGGTGCCGGTGTCGTTGTTGGTGACTGTGTTGTAGTCGGTGCTGGTGTTGTAGTTGGTGCTTGTGTTGAGGTCGGTGCAGGTGTTGTAGTGGGTTCTGGTGTTGTTGTTGGTGCTTGTGTGGATGTCGGTGCTTGAGTAGTTGTGGGTGCCGGTGTCGTTGTTGGTGATTGTGTTGTAGTCGGTGCTGGTAATAAAGTGGGTTCTGGTGTTGTTGTTGGTGCTTGTGTTGAGGTCGGTGCAGGTGTTGTAGTGGGTGCCGGTGTCGTTGTTGGTGATTGTGTTGTAGTCGGTGCTGGTAATGAAGTGGGTTCTGGTGTTGTTGTTGGTGCTTGTGTTGAGGTCGGTGCAGGTGTTGTAGTGGGTGCCGGTGTCGTTGTTGGTGATTGTGTTGTAGTCGGTGCTGGTAATGAAGTGGGTTCTGGTGTTGTTGTTGGTGCTTGTGTTGAGGTCGGTGCAGGTGTTGTAGTGGGTGCCGGTGTCGTTGTTGGTGATTGTGTTGTAGTCGGTGCTGGTAATGTAGTGGGTTCTGGTGTCGTTGTTGGTGCTTGTGTTGAGGTCGGTGCAGGTGTTGTAGTCGGTTCTGGTGTTGTTGTTGGTGCTTGTGTGGATGTCGGAACTTGGGTAGTTGTGGGTTCTGGTGTTGTAGTTGAGGTTGCTTGTGTTGAGGTTGGTGCAGGTGTTGTAGTGGGTACCGGTGTCGTTGTTGGTGACTGTGTTGTAGTCGGTGCTGGTAATGTAGTGGGTTCTGGTGTCGTTGTTGGTGCTTGTGTTGAGGTCGGTGCAGGTGTTGTAGTCGGTTCTGGTGTTGTTGTTGGTGCTTGTGTGGATGTCGGAACTTGGGTAGTTGTGGGTTCTGGTGTTGTAGTTGAGGTTGCTTGTGTTGAGGTCGGTGCAGGTGTTGTAGTGGGTACCGGTGTCGTTGTTGGTGACTGTGTTGTAGTCGGTGCTGGTGTTGTAGTTGGTGCTTGTGTTGAGGTCGGTGCAGGTGTTGTAGTGGGTTCTGGTGTTGTTGTTGGTGCTTGTGTGGATGTCGGTGCTTGGGTTATTGTGGGTGCCGGTGTTGTAGTTGGTGCTTGTGTTGAGGTCGGTGCAGGTGTTGTTGTGGGTTCTGGTGTTGTTGTTGGTGCTTGTGTGGATGTCGGTGCTTGGGTTATTGTGGGTGCCGGTGTTGTAGTTGGTGCTTGTGTTGAAGTCTGTGCTGGTAATGTAGTGGGTTCTGGTGTTGTTGTTGGTGCTTGTGTTGAGGTCGGTGCAGGTGTTGTAGTCGGTTCTGGTGTTGTTGTTGGTGCTTGTGTGGATGTCGGAACTTGGGTAGTTGTGGGTTCTGGTGTTGTAGTTGAAGTTGCTTGTGTTGAGGTCGGTGCAGGTGTTGTAGTGGGTGCCGGTGTCGTTGTTGGTGACTGTGTTGTAGTCGGTGCTGGTGTTGTTGTTGGTGCTTGTGTGGATGTCGGTGCTTGAGTAGTTGTGGGTGCCGGTGTCGTTGTTGGTGATTGTGTTGTAGTCGGTGCTGGTAATAAAGTGGGTTCTGGTGTTGTTGTTGGTGCTTGTGTTGAGGTCGGTGCAGGTGTTGTAGTGGGTGCCGGTGTCGTTGTTGGTGATTGTGTTGTAGTCGGTGCTGGTAATGTAGTGGGTTCAGGTGTTGTTGTTGGTGCTTGTGTTGAGGTCGGTGCAGGTGTTGTAGTCGGTGCAGGTGTTGTAGTTGGTTGAGATGTTGTTGTTGGTTCTTGGGTAATTGTGGATGTCGGTGTCGTTGTTGGTGACTGTGTTGTGGTTGGTGCTTGTGTTGAGAATGGTGCTTGGGTAGTTGTGGGTGCCGATGTTGTTGTTGGTGACTGTGTTGTAGTCGGTGCTAGTGTTGTAGTTGGTGCTTGTGATGAGGTCGGTGCAGGTGTTGTAGTTGGTTCTGGTGTTGTTGTTGGTGCTTGTGTGGATGTTGGTGCTTGAGTAGTTTTGGGTGCCGGTGTCGTTGTTGGTGCTTGTGTTGAGGTCGGTGCAGGTGTTGTAGTCGGTTCAGATGTTGCTGTTGGTGCTTGTGTTGAGGTCGGTGCAGGTGTTGTAGTCGGTGCAGGTGTTGTAGTTGGTTGAGATATTGTTGTTGGTTCTTGGGTAGTTGTGGGTGCCGGTGTTGTTGTTGGTGACTGTGTTGTAGTCGGTGCTGGTGTTGCAGTTGGTGCTTTTGTTGAGGTCGGTGCAGGTGTTGTAGTGGGTTCTGGTGTTGTTGTTGGTGCTTGTGTGGATGTCGGTACTTGGGTAGTTGTAGGTTCTGGTGTTGTAGTTGGGGTTGCTTGTGTTGAGGTCGGTGCAGGTGTTGTAGTCGGTTCAGATGTTGCTGTTGGTGCTTGTGTTGAGGTCGGTGCAGGTGTTGTAGTCGGTGCAGGTGTTGTAGTTGGTTGAGATGTTGTTGTTGGTTCTTGGGTAATTGTGGGTGTCGGTGTCGTTGTTGGTGACTGTGTTGTTGTTGGTGCTTGTGTTGAGGATGGTGCTTGGGTAGTTTTGAGTGCCGGTGTTGTTGTTGGTGACTGTGTTGTAGTCGGTGCTGGTGTTGCAGTTGGTGCTTGTGTTGAGGTCGGTGCAGGTGTTGTAGTGGGTTCTGGTGTTGTTGTTGGTGCTTGTGTGGATGTCGGTACTTGAGAAGTTGTGGGTGCCGGTGTCCTTGTTGGTGATTGTGTGGTAGTCGGTGCTGGTAATGTAGTGGGTTCTGGTGTCGTTGTTGGTGCTTGTGTTGAGGTCGGTGCAGGTGTTGTAGTCGGTTCTGGTGTTGTTGTTGGTGCTTGTGTGGATGTCGGAACTTGGGTAGTTGTTGGTTCTGGTGTTGTAGTTGAGGTTGCTTGTGTTGAGGTCGGTGCAGGTGTTGTAGTGGGTACCGGTGTCGTTGTTGGTGACTGTGTTGTAGTCGGTGCTGGTGTTGTAGTTGGTGCTTGTGTTGAGGTCGGTGCAGGTGTTGTAGTGGGTTCTGGTGTTGTTGTTGGTGCTTGTGTGGATGTCGATGCTTGGGTAATTGTGGGTGCCGGTGTTGTAGTTGGTGCTTGTGTTGAAGTCTGTGCTGGTAATGTAGTGGGTTCTGGTGTTGTTGGTGGTGCTTGTGTGGATGTCGGTGCAGGTGTTGTAGACGGTTCTGGTGTTGTTGTTGGTGCTTGTGTGGATGTCGGAACTTGGGTAGTTGCGGGTTCTGGTGTTGTAGTTGAAGTTGCTTGTGTTGAGGTCGGTGCAGGTGTTTTAGTGGGTGCCGGTGTCGTTGTTGATGACTGTGTTGTAGTCGGTGCTGGTGTTGTAGTTGGTGCTTGTGTTGAGGTCGGTGCAGGTGTTGTAGTTGTTTGAGATGTTGTTGTTGGTTCTTGGGTAATTGTGGGTGCCGGTGTCGTTGTTGGTGACTGTGTTGTGGTTGGTGCTTGTGTTGAGGATGGTACTTGGGTAGTTGTGGGTGCCGGTGTTGTTGTTGGTGACTGTGTTGTAGTGGGTTCTTTTGTTGTTGTTGGTGCTTGTGTGGATGTTGGTGCTTGAGTAGTTGTGGGTGCCGGTGTCGTTGTTGGTGATTGTGATGTAGTCGGTGCTGGTAATGTAGTGGGTTCTGGTGTTGTTGTTGGTGCTTGTGTGGATGTCGGAACTTGGGTAGTTGTGGGTTCTGGTGTTGTAGTTGAGGTTGCTTGTGTTGAGGTCGGTACAGGTGTTGTAGTGGCTGCCGGTGTCGTTGTTGGTGAATGTGTTGTAGTTGGTGCTGGTGTTGTAGTTGGTGCTTGTGTTGAGGTCGGTGCAGGTGTTGTAGTGGGTTCTGGTGTTGTTGTTGTTGGTGCTTGTGTTGAGGTCGGTGCAGGTGTTGTAGTGGGTGCCGGTGTCGTTGTTGGTGATTGTGTTGTAGTCGGTGCTGGTAATGTAGTGGGTTCTGGTGTTGTTGTTGGTGCTTGTGTTGAGGTCGGTGCAGGTGTTGTAGTCTGTTCAGATGTTGCTGTTGGTGCTTGTGTTGAGGTCGGTGCAGGTGTTGTAGTCGGTGCAGGTGTTGTAGTTGTTTGAGATGTTGTTGTTGGTTCTTGGGTAATTGTGGGTGTCGGTGTCGTTGTTGGTGACTGTGTTGTGGTTGGTGCTTGTGTTGAGGATGGTGCAGGTGTTGTAGTGGGTTCTGGTGTTGTTGTTGGTGCTTGTGTGGATGTCGGTGCTTGAGTAGTTGTGGGTGCCGGTGTCGTTGTTGGTGATTGTGTTGTAGTCGGTGCTGGTAATGTAGTGGGTTCTGGTGTTGTTGTTGGTGCTTGTGTTGAGGTCGGTGCAGGTGTTGTAGTCTGTTCAGATGTTGATGTTGGTGCTTGTGTTGAGGTCGGTGCAGGTGTTGTAGTCGGTGCAGGTGTTGTAGTTGGTTGAGATGTTGTTGTTGGTTCTTGGGTAATTGTGGGTGTCGGTGTCGTTGTTGGTGACTGTGTTGTGGTTGGTGCTTGTGTTGAGGATGGTGCAGGTGTTGTAGTGGGTTCTGGTGTTGTTGTTGGTGCTTGTGTGGATGTTGGTGCTTGAGTAGTTGTGGGTGCCGGTGTCGTTGTTGGTGATTGTGTTGTAGTCGGTGCTGGTAATGTAGTGGGTTCTGGTGTTGTTGTTGGTGCTTGTGTGGATGTCGGTGCTTGGGTAGTTGTGAGTTCTGGTGTTGTAGTTGGTGCTTGTGTTGAGGTCGGTGCAGGTGTTGTAGTGGGTCCTGGTGTTGTTGTTGGTGCTTGTGTGGATGTCGGTGCTTGGGTAGTAGTGGGTGCCGGTGTCGTTGTTGGTGATTGTGTTGTAGTCGGTGCTGGTAATGTAGTCGGTTCAGATGTTGCTGTTGGTGCTTGTATTGAGGTCGGTGCAGGTGTTGTAGTCGGTGCAGGTGTTGTAGTTGGTTGAGATGTTGTTGTTGGTGCTGCTGTTGCCGTCATTGCTGTAGAACGTATCATTGTTGCGCAAGAAGCCGTTGTTTTGATGGCGGAGAATGCAACGCTGCATTATGAAAGAAATTGAAAATTACATTGAACATATAATTGTCCACCATGATTAAAGTTAAATATTATGACCACGTATTCTAAAGTCGCGTCCAACTAAGTCGTGACTAAATCTAAATCTATTATTTAGACAGGATTTAGACGCAATGTGGTGTCTAAATCCTGGCTAAATAGATTAAATATTCTGAAGCCGGGTGTAAGCCCTGACTAATTGAAAATTTGCCATTTAAAGGGGTAGTTTAGTTTTGGTAGAGAGGGCGCTGCACATCGCAATTTTTTTGTGAGGTAATTAAAAACTGAGTGTCAAATTTGAGAGAACATGCAATTTTGATGGCAGAATTAGCTTTATTTTGTCGAAATCGGCCCACAAACGGCTGAAATATCAATAAATGTATCTGATCTTATAATTATTTGGGGCCCAAATAATTAACGGTTTTTTCAAAAAATTCAAAAAATGCTTCCACTTTCTCAAAAAATTTCGAAAGTGTTATTTAAGTAGTTGTTGATGTTCTCTCTATAAAATCAGTCTGGTAATAAAACATCACATGCATTATTGTCTATGGAAAATGGTTGAAACTGACGCCTTTAAAAAAGCGCCCTCTCGTGATCAAAATGGCTCTTTTTGAATGATAACATGCTTTTTACTTAGTCATTTTGCAAGTTTGTATACTTTTCGAGCGTAGTGGAGTTATTACTATTCGTTTTGAAGGTTATTGTCCAGGTTTGGTTTCTAAAGTTCAGCCTTACCAAAACTAAACTACCCCTTTAAAATTGTTTAATTTTAACGGGAATTTCACGCATGCTCCGTCGGCATGTCTGTCATTATTTAGCACGATAGGCATAATGCCCAAGCTCCCTTTAAAATTAATGGTACCGATTACATCTGTCAACGATATCGTACCGCTTATCGTAATTGTATTAACCCTATAGATTGTTTGGCTCGTACAAATCCAGAGATCAAACAGAAACGTCTCTTACCGTCTATAAAAACTTCGCACTAAAAGTTCCGCAATCGAGATTTGCGCATTAATAACTTTTCTATTACGTTATTACCATTCATAAATTAGGTATCATTGGAAAGCGTGAATTCACCCCTTTACATTGATATAACATTTGCTATGAATATTTTTATCATGGAATGTGCATTACATCCAAATGTAGGGCAAAGTCAAAAGTGAAATGTTGCAAAAGGCACTGATTTTGTCAACAGTGTACCTTCTTTTTGTTTGAATAATAAAACGTGGCTTAAATGGGGGTGAGGTGGTCATGCATGAATGGTAATGGCTTTACGTGTCTTTATGATTTTGGATTTTGTGATGGTACAGCAATGTCTTCATATTTTGTTTGGAAGATGTAATGTTTTATTGAATGATTGACAATAAGCCGTTGACATTCATGCATGACCGCCTCAACCCCATTCAAGCCACGTTTTAATCTTCAAACAAATAATCTATCCATAGCAAATGTTACTGCGCAAACCTCGATTGCGGAACTTTTTGTGCGAAATATACAGAGTGAGTCAGAAAAAATGTCCCACCTTTTCAAAGTTGTATTGTTTGACGTACGAACATTTAATCATGGGTTTTATGATATGTCTTGTATAGTTATCCTCCCAGCATATTTCAGTACCCTTTTCATTTGAATCTCTGCACGCATGACTGAACATCAAACAATCATTAGAAGACTGCAAAATCACACTTGCGCCAAGTGGCTGGGTGAGGAGTAAAACAAAATGTTACACTGTAAGTTCTTGCATACTAAGTGACTAAAAATGATCTCTGTTGCGGGGTGAACTGAGGACGAACCATAATTCCAGTACTTGTCCTACTCAAACAGGGCTCAACATAATTAATTGCAGCCAAATCAGGCAAGCCCTTTGGTGACAAGAACAACAAAAGCACAGATATCCATTGTAAATTGCCATTGTTAACCAACAAAAGACATACACGAGATTCATTTTGTAGTGTTATTGTACCAACGTATTGAGATAGCACATTAGATTTATGTGCACTTGATGATGATGATGGTAGTGGTGGTGGTGAATGTGTTAGGGGAAAGATTGTCAGGGAATTGCCGCTTAAATATTCAGCGATCTTGTTAAAAATCAATGCTTAGTCAGAAAAGGGTAAATGTTAACACTGCATTATGAAACAATTTTTTACTGTGCGTGTGTGTGTGTGGGTGTGTATGTGTGTGTGTTTCTGTCTGTCTGACTGTCTTTGTTCAAAACACTTTTCACTCAACCAACCAGTTGGCGCAAGTGAGATTTTTCAGTCTTTTAATGATTGTCTTTTGTTCAGTCATGCGTGCAGAGATTTAAATGAAAAGGGTACCGAAATATGCTGGGAGAATAACTTTACCAAGACATATCATACAACCTATGATTAAATGTTCATACTTCAAACAAGACAACTTTTAAAAGATGGGACATTTTTTTCTGACTCACTCTGTAGTTCAGTATGGACCATGGAATTTACAAGATGTCACCATAAAGAAAGTAGGTTACAATCTCCGTAATAAATGGCAGGGCACCGCGAGAAAATTGTCCGGGTTTTCTCGTGGGAGATCCTCGATGGTGCACGTACCATCATTCGCCTCCGTAAGCTTTCGGTCAGCACAGGCCAATAGATTTGTTAAGTGCCAGGGATTTTAATGCTCTATGGCATTTAAGTGTATTGTAACTCGCAGAAATGCGAGCTTGGCACTCAATGAGTTAACTGATTTAGCATAATATTACAACAATGTTGAAGTTATTTACCTCAAGTTATTGTATCAACGACATTTTTTTACATGTGTGCCAAGAAAAAATATCGAAAATAAAGAATGACTAATAATCAGTTTTCAGAATCTTGGTTATTGTTTGTTTGTTTGCTTTCGCCGTTGTTCGTATCATTTTATAGGAAATCTACCACAATATGCGAGCAGTTCACACACAGCCACGGGGTTGGAAGGCCATGCAAGAGTAACATAGTTTCAAGAGTAACATAGTTTCAGTTGAAAATTCCCATTTCACTTTTGACATTGCAGTAAGCAGCAGCTGTGCTTCTCTGTTCATGCTGTTATGGAAAGAATGAAAGTCGTACATGCGTGTTTGTGATATAACTTGTGGTCATGGGTTTGCCACACTGCGCTGACAGCTAACGTGAGCGAATCCATACACATGAAAAGGCTCGAAAAATAGAATAAACCGACGGTCCGACTTTTTATTATGTTGAGGTCTTACAACAAATAACATAAAACAGAGGTTTCAAGCCAAACTCTTAAATGGATAGTTGAGTTTTGGTATAGAGGGCACTACACCAAATAATTTTGTGTGAGATAATGAAAAACTGAGTGTCAAATTTGAAAGAGCATACAATTTCAATGACAGAATACACTTTATTTGATAAAATCGCTGAAATATCCATCAACATAACCATTCGTTATGGCTGAAATATCCATCAACATAACCATTCGTAATAAATGTGGGTCCCCACAATAATTTGATAATTTTGAACCAGCCGGTACAAATGTAAAAAAATGCTTTCTCTTTTCAAACATTTACAAAAGCGGTCTTGAATTGGTTGTTGATTATCTCTCTATCTAATCACTATTTCAACAAAACATCACATGCACAATATTTTATTTCAAATGGTTGAAACCAATGAGTTTTTAGAGAGCGCCCTTTTGAGTTTTAACGGCTCTTTTTGAATGATAACAGGCTTTTTACTTAGTCGTTTGTTATTTGTTATTCCTTTCGAACATGGTGGAGTTATGACTATTAGTTTGTAGTGTAATGGTGCAGGTTTTGGTTACTAAAATTCGGTTTGACCGAAACTGTACTCTCTTTACCAAAACTCAACTATCCCTTTAAAATGGCATTTTCTTTCATATAGAACAATTATCTCGCAACTTTTTAAATTTGGCTTGCAACAGGTGGACATGATCGTTTACCTAATAATGTATTACAGTCCAATTATCGAATGTTCGAAAGACATGTTTAAGACATTGGATCATCCTATAGGCCTGTATCTTCCGAGATACATGGCGTGGTCATAAACCACTAAATACTTAGGGGCGACTCACAAATAACAATTAATTGATCAATTTGTAAAAAAACAGCCTACAATTTTTCTCTCATAGATATTTCAAACTTAATTCGAAACGAGTTGTTCAGTAAAGGATTTTCTAGCAACAAAAGAGCATGTTTTTTGCTGACATCTGCAAGATGTTAGTATTCAAACTCGTAAACCATTGGTATAGGAAGAGCAATTGTGAGTGGCCCCTCAGTAACATACCAATTGCAAGCATTAGTTTGTTTTCTTACCATATGATGTTGAAGAAGTTGGGGTTGATGTCAATGTTGATGTTGTAGTACGAGACATCGATGTAATGAAAAGGAAAGTTGTTTACGAAAATTTAGAATTAAATGTATACACAATTATTAAACTTCTATTGGTTGTATAATCGTTCGTAACTGCGGTTCCTTGCACACTTGTCACTGTGCCTACACTGTGAACACACTTCGAGCCAACTGTGGAACAAACTTCGTGGGCCCATATTCATAAATCCTCGCTAGTTTAGTTTAATGCGAAGTCTATTTTGGATGACGTGGCTAAGAATGATACACACGATCTTTTTCTTTGCTAAATAGGGTTAATTTAGTGGGTACCTAAGCCTGTCTTATCCTGCTAATCCTAGTTGGGGACTAGGTAAACTGTTTGCTGTTCACTAAACTTTATCATTTGAAATACATTTAGCATGAAACTAAGTTAGCAGGTTCGTATGGATACGGGCCCTGGTGTATAGTTTTAAAGCAGTTTGTTCACAGTGTGTTTCAAACTTCATAGTGCATTGTGTTTGCACTTTAAAACAAGGAGTTATTTCCTGTTTGATATAGGGTTATGTCGTCGAGTCACGAACAAATAATACAAGATGTGTCCATCTATTTTACACCATCTTATAGTGGTCAGAACCTGGGCAGTTATTTTGTTTTTGATATCATTGAAATATGGCTTATTAATTGATCTTCTGTTTCGATTTATGGATGCAAATTTCAGTCACTTTACTTGAAATAATTGTTTACAATATTACAAAGTATAAATATAATAATTAAATAGACAGACAACCATTTGGATATTGTTTAAAATGGTTATTAAAAGCTATTACATTGCATTAAAAGACATGTAAATTGGACAAGACAAACTGCTATTCATGAGCATCTAATCAAATGGCCAACACGTGAATTTATATACACTGTTGGTCATAAAGTTGGATTTTTTTAATTTTTAGATCCAACTTAAATCTGTTTCCTGTTTAGGCGCCTAATGAACCATTTTAGACTAAGAGTAATGATTATATAATGTTTCCAAACTACCAATGTACAATAAATGGTTGCATGAATTTGAATTAATTAATTTAGCCTTTTGTTTTGAGCTTTGAAAGAAATGACCTTTGATGATTAGCCCCCTCCCTCTCCAAAGCGTATGTCCAACCAGTCATCATTAGCCTATGTGTAATTTCTTAGAGTTGGCTGGAAAATTTTCAACCAAAATTGGCACAGAGGCTCTCAAAGCCATACTCCGTCCAACGCCATTGAATTACACGCCAAACGATGGCCACCATGATAAATGATCGCAAATTGCTTAAGTTGTGGCGTAGAAACCAGAAATGCCAAAAAGGAGCCTTCGCCGTCTATGAAGAAGACACGATGGAATCAACGCCTTTCGGCAAACTGTACGTCAGAGATTTCATTTCATTTCATTTCATTTCATTTATTCATTTAACCATTATAAAAACAACAACAATATACAAGTTGTACAAAGTAATTGATACAAACAAATAATGGTTAGGACCCCTAAGAAGCAATAGATGCTTATAATCGGGGCCCTACACAACAACAATAAATACAATTATAAAAAAAATCATAGTCATCGCTCTAACATGGTCACCGAGCAAGACAAACTACCAGGTGTCCACTCCAAACCATGCAACCTAGATTTACCGGACGTCCCTGGACTAGGGAGCCCAGAAGATTGCCGCCTGGACACTAGTGATATGTCATCTTAATGGGTACGAGCTATAACATCCTTGACCGAACAGATGGAAGACAAAGGGTTCGTCGATTACGTGGCGAGAAGCTCCAAGATTTCTGCATTCAAAAAACGACTTGAGGTTGTGATGGCACAACGGTGGTATGGCTCGTACCCATTAAGATGACATAATCATGAGTGTCCACGCGGCGATCTTCTGTACTCCCTAGTCCAGGGACGTCCGGTTAATCTTGGTTGCATGGTATTGGGTGGACACTTGGTAGTTTGTCTTGCTCGGTGACCATGTTAGAGCGATCTCTGATCTACAGTTTGGCGGAAGGCGTTGATTCCATAGTGTTTTCTTCATAGACGCCGAAGGCTCCTTTTTTTTGGCATTTCCGGTTTCTACGGCACAGGTTAAGCAATTTGCGATAATCTGTCCCGGTGGTCAATCGTGGACGTCCTAGAGATTCCCGTGGCTTTAATTGACCCTCCTCTCGATGACGTCTGAGGATTCTACAGACCGTAACCTGCGATGTTCCAACGAAATAGTGGACATTGCTTGTTTGACACCCCTTTCTGGTGGAACACAAGCATCGTTTGGCGTGTAGCCAATAACGTTGGGACGAAGTATGGTCTAGAGAGCCCCTGTGCCAACTTTATGACCAACAGTGTAATATGTAAACAATATTAATTAATAAGATATGCTTACTCTTTACTATCAATTCCCAACATTTATAATATTACAATACAGGATAATAACAATAATCGTACAAAAGAGATTTCACTAATAATGCATTCAAAACTTGAATTGGTTGCTATAAACTATCTAGTGATTATAAATAAGTGAATAATCTGTATACATATATTAAACAAATACTCATTTAAACGACCTTTCACGAAATAAAGGGATAAACATATCAAATTGCATAAACCACCAACGACGAACTATAATAATTGAACTAAATATATAGAGCTCATATACATATAGTTTCATTCCAAAATCCCGATAAAAAATGCATATACATTTAGATATAAAAAATAAATGAATTAACTAATATATAAATTGCACATTGACCGACAAATTGTAAATATTGTAGCACTCTAGAATAATGTAGGTTGATGGGTTCGAATCCTCTGTTCTTCTTTTCTTTTGCCATAATAAGTGTTGAGTTGCGGTTTATTTAGTAAATGTATCATGCACAGTTTTCACTAAGATCTGAAAACTGTGCCCAACATCACTGCGCATGCTCATTGCTTATCTCCACTTGCCATCCTACGGTTTAAAAATTCGCTGCCCGGGCGGGCCACTCAACTATATTGCTGTACACACGCGCGACCAAAAAAACGCTTAAAAAGGGTACTTTTTGCCGATCATGGCGCGTCACGCGCGTGACGCGTTTAGGGTGTCAAAAAGGCCAAAATCAGAAAAAAGGGTATGTTTGTGGAGTTAAGCAAATACGCGTTTAGGGTACCCTTTTCTCCAAACTTGTTCAATTGACGTAGACCTTGTTTAGGGGTATGTTTGAGGGGTTATACTTGTTTAGGGGGTAAAATTGTCAAAAAAGCAAGCGAAAATACTTGAATAGGGTATAAATTTGACCAATGGATAAAACTTGTTTAGGGTGGGTTTGAAAAACCTGTGGTCGCGCGTGTGTACAGCAATATAGTTGAGTGGCCCCCCGGGCGGATTTGCATATCATTATCGGCCCGCGCTATTTGAGTTTCCAACGAACCGCGTTGTGCCCTTTTTACTGCAATCAACGGTCTGAAACTTTTTATACCAACTAAATTTGTTATGAACTCATTGTGAGTGGAAAAATATGAACATCTATTGCATACTCTTTGAGATTTTAGTGTGTTTTGAATTTCACCCATTAATAAACAAGCCGTCTATTTTTTCTGACTCTGCCCTATCCAGCAATTCATAAAGTAGAGACTTAGAATGTATAATCATGAGGGTTGAATCTATTTATGGGTGAAGTTTCCGCTTGGCCGATGTAGTACTTTTAGAGTTATGAGTATTTTTTCAAGAGCATTAATTTAGAAATTTGTAGTCAGCGTACTCTAATGCACATGCGCCTGACCATGTACACAATTGATATCGGTCAGACACCGTTACTGGTAAATCAGCTGACCCGGCACTGCAGCAGATCGCCTATTGTCTATATAACGAGCGCATGCAAGAGATTTAGAAATATATACAAATTTAAACGTGAGGGACTGGTTATCACATTCGCACAGGCATTTTTTTCAATGAGACTCGGACATTGAGGTACGTTTTTTTTTCTGACTCTACCCTATCCAGTTACGATGACAATCGATATTTCATGAGGATTGAGGTCATTACATTTCCGTTCAATGGTTATTCAGTGATTTTTGGCCGCTCTCGGAAAAATTGGGAATTACATGGTGATTTCCTGTCTCATTTTTTCGTTTTTATCGTAAAAAGCATCCTTAAAATTTCGCATTTTCGATGCATCAATCACTATTGTCATATATATGAGTGTCTTTCAAATGTATTAGGTTATCTATTTAGTAGCTTTGATTGCAGCTATTCATCATACTTGAGACGATTTCGCTTTCTTTATTTGTTTACCCTTTTCGCATTGGCCGGTAAACAGTTGTTTATTTTATGCAAATGATGTTTACTTGGCGATATTCGAACGATCGTTAATTACAGTGCTACACCGCGCCTGTGAGCGCACGTAAATGTAGTCGCTCGCGGGCGCGGAATATTACAACTACGAAGACAAGCCAATTTTAAAATCGCTGTATAGTGTCAGATCAATGTCATCAAATGCCTTGCTAAAATCGGAAAGGACCCTTGAGAACGAGATGTTTTCTGCATTATTTTGTGCATACACTATGTTATATGTATTTATGATGTTTACAATGACAGGTTGACATGTCTTTATTTTCCCGATTCCCAAAGTGGTTTGAACTTAAAGGGACTTAGTAACATCGTCCAAATCCTCAAAACTTACTTCGAACTTTAGTGGTTCTCTCATACCTTTTCTTATTTATATTAACAATACAAACACGGGACAGGTTTCGGTTTTTCAAATTTCCATCTCGTTCAAAAGATATTTACGATTAAAGTGTTCAGAAGTTAAACTGTCTACGGGATAATTTGATAATCGCAGTCGTACTTGTCCATTGCTCAGGTAGGCTACTCTGCTTTCCTGGAATGATGTGGAATCGTCGTGGTATTCATTTGTGTCATCGTCGTGGAGTTTACGTTATGAACTCTATTTTAATTTGTTTATCCTTTTTATTGAGTTTTCCCAATAACGAGTTTGATCACAAATCGGTACGGCCAGTGAATACTGTATGGTAAGCCCGATGGAAGATTTTCCGTAGAGTTTGTTTAACATTATGGATTTCCCCCTCAAGCAAGTTTGTGACCGCCCCGCCCAAAACCCACAACAAGTAGGATATGAGTTTGGACTTTTTTGAGATGGTTTGTAAATGTATAGAATCTAAGCTTTAAAATGATATATAATTTGTTAGAATTTGATCATCCTAACCCATTGAATTAAGTCAATTAACGTAGAGGTGCAAGGAAGTCGATTTAAACAGAACACGAAGAAAGTGGGGCTTAAATGGGATCACCGGGCAAAGAACAACACATACTTATATGTTTTGGTACCGTTTTGTGATATCAGATAGATACCCAACATTTTGCAAAAGGTTGTGTAAATTCATAAACGAAGCAATTAATTACCACCACATACGAAACCACTATTATTTCCTGGTTCCGTACGGGCCAAACATTTGCGAGTGCGCTAATGCTATTCACGCGTATGTTTGGAGACAATAGAATCCCGGACGATTCGTTCGCTCTGGACAAAGTAGTCTTCGTACATGCAGACCCATGGACGCATGCTTCAGAATATATGGTGATGCGTTTTCCAATTATATATATTTTTCTTCTTCTGGAAACATATTTTTGTGAACTTGTTGATGGAATGGATTACTAATGATGTTACCTTTCATTTATAAGAATATGTTTTTTTGGGTGGTGGAACCCTTTAACGATTATGGTCATTCATGCAAGAGGATTGCGAGACATGGTAATTAGACACTATTTCTTTCTTCCTGCAAAGTATCATTTCATTATATTGGCTCATTAAAAAGGGAAACCACTGATGTCCGATAAGGATGTCATTCGTGGTGTTTTATGCCTATATTTGAGTTTGACGTCTTGCCTTCAGTTATAGGCTATTGGTCACATTAGATCAGTATATAAACACAACAAAAAACAAACAAATGTGGGCATGTAATGAGGCTAAAGTTCCCCGAAGAAATCATTTATGTGTCTCCCTTAAAGTGACTTAGAACAACTGCTCAAATCATACTTTCCCCTTGCTTTTAATTGTTTGCATTATTACAGTATATAAAGCAAGGTCTATACACTTACAAAATCTAAACTTGCAAAATTAAGAATTTGCACTCCATTCACGTGGCAATCCTAATTCCCGACTTTTTGTGTTTTGGGCTGCTGCTATACATAAAAGGTAAATAGAGTCAAAACCACGTCAAGATTAGATTCAATCTTACCTGCTGACGGAAAAATCAGTCCGATTGTCAGGACGAACGATAACAATACTTTGGCAGCCATTGTGATTTGGATCGAATTCGCCACGTCATCAGCTGATGAGTGCTTCTGGAAAGTCCTGGTGAAAAAGATTTACATATATATACAGTACATATATGAAATGAAGTTATATAATGAAGAGGTGTTAATATATATTAGTTACAAATAATATGACAATAAATCAACATACACTCATTATGATGCGGCAGATTAGTTGTAAAAATCATGGCACCTGCATACTATAAATTATACTTATAAGCACATCTAAATATTGAGCCTTCGGTCAAGCGCAACCTAGCAAATATGACAACCATTTGGGAAAATGTACTACCATTTGAATTCATTTTCTGTAAGTAATCGTTCAAAATTTGGGGTGATTATGAATATTATACATTTTTGGAAGCGTTGAATTACACCAAATCTAAAAATCCGTGTTTCCATTTTTTCCGAAGCCATTATGGCGGCCATCTTGGATTTTCAAAATGGCCACCATTTTCAACCTGTTTTTGTGAATAACTTCGTCCTAAAATCTTCTATAACACTAAAATGGAGGTTTAACTTAATTGTACAGGGGCTAGGTTGCCACATAGACCCCCTTCTGCAATTTAGAGAAGTGGCGTAGCTAGGGAGAAGGGGAATAAGGGTAGAAACAGGGGGGGAGGGCTACGTAGTTTTCTTTTTAAAATGTACATAATTTCATACTATAAACAAATAATTTGTACCCTCTAAGAAAACATTGACTATTTACTTAAGTTATTACATTACACCAGAACAGTGGCATAAATGGGGGGGGGGGGGGGGGGGGGGTGGTGGGAGTCCTATGGGAACAAAAGCAATTTGCATGCATTTAAACAAGAGACTTCTTGGTCAATTGTATGACTTATGTAGCACCACGCATCTCTTTTACCACTGTCGTCTTCATCAACTGATGTCCATGACTGTATCCTGCTCATTGTGCATTTGTTTATTTCCAATTGTTGTGGAACTTTGTGTTGTGTTTATGTTACTGACAACTTTTGAAGGGTGTGTATCAGCTTGGATTTGTCGCTGCATGGCAAAAAAGAACCACTCTGGAAAAATAGAGCTCTTTGTCAGGGTGCTTCTTGCTTCCAGACACATGCATCTTGTTGATTTCCTTCTTTAGGGTGTTCAGATGCAGACATTGCCGTTCATTTGATCTGCTACATAGTCTTCATAAAGTTTCTGATGTCCAATATCATCTCGATTCAGGATCTGGTGCAGTGGAACGTATGCATGTGTTATCAGGTTGTAGAGTCTTTCGCATTCAACCACAAAACAATTTAGTTCAGTAGACATCTGCCCAATTTCCTACATGAGTGGGAATATCTAACGGTATAAGCCTATTCATATATACACTACTCACAACAAGTAAATACCCCCCTAGCATTTTGTCATATATCTCAAAAAGTATTTCACCGATTTTGATCATTCAAACAGTAATGGATGCGCAATTTTCTTACAAACAATGTGAGTGGTAAATGGTTGCCATAGCGTTACGTTTTCATCATCAAAAATGAATTTTCTAAAACAAAGTGCCCCAAAAAAAGGTTGCACTTTCAGTTTTATTTGGCATAGTGGGTACATTTTGTACACGAGTAAGCTTTTGAAAACTGCTTCCACTGTGAACAATGCAGCAGTAGTACTGAATTACATAACAGATTAGTGAATTAGGCCAGCTCCAATAAAGATGAAAACAGGACATGACTTCGGCTATTCTAATCCCCAGCAATTTCATATTGAAAGGCCTATTGTTTTAGGTAAAATGCATGCTTTTGAAAAATGGTGTCACTGAGAACAATGCAGCAGTAGTAGTGGATTACATAATAGATTTGTGTGTCGGGTAATCTTTAATAAAGATGTTTACTCGTATACAATATGTACCCACTATGCCAAATAAAACTGAAAGTGCAACTTTTTTTTTTGCACTTTTTTTTAGAAAATTCATTTTTTTGATGATGAAAATGTAACGCTATGGCGACCATTTACCATTCACATTGTGCGTAAGAAAATTGCGCATCCATTACCGTTTGAATGATCAAAATCGGTTAAATACTATTTGAGATATATGAAAAAATGCTAGGGGGTACTTACTTGTTGTGAGTAGTGTATACATATATATAGTTATAATTCTATTGAACAATTAAACGGAAATTTTGTCAGTATTTTCAAGTTTTTTTTTCAAGTTCATTTTCCACATCTGAATAAAAACAATGTAAATACAGAATACAAAGTAAAATATACAATAATAAAAATATATGCATTTGAGAAAAACATGAATAAGAAGAAAAGGAAGCAGTTTACGAGATTCAAAATGTGGGGGAAAAAAACAAAGGCCATTAGACCTATCAGAGGTTTTTTCCAGAAATAATACATTTCAATAAATATGCTTCAATATCAATGTACAAAACAAAACAAAAACAGGACATGGCTATACTACAACAATGAAAACATAAGGCAATAGAGACACTATATTTATATCCTTAGAAATTCTGCGAATTTAACATATAATCTTTACATTTCCGTTTAAAAGTTGCAAGTGATGGGCATTGTTTTACTTCATTTGATATTTCATTCCAAATTTTAGGTCCAGCATAAGTAATAGTTGAACGTGAAAATTCATAAATAAAATTTGGCATATACAAGTTATTAGATTGTCGAGTTTCATATTTATTGATACTTCTATTTACTATAAAACAAACATCTAAAAATGTTGGTAAGTAATTGTGACAATAAGAAAACATAAAAATAGCTATCTGTTGTTTATGTATATTCAATATTGTTAAACAATTCATTTTTTTTAAATAGAGAGCAGTATGTGATAAAGGCTGTAGATTAAAAATAATTATAATTGCACGTTTCTGGAGCACCAGAATCCTATTTAAATGAGTTTTTGCACAGTTTCCCCAAACAATATTGCAGTAACTAATGTGGGGCAAAATCATAGTTTTATATAAACTAACGAGAACATTGTAAGGGACAATGGTTTTGATTATATTTATTGCTCCTACAGCCTTTGCTATTTTACATGATACATGATCAATATGTTCTTTCCAATTCAATTTCTCATCAATAATCACACCTAAAATTTAACAGAATGCACAAAGGATATGACGTGTTGATCAATACATATTTCAATGAGAGAAGTATCAATATTCTTATTCTTTGGTTGAAATAGCATACAACATGTTTTTATCAATATTCAATTTCAGTTTGTTTGCTACAAACCATGCATCAATGTTCTTAAGCTCCTCATGTACAGTAGTACATAACACATCTATATTATCACCTGATGCAAACAAGTTTGTGTCATCTGCAAAAATAATTGAATTTAAAATGTTACTTGCAAATTGAATATCATTTACATAATAAAAACAACAGTGGTCCCAAGACCGATCCCTGAGGAATACCCACAGGAATATGTTTAATTTCAGAAGATATATTATTTACAGACACATATTGCACCCTATTGTCTAAATAGATATAAAACCATTTAAAAACGTTTCCACGCACGCCATAAAATTGCATTTTAAAAATCAATATGTCATGATTTATACAGTCGAAAGCCTTTGTCAAATCTAAAAATAGGCGTATAAGTACTTGTTTCTTTTCAAATGCTTTAGCAATGCCAATTGTATTAGTAAAGTCTAGAAGGGCCATATATGTGCTATATTGTTTTCGAAATCCATATTGTTTGTGATACAAAATATGTTTATCAATTTAAAAAGACATTAATCTATTATAGACCAATTTTTCAAAGATTTTTGAGAATGTAGATAAAATAGATATAGGTCTATAGTTTGATAACATATGTTTATGTCCCTTCTTAAAAATTGGTATGACCTTTGCCTTTTTCAGTGCATTTGGAAAAATACCATTTTCTAAGGACATATTGAATATATTACACAAAGGTTGTACAAACGTGAATATAGATTTTAGGCTGTTATTAGATTCCAGGTTTTTAACAATTTCAAATATTTCATATAATACAATGGGTTTCATAAACATAGACTGAGAATAATCAATATTTGGCAGAAACTGCATATAGTCAACAGAGGCATCGGGTATGTCTTTTACAGTGTCTATACCAATTGTACTAAAAAAGTCATTGAATGCATCAACTATACTCTGCTTATCATGTACACGCTCACCATTACATTCAATAAAATCATATTGCACTTTACTCTTAGAGTTCATCAAAATGTCATTAATAGTTTTCCATGTTGCTTTCATATTGTTTCTAACTCGTTTAAATTTTGAACAATAATAATCACGTTTACATTGTCAAATTTCATTTGTAACTTTGTTCCTATATGGAAGTGTATACATTTTTCCGATACAGGGATGGGTTTTTAACAAATTTTCTATACAAAATATATCTTTTTTCTTACACATTTTCTTAAGTTTATCATTAGAACCAGGGTTTGTACTATGATTTTGCTTTATTCGAACTTCTTCAAGTGGAAAACACTCATTATAAACATCAGTCAACTGTTTCAAAAAAGCATCAAATCTATCATTAACATTCAATGAGTATAAGATTATATCCCACTCAATCAACTGTACTTTGGTACAGAATGTTCTTATATTTTCGTCATTTATTTTAACGAGTATCCAAATCAGACTTTAAGTGACAAAAACAGATAAATGGTCACTTACATCAGTAAGAAGAATTCCTGAATCATTTTCAGGTCTATTTATAAAAAAATTATATATGAGAGTGATTGAGTGGCTAGTTATCCTAGTAGGTTTTAAAATCAAAGGAGTAAAAGAATAAGTTTTCAAAAGATCAATAAATTTATCGACATTATTGCAAACGGTTGTTTTTAATAAAGTCTAAATTATAATCACCTATCAATATACATTATTTTCCTTCACTGTGTTATTTGATGCAACGGTTGTTCAAGAGCATGTACAAATTCAACGACAGACTGGGATGGTGGTCTGTATAATAATGGCAAGAATTGAACTAGAGTGTTTATGATTTACTTCAACAAATAAGACCTCCATACAATCATTAAAAATATCAAGATCTGGACGTCTTTTTGAAACTTCAATTTATCATTCACAAAAAAAAACCGACTCCTCCCCCACACGTCTTTCACGTCTACCCTGGCCCACAAAATTATAACCTTCATAAGAACATGTCGTCATCATTGAGCCAGAGTTTCGGACATTGCTATAACAGAAGAATGGACATGTGAATTCAGACAAAACACATTCTAGATGATCAATATTCTTTTTTCAGCTCCTACACTTAAAATAAATGACAGATAGTGAGTTATCACCGAGACATGAACTTCTTAAAAATATCATTATAATCGGAAGGAGAATAGTATGAAGTATTTGAAATAATTATCATTCTGCACGACTAAACTGGTTCATAATTCACATCACAAACAGGACATATGTGGTATTTCCAATTAAATTTGCCTTTCACAAACAGCACATACAAATTGTGACATAGAAACAATCAATCGGTGAGAAAAATCTATACAAATAATACTTACTACAAGTGTGGATAAACAATATGATAACAATTGAGATAAAGTCGCACATCATATCATCAGAGACATTACAAATCATGTACTGACATCTTTGAGTTGCATATAGAGTTAT